>CM040981.1:27480031-27490247 GCA_022985145.1 Pangasius djambal
ACACAGGCCACGCCTTCTTTACTAAAACTGACAGATACACAGGCCACGCCTTCTTTACTAAAACTGACAGATACACAGGCCACGCCTTCTTTACTAAGACTGATATACACACAGGCCACGCCCTCTTTACTAAAACTGACATATACAGGCCACGCCTTCTTTACTAAGGCTGATATACACAGGCCAGAGAAAGAGAGAGATAGGAAACGTCTCGATGTAAGATGTGAAATCACACACACACACACACACACGCACACACACACACACAAGACCTTTAATAGTGCAGTTTGAGTAAGGATGGATGAGTGCGTTGTTCCTCTCATTTCTCCATCTTTCACCCCTCCCCTTACCACCACCCCCCCGTCCTCATTCTCCGTCTGTCTCTCGTCTCCATCACGCCATCCTGTGGTTTTCTGAAACACAATAAAAACACACTTACACTTCGACCTTTTCTGCTTCTGCGTCTCAGAACTCGTGCGCTAGTTCTCTGGCTAACGTCAGGGCTAACGTCAAACTAACGCTTTATCAGGGAAATCTTACGCTGTCCTCCTGAGGGGCGGTCCTTCATACTGCAGATTCAAAATGGAGGAATCACTAATTTTAGCACTCATCAGATTTTATATCAAAGCTAGCACGCAGGGTGGAGTGCTAACAAACTCCCAAATGTACGAAACATGCAGATGAAGTCTCGCTAAATTCACTGAAGACCGTCGCAGTGAATTGATAAAGCCAGCGAAACCAGGATCGAGCCCCGAACCTGAAGCTAAAATGCTGAGTCATGGCTAAATCGCTAAATCGCTAAAATCCTGACTCGGCTTCGCACTGCCCACATTCAAACAGCATAAACGAGTGTTTTACTCTCTTCTTCTTCTTCTTCTTCTCTCTCTTCATCTTTTTTTCATTTCCTCTGTCTTCCTCTCTCATCTTTCTGTCCTTTTCTGTATTGCTTTCTTTCTGTCTTACTCACTCTTTTTTTTTTTTTTTATCTCTTTCTGTTTCACTTTCTCTTTTTGTCTCTCATTCTTCCTCTCTTTCTCTCAGAACCTCATTTTATTGTCTCTACTGGTTTGTACCCATTTTTCAACTCTTCCTGTCTCACTCCCTTTTCCTCTCTTATTTGTCCCTCTATTTCTTATCGTCTTTTTTCGTCACTTATTCTGCTTCAGTTATCATCTCCTTTTCTTCCTGTCATCTCTTTTTCTTCCTCTCTCTGTCTCACTCTCTTGTCTCTCGTTTTCCTTCTTTCTGTCCTACTCTATTTTTCCCCACTTTCTCCCTTCTGTGTCTTTCCCTTCTCTCTTTTTTCTCTTTTTATCTGACTCTTTTCATTTCTTTTCCCTGAATAACTTTTTTTCTTTTTTGTCTTTTTATCCACAGAGGCCAGATGTTTTACCTTCTTTTTTCATCTTTTTGTTCTATTCTCTTGTTTCTGTCTTAATTTCTTTCTCTCTCTCTCTCTCTATTTGTCTTTTCATTTCTCTTTCCCGACTCTTTTTGTATTACTCTTTTCATTTCTCTTTGAGTATTATCTGCAGCTTACTCTTTTTTTCATCTTTTTTCCTCGTCCCTTTCTTTCTCTACTCCTTTTTGTCCTTCTGTCTCTGTATTTGTCTTACCTTTCTTTATTTCGCTCTCCTTATTTTTGATCATTTTGTCCTACTCTATCTTGTTTCTCTTTTACTCTCTTTTTTATCGCTCTCATTTTCCTGCCTTGTTCTCTTTTTGTCTTTATTCTCCTTGTCTCAGTTGTGCACTTTTTTTTTTGTTCTTATCTTTTTCTTATTTTCCATCCCTATTTTCTATCTTGCTCTCTTTTTGTATTTATCTCTCCTTCTCTCCTTCTCTCCTTCTTCCTGTTTTTGTGTCTCGCTCTTCCTTACATGACTCCCGTCTTCTCTCTGTTGCTTTCTCTCTTACTTTCTTTATTCACCTCTTGTCCTTTCTCTATCTTTCTCTCTCAGTGTCACCCAAAAAAAAAATAATAAAAGCGTGCACACGTTTTCTCTCACAGAGTGTTTTTTTAAAGCTGTGTTTTGACGTTTTGATCATGGCCGACCCCGTCAGAGCCGTGTGCGTCTCGTGAAGTTAAGGTTACATTCGGCCCATTCATTTTGTATAAGGCCTTGCTTGGCTAAACGCGTACAAAGAGAAGGCAGCGACCGAGCGACCGGGCCACAATTGTGCCGACATCGCCATTGAGAGCCGTGACAGCTCAATTCTTTCGGCCCTCTTTTTGGACCGAGAGGCTCATTAGGAGCCCGGCTCGGCCTCACACGGAGGTGACGGATTGCTTTCAGTGCTCGGCCCCCGGACGAAGCAAATGAGTTCAGATCAACCGCGGCTTTCCCATTAAAAAAACATATTAGCCATAATAGGCTTCTGGGTTCGTCTGAGCTCTCCGCTCTCGTTTTCTCCCCCTCGCTAAGTAGCCGAACCTGTCTCTGCATGCACTTACACATTTATTCGAGATTTCCAGGAAGAAAAAAAAAAGTGACGCTGAGGTGAGACGGGTCGTTTTTTTTTCTCGTCCAGCCTGGAAATAATGGGCTCGGTAATGAACAGCAGTGCTTTATTAAGAGCGCTTAAATTACGCTCTTCACTACAGGATGGACTCCTTTTATTCCCCACAATTGGAGAAATGAAATGTACGGATTGAAAGAAAGAAAAAAAGATCTGCGTCCGGGTGTTTAGCTCGACTCTCGTACCATCTGAATTGAGATTAATGCCCAATTATGCCGTCAGTGCCGTTGACTTGAATATGACGTGGCAATGAAAAAAGATTTTTTTTTTTCAGCGAGCGGATCATAACCTTTTCGTGACAATCCACACTCGAGGGTCTTTAATTCTTTAAATCTAAATGCCTCCATTTTTAATGCTTCATTTTACAGGTTTCGCAGCATCGGCCGTACATAACACATACAGGACGAGGCTAATTAAACTTTACGCTCGTTTAAGACTTTGTAGCGTCTTTGGAAGGGGAAAAGAGGTCTGGAGTTAGCCATGCTAAGGTTTAAACTCGCTAGTACTGAATTAGCATATGGTTAGTTTGCAGATTTATCTAAATTAATTAGCATTTATTATATACTACAAATACAATGTGTCTAGTGAATCCAGGCTATACTGTTCAAGTGCTTAAATATCACAAGAACATTGTTGCTAGGCAACTGGGAAATATGGTTGCTGAGTATTAGCAAGCTAATCACTTAGGCTAACAACTTGTGAGATTTTTACCTCAGAGATTGTTCATGTGTGAATATCATGAATGTAGCATTAATGCTAATGCAGCAACTGGACACTAGCAGTAAAGATGATTATTATTATTATTATTATTATTATTATTATTATTATTATTATCAGCAGCAGCAGTAATAGTAGTAGTGTTACTAGTAGCCGTATTACTAGCAGTAGTAACACCAGTAGAAAGAGCCATATCAGTAGCAGCAGTAGTAATAATATTACTAGCTGTAGTACTAGTAGTAGTACTAGTAGTATTACTTGTGGTGGGAGTGGGTGTGTTAGTATTAATAGTACTAATTGTATTACTAGTAATATTACTAACAGTAGTAGTAGGAGTATTTGTATGAATATTATTGGTTGTATTTCTAGTAGAAGTAGCAGCAGCAGTAGTAGTAGCACTCATGGTAGTGTTAGTATAGTGTTAGTATTAATAGTACTAGTTGTATTACTAGTAGACGTAGCAGCAGCAGTAGTGTTAATAGTACTAGTATTAGCAGCACTAGTAATATTACTAGCAGTAGTATTAGGAGTATTTGTATGATTATTACTGATACTGCTAGTAGAAGTAGCAGCAGCAGTAGTAGAAGTAGTAGCAGTAGTAGTACTCATTGTAGTGTTAGTATTCTTAGTATTAATAGGACTAGTTGTATTACTAGTAGAAGAAGCAGTAGAAGTAGTTCTCGTGGGAGTTTTAGTATTAATAGTACTAGTACAGAAGCGGTAGTAGTAGTATTACTTGTCGTAGTGTTAGTATAGTGTTAGTATTAATGTTACTGGTTGTATTACTAGTAGAAGTAGCAGCAGCGGTAGTAGTAGTATTAGTAGTATTATGGTAAGTAGTAGCTCAGTGGTTAAGATGTTGGACTTCTGAGTGGAAGGTTGTGAGTTCAAATCCCAGCACCGCAAAGCTGCCCCTGCTGGGCCCTTGTACTAGTTATATTACTAGTAGAAGAAGTAGTAGCGATAGTAATATGACTAGCAGTAGTAGTATTTGTGTGAATATTACTAGTAGAAGTAGCAGCAGAAGTAGTAGTATTACCAGCTGTAGTAGTAGTAGTATTAGCAGTAATAGTAATATGACTAGCAGTAGTAGTATTAGAAGTAATAGTAATATGACTAGTAGTAGTATTTATGTGAATATTACTAGCAGAAGTAGCAGCAGTGGTAGTAATATTACTAGTCTTATTATTACCAGTATTAGTGTTAGTATTATTAGTATTATTCTTACTTCTAATGCTAGTAGTAGTGTATAATGAACGCTATTCTTTTACAGGATTTGTAAGTGATGTTTAAAAAAAAAAAAAGGATCAAGGCGAATGTGTGTAAAGACACTTCCTGGAACATCACCGTCTGATCACATGACCTCAGTAACATTTTCCCAGAATGCTGTGCGCTGTAACACCGTGTGTCTTTAATTTAATAAGTGTCCACTCAGAGTGTGTGACCCCACGCTGGCTCTCTCTCTCTCTCTCAGCCCGCACTCGTCTCTCACTAATTTCATTCCCTTCACCTGCACTTGAGTGTTTCCCCCCGAGGCGAGACACACACACAGCTCGTTATTCAGGACTGTCTCACTCCTTTCCCTCTGTCGCTCTCTCTCTCTTTCTGTCTCACTTCCTCTCTCTCACCTTATATATTGCTTTCGATTGTTCTCTCTCTTGTTTACTCTCATTTCTTTGTCAGACTCTTTCTTTTTGTCCCTCTCTATCTTACTTCTACTATTTTTCTTTCTTACTTTCTCTTCATTTTCCGCTTTAATACCCTTTCTTTTTTGTCCCTCTCTTCCTGTCTTACTTACTTTTCTGTCTTTCTCTTGTTTTGTCTGTCTTTCGTTACCTTAATCTTTCTGTCTTCATCACTGTGTCTCTTTCTCTCATCTCCCTTTTCTTACTTCTTGTCTCTCGTCGTCTCTTTTTGTCTCTTTCTCATTCTTTTTTTTTTTTTTGCATTCTTCTACTCGCTCATTTTTTCCCTCCACCTTTCTGTCCTTACTTTGTCTCTCTAACATAAACACTAGATGTTTACTGATGTAAACAAATAGCACACGTGGACAAAATGGCGCTTCAGTCCCAAAATCCACCAAGTGCTACAAAGAAAACGTCACTTCCTGTTTCCTGTCAGGTCCCAAAACGACCTCAGTGCAGGATTTATGAATAATTAGGTGGCTCTGGTGCATGTGTTGAGGAAGATTCTGGCCTGATTTGCGTGTTTGCTTTGCGGTGTGTGTTTTGACCGTATGTAACACTACACGCTGTAATCGGTTTTGTCTTCAGTGTCGTAAACACGCAGCGGCTCGAGTCGAGCTGTCAGTCAGCGCCGTGCAGCCAGATTGGCCCGTAATTAGAGCAGCTAAGAGCATATGATTTTAGGTAATTGCCTTGACGAAGGGTCGAGCGAAGCAGCGCTTAATTACCTGAGCACACTCGCTCGCAGGCGCACAGCGGGGAGCAGCCTTTTACCGCCTTTTTCTCTCGCCGGTTTTTAAACCCCCTTTTTTGTACCTGACTGAAATTGAAGGGCTGTGTGGGAGGATTTACACTCTACTGTTCCTATTTTTCTACACAAAAAAAAAAGAGAGAAAACTCAACCGAGTATTTGGACAGATGTGGAAATCTGTATAGTCTTCTACTTCTGCCTTCATACAAAAATCACACAAATGGTACTAGCATTATTCATCGATTTTGGTACCTTCTAGTAGTATTAGTATCACTAACAGTACTAGTAGCAGCAGCAGGATTAGTATTCTAATATGACTAGTAGTACTAGTAGTTGATATTACTACCAGCAGTAGTAGTAGCAGTATTAGGAGCAGCAGCAGGATTAGTATTCTAATATGACTAGTAGTACTAGTAGTTGATATTAATACCAGCAGTAGTAGTAGCAGTATTAGGAGCAGCAGCAGTATTAGGGTTCGAATATTACTAGTAGTACTAGTAGTTGATAGTACTACCAGTAGTAGTAGTAGCAGTATTAGGAGCAGCAGCAGTATTAGGGTTCGATTACAAGTAGTGCTAGTAGTTGATATTACTAACTGTAGTAGTAGTAGCAGCAGCAGTATTAGTATTCTAATATTACTAGTAGTACAAGTAAGTGATATTACTACCAGTAGTGGTAGTGGCAGTAGTAGTAGCAGCAGTAGAATTAGTATTAGTATTACTAATAATAGTAGTAGTAGTAGTAGTAGTGGGAGGAGGAGGAGGAGAAGGAGTAATAGTACTAATGATATTACTAGTTGTATTACTAGTACAAGTAGCAGCAGCAGTAATAGTAGTATTAATAGCATCAGTAGGAGTATTGGTAGTAGTAGTAGTAGTAGTAGTAGTAGTACCATCAGTACGAGTATTAGAAGTATTAGTGTTATTATTACTAGAAGTAGTATTACTAGTGGAATTAGCAGAAGTAGTATTGATAGTAGTGTTAGTAGCATCAGTATTGGTAGTAGTAGTATTATTATTATTAGAAGTAGTATTACTAGTGGAATTAGCAGTAGTAGTATTAGCAGCATCAGTAGTAGTAGTAGGAGTATTAGTAGTATTAGTGTTATAATTACTAGAAGTAGTATTACTAGTGGAATTAGCAGTAGTAGTATTAGCAGCATCAGTAGTAGTAGTAGTAGTAGGAGTATTAGTAGTATTAGTGTTATAATTACTAGAAGTAGTATTACTAGTGGAATTAGCAGTAGTAGTATTGATAGTAGTGTTAGTAGCATCAGTATTGGTAGTAGTAGTATTATTATAATTAGAAGTAGTATTACTAGTGAAATTAGCAGCAGTAGTAGTGTTACTAGCCTTGTTACTAGCCTTGTTACTAGCAGTATTAGTATTAGTCTTAATAATCCTCCAACTTGAAGGCAGCGTCAGCATTTCTAAAATGGCCGCCTTTCAACAAATCTTGTCTCAAATGTTAGAAATCTGCCTCAACAGCACTTCCTGAACGTCGTCATTTTAATATTTATAGAGTGTCTCTTTCCTGTGCTGTCCATCTCACCTTCTCCTCTGCTTTCTCTCTTTCTCTCCCTTTTTCTTAATCTCCTTTCTTCTATATTTTCAATTCACTTACCAAGTTTCCCCTCAGGGATCAATAAAACACATCCATCCATCCATCCATCCATCCATCCATCCATCCATCCACCATTCTGTCTCTTTTCTTTCTCATTTCTTTCATTTTTCACTTCTGCTTCTTTCTTCTCTCTCCCCATCTTACTGTTGCTCTTATTTCTTCCTTTTCTGTCTTTTCTCTTCTTTGCCTTTTCATTTTTCTCACACTTTTTTATATATCTTTTCTTACTCATTCTTCCCTCACCTTTTCTCTCCCTGTTTTCCCCATTATCCATTTCTCCCTCAGTCTCTTCCTCTCTTTGTTTTCCTCTTGCTTCCTCTCTGTCTTCTTGTCTTTCTCTCACTTTTTCTCTCTCTCGTTTTCTCTTGATCCCCCACTTGTTCTTTCTCACTCTCTCCTTTTCTGTCTCGCTCTCTCCTTTTCTGTCTCGCTCTCTCGTCTGATCTCTGTGAGATGGGTTTTAATCCCCACAGAACAGCAGAGTGTTGTTTCTCCAGAGACGTGTGGTGTTGTGATGCTGTGTGTGTGTGTGTGTGTGTGTGTGTGTTGGGAGGAAAAGGGTGGATGGTGGAGAAAAAATATTGATCATGTCCCACGTGGATGTGAGTGTTCAATCACTGTGTGTGTGTCTGTGTGTGTGTGTGTGTGTGTGTAAGAGAGAGAGGCGACAATTCAATATCAGCTGTGTGTATGATTGTGTATGTCTGTATTACATGAATGTGTGTGTGTGCGTATGTGTGTGTACATGTGTGTGTGAGTGTGTGACGTGTGTGTGTCTGTATGACACAAATATGTGTGTGTGTGTGTTTGTGTGTCTGTCTGTCTGTCTGTAGGACATAACTGTGTGTGTGTAATAGATGTGTGTGTGTGTGTGTGTGTGTGTGTGTAAGAGAGACACAAGTGTGTTTGTATATGTGTGTATAAATGGTAGTGATAAACAGATATGTGCATGTGTATAAATAAACCCTTATCTCTCTCTCTCTCTCTCTCTCTCTCTCTCTCTCTCTCACACACACACACACACACACACACACACACTTACTCTCATTCTATACTGTAAATTTTCTTTCTTTCTTTCTTTTTCTCTACATCTTTTTCTTCCTTTTCTTTCTTCTCTCTAATTTCTTCTTCATTTCCTCTTCTCTTATTTTTTGCATCTCTCACTCTTTCTCTTTCACCTTTATGTCTTTCTTCCTCTCTCTCTCTCTCTCTCTCTCTCTCTCTCTCTCCCTCTTACTTCTTGTCCTGTTCTACCTCTTTACCCAACTCATTCTTCACTTCTATTTTTCCATCGTTTTCTGCACTTCTGTCTTTCATTTTTTCTTCACTTTTTCTTTCTCACTTTTTCTCTTTTCTCCCTCAGTCTCTCCCCATTCTTTTTTTTCTCCTCCACCTTCTAATTCGTTCCCTCTCTCCCTCTTTTATGCACCCTTATCTTTTCTCCCTCTATCGCTCACTCTTTCTTCTTCTTTTTTTTTTACCTCTCTGCCCATTTTATTCTTACTCTTATTTTTCAGTCTCTTTTATGTCTCATCTCTCTTTCATTCTTCATTTTCTTTCTACACTTCTGTCTCTGTCTTTTTGCTTCCTGTCTTTTTTCTCTCCGTCCTACTTCTTTTCTTTTTCTACTTCTCTCCCCATGTTATTCTTGCCATTATTTCCCATTTCTCCATTTTTACTTTTCCCTTTTTTCCCCCACTTTTTTCGATCATCTCTCCCTCTGTTTGTCTTGCCTTTAAAATGCCCTTGTGCTTTTCCTACCTCTATCTCTCTCTCCATCTTTTTTTATATTTGCACTTTTATATTTACTTTTATCTCACTTTCTGTTTTCCCCTCTCTTTTCCATCTCCCTCCATTTCTATCTTATTCTCCTCACCTTTTCCACTTTTTCTCTCTCTACCTCTTTTGCATACTCATATCTTTTTCTTCCTCTCCCTCAACTTCTCTCTTTCGTCTTTTGATTTCCTTTTTTTTCTGATTTCTCTCTTCCCATTTTATTCTTTCTCTTATTTTCTGTTATCATCTTTTATCTCTCTTTCATTCATCTCCATCTCTCTTTCTTTTTTTCCACTCAACATCTCTCCATCTTTCTGGTTTTTCCACTTCTCCCCTCTTGTTCTTAGTCATATTCTCTATTATCTTTCTTTCTTTGTCTCTGTCTGTCATAGTCTCTTTCTCTCCCTCTTTTATTTACTCTTATTTTCTCCCCCATGTCTCCTTATATTCCTCCCCCCATCATCATCCTTTCTCCCCCCACTGATGTGTACAGCACAAAGCCGGCCGTCGTGTCCTCATCATGTTTTCTTTGTGTGTTTGGTGTGTGTGTGTGTGTGTGTGTGTGTGTGTGTGTTCGGGGTGCTGCACCTGTACTCAGAGGAGAACAAAGGTCCGTAGCAACGGGAGAAGGAGAACGACATCTGGACACAACAGCTGTTTGATCTCCGGCACCTTCTCCTATCTACCATGAGTGGCTGTAACCACGGCAACCGAGAGAAAGTGATAGAGAGAGAGAGAGAGAGATGGAGAGAGAGACACGCAGAGAGACAAAGAAAGAGTGACAGAAAGCAACAGAGTAAGAAAGATGGAGAGAGTGACCAAGAGAAAGACTAAGAGACAGAGTTAGAGAGAGAGAGAGAGAGAGAGAGAGAGAGAGAGAGAAAGAGAGACAGGGAAAGGGAGACTGAAAGAGAGAGAGAGAGCGAGAGAGAGAGACAGACAGGAAGATAAAGAGAGAGACTAAAAGATAGAGAGAGAGACAGTCAGAGAGCGATAGACAGAGGAGAGAGACAAGGAAAAGGAGACAGAAAGAGAAAGAAAGATAAAGAGAGAATGATAGATAGAGAGAGACAAAGTCAGAGAGTGAGACACAGGGAAAGGGAGACAGAAAGAGAGACAGAAAGACAAAGAGAGAGACTGAAAG
>CM040981.1:27490347-27528134 GCA_022985145.1 Pangasius djambal
GCATATGTGTATCTCTCTCTCCATCTCTCTCTCTCCCTCTCTTATTTAAATCTGTTTCTCGTCACTACCCCGCAGTGTTAATCGTTGTCCCGTACACCACAGCGCTGCTGAATTCTCCATTCTGATTGGTCAGAAAGTGTTGATTTGTTCTCTGTGACAGCGGCTCTGGCAGTAGTGCAGCTGCGTTTCTATAGTAACAGCTCATTCACAGGGACTTGTAAAGTGGACGCGTTAAAAAAATAATCATTGATTTGGTGAAGTTTTCTTTTACTTTCTTTCTTTTTTTTTTAACATTTATGGAAGGAGTCTCCAGTGTCAGGGCTTTGTAACAGTCAGAGGTAAAGCTGTAACTTTTCCAAATGTTTCGCTTTTGCGGTTTCGCAGTAACATGACAAGCTGCGTTTTTTTTTTTTAAAGAGAAAGAGAAAAAAAGAGAGGATGGTGAGGGAACGAATGTTTATAGCTGCTATAACGTAAGCGAATACAGGTTTCACAGAACATTAACTGTAACTATGGTATGACATTTTTTAAAATAATAAATAAAACATTTGAATTACAATTTCCAATTCAGTTTACTATTAGTTAGTTTTTATTCGAATTTGACTGGTTTCTATTCTGTAGTTTTTACTTTTAGAGATATTTTATTTAGCTTTATATATTCTGTTTCTCTTGGTTTTAGTGATCTTAGTTCTAGACAGTTCTTTTTCCGCGTTTAATCTTTAGACAGGAATGTATAATCACACAGTAGAAACCATTAGAGATTTGCGCTGATGTGCCTGATGTGTTTTTAGTGCATTGTAATGGGAGTTTAATTTTTAATTTTACCCTAATTTTTATTTTAATGGTACTCATGTCCCTATGAAAGAAGGCCGCTCTGGGTTCTGGTGGAATTTAACAATAACCACAGAATTCCTAATGCTAATTAAGACAATTCCCATTACTGTGATGGAAACCATTAGACTTCCTTAATGGACTGTTTGTTCAGCAGGACAAACTGCACACCGCGGGACACTCTTGTAACAAGAAAAAGTTCAACGTAAATGCTTTATCGAGCTCAGTGTGAGTGATACGACGAAACAAACAAATCACAGAATGTTTAAGATCGATAAAATGGTGTAGCCGTTTTTGCGTAAAGTTAATTTCAGAGTTTATGTTTTGAGTCTTTGTGTAGATGAAGTTGCTCTTGTTTTTATTATTAGCATGTTATTTTATTTCCACTCGATGTTCTTGTGTACGTTTCACACACTTCTTCCTTAACACCTCTAACTATAATGACTCTTCTCATAATGTTTAATTGCTTAGCGCTCAATGCTAAGTGTAAGTAAAGTGTCGTTTTAGTCGCACGGAGTGTTTTCTTTACAATTTATCAACGTATCTGAGAGAAATGTTGATATTTCCAACATTATGGTTTAGTTTACACTCTCATTACCCTTTTTTAAAAATATTTTTTGTAAAACACGACAAGCTAGCTAACTACATCAATTAGACTCACTAGCTCATTTATTAGCTAGCCTCCATTCCTGAAAGCCATCTTTCCTAGTTGCCTAGCAACGGTGTTCACATGACTTTACCCACTTACAATACAGTATTATAGTCAGTTTTTTTTTTTTTCAGATGCTTTAGGATAAAATTGGAAGACTTTCAGAGAGAAACATCTTACAATTACAATCTTGTAATAAATGACGCACTGATTAGCAGGTTTCTGAACTGTAATTAACAGTGTTCATGTTACAGATACAGGTTTATTTCATATTTATTCTTGATTTGTTGGTGATTATGATGAAAATGGCTTCTCTAAAAAGGAATTTTCGACATTCTCCGGTTTTTAAAAAGCTGTATTCAAAGCTTTTCGCATGATGTAGTATGTATGTGAACCTTTTTCTATTTATAAAATCTACATATATTATATATATATATATTTTTTTTCAAACACAGGTGAAGCTTAGTGTAAATTTAATGAATGTTGGAAACCACGTCATTTGGGAAATTTAGCCTAATACTTGGGAACCACGTTCAGAAAAAACACGTGAGGCATCATAAACAGGGACGATTGTTGCTATGGTTACATCTCAAAGGACATTATCTCGTTCTTTTCTGGTTGCTTTTAATTTGAAAAATATCTATTTCCTGTACAATTGATATCAGTTTGATTGTGATTAGCAATGCGCAAAAATACAAAACAGTTATTAATGATTGTTGCCATAGTGACATGATAAAAGCATTAATTTTTTTAATTTATGGTAAAACCGTTACGTTAATCGCCGCCCGTCGCATGCAATCGTGTAGCCGTGAGATTTATGCCACATCCTAATGGACGTAATATCAAAATATCTCTCTATGACTTCCAAAGTGACCGAATTCTTCCTCCTTTAGTGTTTGCTACTAAATTTGCTACTAAATAAATCGCTTTAAATTTTATATTAATATCGATACAGCATTTTTTTTTTTTTTTATCTCAGTGATGCTCTCATGCTCTGAATGAAATAAAACATGACATTCTTTTAAAAATTGGACAGAAATTATGCTTAGCGTAATCAGAACCATGTATGGTGAAATTACAGCGCACTTTGAGATGTTGCCATGGCAACAATCGTGTAAAGGTAGCTGAATGACGTAGATCTGTAGAAATGTATTAGCTTAATAGCATGAGTTGCTATTTTTATATTATTTGGCTAAAACATGTATAAAATATGCCCCTGTTTTTAAAGATTGAGAAGATAAAAATCAGGCAAAGTCAGAATAGCAGAACGTATCAGTGCGTCATTGGCTTGTTTGTTATTTTCTGATGTTCAGACATTTTTTTCGTTATTTTCTCGTATTTATCTCATCATAATACTCAGAGACGTTCCCACGATATACAAAATGTATCACAAGAGTAAAGAAAAATTCTCATTTCAATGATTTGTAGACGGCGATATCTAATGCAATGATTTTTTTTAGCTAGCTCCTTGTAAATTTTTAGCTACCATGTACAATTGTTGCCATGGTTACCTCTCAGAGGGTGTTACTTGGCTCTGTTTACTGGTTAAACTGGTTACTTTTAATTAAAAAAAGCATTTTGTAGCCTAAAAATATTCTTTTTTTGCGTAATTTATATCAGTTAATATCAGTTTAATTGCGATTAGCGAAGCGCGAACTCACTAAAAAACAAGTTTAAACAATTTATGATTGTTGCCATGGTGAAAACCAAACAAAAGTAATTGTGTAGCCATGATATAAATGCATTTTTCAAGTATTAAAGCATAATCATAAACTATTTTCAAAGAAAAAGATAACAACTGATATAATCAAGTAAACCGATAAAAAAAAAATTAAAACAGATTGTAACGTTTAAATGTCGTAAAGCGTCCATGCTTCCTGTTAGCGGAGTGTGTAGGTGTGTGTATGTGTGTGTGTGTGTGTGTGAGAGAGAGTGTGTTAGATTGAGAAAGTGAATTAAATAACTGTGAGACTGTATTTATGTAACACCTACGCTTTTGAAATCACATCGTCCTTGCCTCAAGGTTCGGCGTTCAATAGAAAAAAAAAAAAAACTAAATTAAAAAGCTTATTACATGCAGAGAGACGGTGTGTGTGTGTGTGTGTGTGTGTGTGTGAAATCAGCATTATCCAAACCTACTGGTGCCTGAAAGTAAAGTCTCTATGTTAAACACTCGCTATCTCCGATCGACAGAAGGTCCTTCTCCGTGTACAGTTGTTCGTTTTTGTATTTTTTTTTTTCCGCCTGCCGCTGAAATCGAGCCAGCAATCACAAGAACATCTGTTGAGGAAGAAGATAATGGCCGCTGAAGGCTGCTCGCTTTTACATTCTGTTTGCCGTGTGTGTAGATTTAGCATCGTGTGTGTGTGTGTGTGTGTGTGTGTGTTTTATCAAAAAGTGCACACGTCGTGTTTTATAAAGCGAATCGAGTCCTGCTCGGGTTTTTTCTGTTTTTTTTTTTTCTCCAGAAGTTGACTGTGGACTTTGAGCAACAGTAACCAAGCTGCATGTAATTGCATCTCATTACGTTAATCCCGCTTGTTTGAACACCTGCTCTAAAAGGATTTCGGAGCGCCACACGCGCTCAACCATTTGGGCTGCCATTTCGGCAAGTGTGTGGGTTTTTTCTTTCTTTCTTTTTTTTTCCCTGCGTGAAAATGTGTAAAAACACGAAGCTGTCACCGCCTGATGAGGAAAAGTGACCAAACGAGCCGCAATCGTAATCATCCAGCTCGGCTAATCCTCTGTTATCTCTCATACGCTGCCATTTGCATGCTAGCTGCGTTGAGCTTACGGTTCTGTCTGTCTCCGTTTCTGTCACACTTTAGACGGTCTTATTTCAGAAAATAACATTTCTGACCTCATAAATTCAATTTCCTCAACAAAACTACCGCCAAACTTTTCCTGTCATGCGCCGCAAGAACAGCTAGTTAAACACCCAGAGATGCTAGTTACTGTAACAGCTGTAGCTAGCTGAATGTGCATTTTGCTTTAGCTTTACAGCTACACGGCTAGTCAGAATCCTAACCAAAACAGCTCTTACTTCACCTACGTGAGTAAATTTTCATTGACATTTACATCAATATCAATTACATTTATATAAATATCAATTACTTTTGATATTTCAGGTTTCCAGAATCGCTGACTCACTTTCGGGTGCTAGCAACACTGCTAGGCTAGCAGGCTAATTTCTGTTTCCCCTAAGCGTCCAGAGTTTTTAGTTTTCCTTCAGATTAAAGTCATTCCCTGATTATGTATGTGTTTAAGTTCATGAGATGATTCGATACGAATGGTCCTCTTCTGTATCTGATAAACAGTCGTATTTGCTAAGTCTAATTTTAATCAGAGTCTTATTTAGTGATTTATCAACACATCTGAGGGAAAAGTTTATATTCCAGACGATTTTGTCTCATTTCCTTTGTCACATTGTTGGTATTAAAAAAAAAAAAAAAAAGACTTAACCGCCATGTGCTAGCTAGCTAGATTGTAAAACCTCAGTCATTTGCTCAGGATCCATAACATTCCCCAGTTGCCTAGCAACAATGTTTTTCACAACTTTTTTTGCATCCGAACAACCAAAGTCCAAAATTCAGAAATTCCATCTAACAGTTAGCACTTTATGCTTTGCTATGCATTGCTATCATCAGCGTTTTTGTGGGCGTGGCTACAGCCGTGCCGTTCATGCTTGTTGCTACTCATTTACAAACACAAAGCAATACAAGCTTTCCGCTGTTAGCGTAGCTATAAATCTAGCTAACCGTCATCGAGCACGAGTAACGTAGCCTCCCTCTTCACCTTCATTGCTTATTTTCCTTTTTAAAAGCTACTTTATTAAGAATTTTTTTCCCATTAATGAATAAATAAATGAACAATTCATATTTTATTTATTAATTCATCTGTTTGTTTTCTTTCTTTTGTTTGTTTGTTCACAATTTTATATATATATATATATGTTTTTTCCCCACATAGTATTTATTAGCACATTGTATTTATTTATTTATTTACATGCACACTTCTTTCTTTCTTTCTTTCTTTCTTTCTTTCTTTCAGTATGCATGTTTCCACACAGTATTTACTAATGCACATTACAAATTAATTAATTATTTTATTTACATGCACATTTCTTGCATTCTTCCATTATATATTAACACATTTATTTATTTATTCTATCTATCAATCTATCTATCCATCCATCCATCCAACTACCTGCACACTTTCCTTCAGTTTTCTTTACAGTGTCTTTCTTTCTTTCTTTCTTTCTTTCTTTCTTTCTTTCTTTCATGCCCAGACAGTAGCTTTTATTTATTTATTTATTTACTTATTATTTACTTACTTACTTACTTACTTTTCTTATTTCTTTCATTTTTAGTTAATCTTTATTTTTTTATTTTTAATAAAACATAAATAAAAGCAGACTGTCCATTTCACCTTTGTCATATATACATATATATATATATATTTATCTCCTTCTAGTATGTTTTAGTTTGTTAGTTAAATTCTTTGACGTATTTAATTTTTTTGTAGCTGCAACAGATTTGATTGAAGCTGCAGGAAATTTGTGCAGGAAGGTTTATAATTCCTCCAGCTGTGACGTGTTTATTCTGCAGCTCTGAGAAAGCTGAGACATATGGCGGTCGACAGAAAGCTAATGTGAAGACGATCTTTCGGAAAACGGCACGTAACAGGTGGCTGCATGGAAGCAGCAGCAGCGCTAATAGCTCGGGATTTAACAGCTTCGTATCTTACGTCCTGACTAAAACTGTCTACCGGATCTGGTGTGTGGGCTTTTTTTTTTTTAAAAAATTATTATTATTATTATTATTATTTTACTTTTAAAATACTTTTTTTGAGCCTTTTAAACTCTTACAGGAACTTTCAGGAAATTATTTTTCAATGTTTCAAGGTCAAATACAATAATCTGAAATCAAGAAGTTTAAATTTTAAATGACACGAGAAAGTAAAAAAAAAATTAGCATGTTTTTTTTTTTTTTTAACTATGTGGGTAAATTTCTATATGTGAAAATAATTATAATATTATAGATAAGAATATTAATAATAAAAAAATATATATAAACGCTCCTTACAGAGCTCAACAAGCTCAAAACAGGATGGAAAGAAAAAAAATCTTAATTACGATTCGCATATCTACAGAGATCCATATCACTTCTAGAAACACAGGATGCTAATATTTACTGCAGCTTTTTCCTTCCCAAAAAAACAAAACATCTTGGTGTGTATTAATATTTAGCATTTCCTCTCTGCGAGGACTGTGGGTGCTGTCCGAAGTGCTGGAAATTTAAAAAAAAACAGAGGAAAAAGCCAACACACACACACACCCACACACACCGCGAGGCTAATTCATGCCAGCGTGAAGCAACAGCTGTTAACGCTAGCTCGAACAGATCAGCTTCATAAATTATGCAAATGAGGAAACCTCTCGTTAGCACTTTCTCAAAACTTGCTAAATCCTGTTCCGTCTTTACGACAGCGTCTTTATAACATTTTCACGCGGGTTTTTCTGATGTTCTGTGCTGAAATTCGAAGATAGGACCCTTAGAGACGCACGTTTTGTTTTGTCTTGTCAGTGATATACAGGTTGCTGAAGTGGCGTCAGAAAAAAACATCATTAAAAATAATAATAATATATTTTTTTAAAACGCTGATTCGCTCTCTCTAAAGGATCACAGCTCCTCTGTGAGAAAAGGACCTGCTGTATGGGTGGGTTTTTTTTTTTCTTTTCCAAAGTCACGATAAACAAACAAACAAACAAACAAACAAACAAATCATCGTTCAAATTCAACCGTGACACCCGTTTATACCACAGGACCTAAAACTCCAGTTTAGCACAATTTCTGTTTTTAAATGTGTAAGAAATTCTTTTTAAAGAGTGTCTCTGACCACTACTAAAAAAAAGTATAGAATAAAAACATGAACATTTCTCACATTTTAAGTAGTAAAAGTGATATTAGGCATAACATTTCCTAAATTTGTTATTATTTGGTGGTTTAGAAATTATTCGGGGTGATATTTTGTCTTGATGTATAATACATTAATATTTACGTAAAAAAATAAACAGATAATTGGGAAGACATTGTGAATTGGGAGGACGAGGTAAACAATTCCGCTAATTTAAAAATAAATTAGGTTTCGTGAAAATGAATAACGATTATTGACCAGTGATTGAAAAAAAAAAAAACAGAAGCAGAGAAAAGAAAAGAATATTATTAATATTATGGGGGGGAAAAAAAAATCTAATCAAGTCAACCATGGGGAGCTGTAAGGATGTAAATTAGCCCTCATAGTGTTGATTTAAAAACAATTTTTTAAAAAAATGTCCAGAGGGACTGAAATAAACACACACACACACACACACACACACACACACACACACACACACACTGAGCTCGACCCTGAGGGAGGGTGTTGGGGTTTGGCTCAGGCAATTTCATTAAACAGTGGAATATATGGGAGTTAAAGCCTGAGGGAAGGCCATCAGAAAGCCCTCTCTCTCTCTCTCTCTCTCTCTCTCTCTCTCTCTCTCTCTCTCTCTCTCTCTCTCTCTCTCTCCCCCTCTCTCCCTCTCTCTCTCTCCCTCTCTCTCTCTCTCTCTCTCTCTCTACACGATTACCGCGACAGAAAAGACATCGGGGTGCAGAGCGGCGCTTTGCTATTGGATTTAACCGAGGATAACTATAATAGAGAGCTCTTCAGCCTTAATTGTAGTCATTTGGGTCAACACACAGCTGGGGAATTATGGGTCTTGGAGGGGCGCGTCAACTCTAATCTATACCACGTCTGGAAAAGAAATAAAGTGGACACGAGGACACACACAGCGGTTATGTTCGATACACAGATCGACTGAAGAATTAGTGTGCAGGCCAAAACTGTGGAGTTTCAACTAATTCACAATATCTTTTCCTTTTTTTTTTTTTTTTTTTACTGTAATATACTTTTAAAACTTTCCTTTTCCTAGAGCTACAATCTCCATTTTCTGCGTTCGAACCGGTCGCCATTTTGGTTTCGTGTTCTTCTAACCGAAAAGCTTTTTATTTTAATATTATTTAGTATTCTGATGTTTCTTTTAGCTCGACTGATGCGTATCAAGCACCTTTAAAGCTTTAACTACGCAGAAATGAATCACAATCCAGTTACGTGTCTCGTAACCTCTTCACGCCCCGCGTCCTTCACGCCGTACGTCACACGACTCACAGGTTTTGCTTCACCGAAATGCGTAAACGAAGAGACGAGTTGCTGATTGGTTCACAGAGTGTGGCAGAAAATACGAGTACTATAAAACGGGAAGAAAATTAAATACGGCTTTCTTATTTACGTCTGTCATTCGTCAAGGCTTTGAGTGAAGAGAAAAAAAACTTCAGAAACTTTAGAAGAAAAAAAAATAAATCAGGTCTGAAGAAGTTAAAGGTACAAAAGACAAGGACGAGGAAAATTTAATACCAAATGTAACGATGTAAGAATTTAAAAAAGCTTTTAAAGTTAAGATCTGCGGTTTAATTCATTCATTTATTCATTCGTTTTTTTTTAGACTGAAATAGAGTTATATATTTCTATGTATGAAAAAAGCCTTTATAATTTTTTTTATAAAGGTTAAGATTTAAGACGTACAGTCCTGACTTCACTTTCACAGTATTTATTAATAAATTAATTCAATTATTTATTTGTATTTAACTACACACTTACCGTGCATAGATACACACACACACACACACACACACACACACATAAAATCCTCAGGGTTTAGAAATATAAAATGGAAGAATGTAGCCTAAAGAATTCAGATGTAAAGTGCCGAATTAACCCTAAGTTTATTCTTAATTAATATCTTTAATTAATGGTTAATTATTTGTATTTATTGCAGATGGTAAGCGTGCGTTTTATAGATCTGTATTAAATAAATGTCCAAGGGTTAGGAAACGTAAAGAAATGTAAGAATGTAAATCATTTCAGAATTAAATTTAATTCTCACACCATTCATTCATTCATTCATTCATTCATTCATTTGTATTTAATGACTTTTTACTCGCATAATTTATAAAGCCTCAGGGTTTATAAATGTAAAATATAACGATATAAAGAAGTTACGAATTTGTTCTTACGGTATAGAGTTATATTTGTCTGTAGGTGTTTATCTAACACTCGTCTCTCGTCTCTTTGCTGTGTACCTGTTGATATTCCTAACATCTCTCTGTCAGTAAGTTTGGGTTGAGTCCTCACACACACACACACACACACACACACACACACACACACACACACACTCTCTCTCTCTCTCTCTCTCACACCTCTCGGAATATTAAAAACAATTTTTAAAAAATATATATAATGCTCTCTATTCCAAATCCATGTCCTGACCACATTCTCTTTCTCTCTCTCTCCCTCTCTCTCTCTCTCTCCTTTTTTTTTTTAAATACATCAGAAGGTTAACTGTTGATCCAGATTCTTATTATTTCATTTATCCTATAAATCCTATAAATAAATAAAATAAATACACATGCCGTCTGAGATGCAGAGAACAACGCCATCGGATTGATTAAGAGTTCAGAAAACAAGTTTAAATTAATAATAATAGTAATAATAATGATAATAATAATAATAATAATAATGACACCATTATAAGGAGAAAAAAAAAAAAGCCTACACCCTCTTCTCTTATTCTTAAGCATTTACCAAGCAGCACCGAAGCACAAAGAAAAGAACATTCATTAATGTTTATATAAAGAAAGAGGATTTTTAGAAAACGTCTTACGTTCTGCTGGAGCGCCCGGAGATGGAGGGATGGAGGGATGGAGAGAGGTGGAGAGGGTTTGGACGAGATGGAGATGCTTGAGCTCCGTCTTTGCGCCTCCGCTGCCTGCGGCCCCTTTAAAGCTCCGCTGCGTCCCCACTGGCGGCCAATCAGAGCGCTGCATGACGCGTGACGTCACCGCGCCGACAAAGGGCTGGGGCAAAGGACTGGGCGGGGGCGGGTTTTGTGGAGGGTGTGGGAGGGGGGGGATTTGGGAGAGAAAAAAAAAATCCTTCAAAATAAAAGCCGCGCGGGATTCGAGGTGCTGCGTTGCCATGGTTACGACAGGCCTCTTAACCCAAACCGTGATATTTTAAGAGTTTTCAATTAAAAACATTTTAATTAATTAAATAATGGGATTGCACCACAAACAAGAATTAGACAAATAGTAATTATTATAATCATAACTAAACAATCAACAAGTCGTTAATTTGTTGATTGATGTTTTATTAAATGTTGTTTGACACATTCGAGCACATCATTTTAAACATGGTTTAACAAAGGCGTGATTAAAACCGTCACCTCTTATGAAAATCGTAATTTCTGATTAAAACTTCCGGCTTTTAGGCGATAAATGTTTTGCTAACTCTTTCACCGCGCCACAATTTTATCATTACGTAAAGAGATTACTCGAAATGAAATGCGGTAAACATGAAACAATCAGCGACTCATCATCGATGCTAACGTCGGCTAACGTTACTCAGGAGGCGTGAACGAATTCTTCCTTTGTTTATCGTGGAAACCTTCGCTGCTGTGAAAAGACTCGAACCTTCATAAGGCTTGTCAGTTAAGCATCAGGCACGCAGCGGCTAGGCTAGTCAATCAAATAAATTACCTTTATTTCTGCTTTTCGGCAAACTAGCTATAACATGGAGCATTAGCAATGTGTATTAGGTTACACTAGAAGTGGCTGATTAATAAAAAAATATTACATTTCTAAACAAAAATGGGTGATGTCTTCTTTTCAGCTAGCTAGACAGTGTGTTAGCGATGTGTATTAGGACGTACTAGCAGTGGCTAGTTAATCAAATAAACTACATTATTAAACAAACACGGGTTATGTCTTCTTTTCGGCTAGCTAGCTAGACAGTGTGTTAGCGATGTGTATTAGGACTCACTGTAGTTTATTTGATTAACTAGCCAAAGATAAGCAAACTACCTTTTTAAACAAACCCAGGTTATTTCTGCTTTTCCCCTAGCTAGCTATAAGGTGGTATATTAGCGATGTGTAATAGGACGCACTAAATAGTGGCTAGTTAATCAAATAAGCTACATTTCTAAACAGATACAGATTATTCTTTTGTTCAGCTAGCTAGCTAGCTACAAGCCGGTGTATTAGCGATCAATAAATTGCATTTCTAAACAAAGAGAGTTGACTGGATTCTTATTATTTTAATACAATTAGCTTGCTAACATAAACAAGCCATAAAACAAGCTGTATTTACTATACACAGGGAGTATATATAATTTTAGCACCGTTTTGTCAATAACCGTTAGCTAGTTAGCATACATGAGCTATGAATGTATGCTGGTCTTTTTTTAATGATGTGCAGAGGAACTAGAGGGAGTTGGTGGTCATGAGTTCATGGTTCTGATGGCTTGGGGAAGCTCTGAAGCTCCTCCTTAGCTCCTCGGTCCTGGACAAGTGGTTGCGGAGGAGTTTTCAGGACCTCAGCCATCAGGACAATCTGTAGTTGGAGTGTGTGGGATCCTCTGAGATCTTTCCTGCTCTGGTCTTGCAGGGACCTGGTGTAGATGTTCTGCAGAGACCTGGTGTAGATGTCCTGCAGGGACCTGGTGTAGATGTCTTGTAGAGACCTGGTGTAGATGTCCTGCAGAGACCTGGTGTAGATGTCCTGCAGGCACCTGATGTAGATGTCCTGCAGAGACCTGGTGTAGATGTTTTGCAAGGACCTGGTGTAGATGTTTTGCAGGGATCTGGTGTAGATGTCCTGCAGGCACCTGATGTAGATGTCCTGCAGAGACCTGGTGTAGATGTTTTGCAAGGACCTGGTGTAGATGTTTTGCAGGGATCTGGTGTAGATGTTTTGCAAGGACCTGGTGTAGATATTTTGCAGGGATCTGGTGTAGATGTTCTGCAGAGACCTGGTGTAGATGTTCTGCAGAGACCTGGTGTAGATGTCCTGCAGGGACCTGGTGTAGATGTCCTGCCGCTAGCTACACGCTGGTGTATTAGCTGTGGCAGCCATGTTTCTTCACGCGCTCTGAGTGTTTTAATGAAAACACGAGGACGGAGATCACAGGGTGTCTCAGGCCTCATCGTGAACTTCTTCAGTAAAATGAAACGCTATTTTCCAGAGCTGTAAATAGATGGCAGATTTCATCAGCGGCCAACGATAAACAGGTTTACAAATATTCAGCGCAGGAAGTGTTTGCAATGCGAAGTATCCACCCACACGGAGTACACACACACACACACACACACACACACACACACACACACACACGCACACACACACACACACACACACACACACACGCACTCACACTCCACGTGCTAATTGGCTGTGTTTTTATGACAGCTGGCTGTTGACTTAAGTAACTCATTTGAATGGCAAAACCCTCCTCTATCTATCTATCTATCTATCTATCTATCTATCTATCTATCTATCTATCTATCTATCTATCTATCTATCTATCCATCCATCCATCCATCCATCCATCTAATGATAGCTTTTAATACCAATTAAGAAAAACACTTCTCAATCAGTTTCAGAAATAGTTGTTATATATACACCAATCAATAATAATATAAAATAATAATAAATAAATTCATTCATAAAAGTAAAAGAAAACAAAAAAGAAATATTATCATTTTTTTGTCTACAGATGAATTTAATAAACAATTTTTTTTGATGATTTATTTCAGTTTTTTTCTCCTTTCCCTAAAAAAAAGAGAGAGAAAAAAAAAAAAATATATATATATATATATATATGTATCAAAACAAAGAAAAGCGTTTGTTTAAGAATCACAATCTTCATAATCTTATTTGGAGAATGTTAATGTTAAATAATTGTAATCTAATTGTCCTGGACTCTGAAAATGTCTGTTGAATTGCACTCTTTCTTTAATCTCTCTCTCTCTCTCTCTCGCTCTCTCGCTCTCTCTCTCTCTCTCTCTCTCTCGCTCTCTCGCTCTCTCTCTCCACCTTCACTGCAGTTATAATGTGAACGCTGGATGCTACAGAACTGAATAAAAGATAACTGAAATGATTAGATGGCAGTGTTGCATTGTGGGATATGGTATAAGGATAAGGCAGCCCTGGTGCATGCTGGGAGTCTTTATAAAACAGCTGGAAAAAAAAAAAACCCCAGCTGGAGCCTCGAGTGTGCGTTCATCAGTTCATCAATCTCCAGAGTGACGTCACTCGCCTCTGAGCTGTGACCAACATCCGCCATTACATCACTTCCTTCCCTCAGCAGCCTCTCTTCGTTGTCTCGCTCCAAGTTCATAAGAAAAAAATAAAACCCCGCATCGTGTCGCGTTGCCTAGCAACCGCAAAGAAGCGCAAACGGCAGACTGAACTTCACACTTCACCTCTGACTGTTACAAAGCGCTGACACTGGAGACTCCTTCCATAAATATTAAATAATCACATTTCTCCTTACAGAAAACAATCACACAGGTTTTTAAGCTGTTTATGTGGTTTATGTTTTCTTTCTTTCTTTCTTTCTTTCTTTCTTTCTTTCTTTCTTTCTGCTTTATCACATTGTTTTTCTCTTTCATTCATTTTCTCTCCTTTCTATTTCTTTTGGTTTGGTTGTCAGTTTCTTTCTTTCTTTTTATTTAGTTTGGCATATTTTCAGATTCTTTCTTTCTTTCTTTCTTTCTTTCTTTCTTTCTTTTGTTCTTATTTTGCATAACTGTTCTTTTTCCTTCCTTCCTTTCTTTTTTTTCTTTTTATTTAATTTTGCATATTTTCAGGTTCTTTCTTTCTTTCTTTCTTTCTTTCTTTCTTTCTTATTTTGCATAACTGGTCTTCCTTCCTTTCTTTCTTTCTTTCTTTCTTTCTTTCTTTCTTTTTCTTTTTTATTTAATTTTGCAAATTTTCAGGTTCCTTCCTTCCTTCCTCCTTTCTTTTATCTTTTCTTTCTTTCTTTCTTTCTTTCTTTCTTTCTTTCTTTCTGATTTTCTCTTTCATTCTCTTTTTCTCTCCTTCTTTCTATTTCTTTTGGTTTCGTTGTCAGTTAGATAGTTTCTTCCTATCTTGTTTGTCATATTTTCAGATTCTTTCTTTCTTTCTTCCTTCCTTTCTTTCTTTCTTTTTCTTTTTTATTTAATTTTGCAAATTTTCAGGTTCCTTCCTTCCTTCCTCCTTTCTTTTATCTTTTCTTTCTTTCTTTCTTTCTTTCTTTCTTTCTACATATCAGTGATTACACATGTTTTTTTTTAATGTTTTTTTATGTTTTTTTTATGGATTTGTGGATTACGGGGCATCCGCAGTATAAGTCCCTGTGAATAAGCTGTTGCTATAGAAACAATAACATATTAATGTAAACCTGCACTACTGTCAGAGCTGCTGTTACGGAATGTTAATCAACACCTTCTGACCAATCAGAGTCCAGTGTTATCAGGGTGGGGTTTCTGTACATTACTGAATATTGTGATATGATGGATATCGGATGATGAATTGATCGTATCGTCCCAGTCCTGGATGCAAACCTGCTCCAGGACGTGTCCTGTTCATTTTATTTTTTGGGTTTTTTGCGTACATGTGTGAGGGGATTTAACGATACACTCTCAGCACTCCGGTGTGTCATCAGTGACATTTTGGGAGCTGTGGGAAAACGCGACACTTTCTTTTTCTTTAATTTAACACACACAAGTCGCATTTGGGCCGAAACCTTTGCAGGAGCGGCGCAGGACGGAGCCGATTTAAATGCCAGCGCCTCCTCCCGAGCAATAATAAGTGCGATTAAATTGCTGTCTATGTTCAACAAAGAAATTGGAAAATGACGTTAGATTTTGCTTTTGCGTTAATGTTATCCACTTAGGGGATGATGGCGGCTGCAGGGACGCACAAGCTGCCATTTTACATTTCCATAATTTGCTCCAAAAAAAGGAAAAAAAAGAAGACGCCAGGAGGGAGATATTTTCCGAGCTGAGTGTACTATTTACTTCCCCATTGTGTAGCAGCAGTATTGTGCAGAGTCCTGCTTTCACACCTTGTGCTGCTTTTGTGTGTTGTGTGTGTTTGTGGGTTTGTGTGTTGTACACATTTGTGCATTTGCATGATTGCTGTATTGCGATGCATTTATTTATTTTTTTTGCGACATAGTACAATAAAGAGTGTGGTTTGTGCAGTGTGACAGTTTTACTTCTCCACTTTTCAGTGCAGGAGGGATTTTCACAGTTTTTAGCAACAGCAGAGGGTCTGTGTGTGTGTGTGTGTGTGTGTGTGTGTGTGTGTGTGTGTGTGTGTGTGTGTGTGTTACACACCACTCAGTGTTATTTAAAAAAATAAAATAAAGTGAAGCAAAGAACGGTGCACAGGATCATCATTTGCGTTAGACAGACAGACAGACAGACAGACCGATAGATAGATAGATAGATAGATAGATAGATAGATAGATAGATAGATAGATAGATAGCTTTATGTCCTTTATTGGGAAATTTTGTTGCAAAAATGCCAAAAGGTGTGGAATATTTCTAAAGGACACACATCTGTCTGAATAATCATTTTTCAAATGATTACTCAAATGCTATCCATCTGTGTATCTCCCTTTCAATCCGTATCCATTTTGAATAAAAATTTCTTCTTCTTCTTTCCCTGTTATTTCTGCAAAACAAACACGGATTGTTTAATATTTAAGAAGCATCTGAATCGTGAATTCCTTTCATCACAGTAAAATATGAAATGGGCAAAAACTATAGAAGAATCTGAAAAAGGCACAAAAGCTCGTCTCCCAAAGACACCAGTCATCCAAAGGGTCACCAGTAGGGCGGCGATATGAGGATTAAAACAGGCACAAGGCGGGGAAAATTAGCTAAAAGACTTCGGAAAGACGGAACCGTTGGGGCCGTGTACAGATGACCGTATATGGTCGAAGATAAAACGACTACTAATCTACTAAGTCACCTACACTGATAATTCTGAGAAACGTTCGACCACGAGTGTCCGCAGGTCTTACCAACACCACAACCTGAGAGGGAAAGAACGAAAGAGTGGAACAAACCTGCTAGAAACGTCAGCGTCCATAAATGAGTTAAATTTGTTAAGTCACGATATCATTCCCAGTCAGGGTCACAGATGGGATCTATCACAGATACTCTCTGCTCACATTCAGCCAAATGCTACAACACTGATAGGACGCAGCTTCACAGTGCAGGTGGATAACGACCCTAAACATACTGCGAAAGCAACTCGAGACTTTTTGAAGAAAAGGAAATGGAATATTCTTCAATGGCCGAGTCAGTCGCCTGATCTCAACCCGATAGAGCTGCTTTTCACTTACTGAAGACACGACTGAAGGCAGAAAGACCCACAAACAAGCAGCAGCTGAAGATGGCTGCAGTGAAGCCTGGCAAAGCATCTCCAGGGAGGAAACTCTCTGAGAATTTGGGTTTTGAGAACATGGGCTCCAGACTTCAGGCCGTCATTGACTGCAAAGGATTTTCATCCAAGTATTAAAATTATGGTTATATTTACAATTATGTCACTTTGTCCAAATATCTTTGAGCCCCTGAAAATGGAGGAACTTTGCTTAAAATGGCTGTAATTCCTAAATGGTAAATGCCATATTTTTGTGGAATCTCTTAAAATAAAGCTGAAAGTCTACACTTCCATCACATCTCGATTGTTTTATTTCAAATCCATTGTGGTGGTGTATAAAGGCAAAATCACAAAGACTCTGTCACTGTCCAAATACTTCCGGACCTGTCTGTATGTGTGTGTGTATATATATTTACAGTCCGACCTCTGCGTATGCTTATTAAACAGAACTACACTCTCAGACCAACACGTTTCATCAACCTGCACTCTGATATTTCTAGCAGGTTGTTGTTCACTCATCCTTTCTCCGAGCTTTCAAAAATAAACACGCCTAAAACTCAGTATATATTCTGAAACATCGTATTCAGAGTGGAGCTCATCCGCTAAAGTAGAATAACATACTGGTTTTTTTGGACAATCAAGAAACGAGTAAATTCAAAAATAAAAAAAATCATTTTTTAAAATTTCAAAACGAATATGGATTGAACGGATGAAAAACAGATTGCTATCCAGGGCAATTTCTTTCCTTCTTTCTTTCTTTCTTTCTTTCTTTCTTGTGTTAACTTTTTGTATTTCTTTTGGTTTTTATCTTTCTTTCTTTCTTTCTGACTTTCTTTCTGTCTTGTATTTTCTTTTTTCATATTTTCCTTTTTCTTATCTGTTTTTTGTTTCTTGCTTTTCTTTTGTCTTTCTTTCTTATCCCTATATTATTCTTTCTTTCTTTCTTTCTTTCTTTCTTTCTCTATTCAATATTCCTCTCTGGTTTCTATATTTCTTTCATTCTTTCCTTTTTTCTGTTTCTTAGTGTTTTGTATTTACTTTTTTCATATTTTTCTTTTTCTTATCGCTGTTTTTGTTTTGTACTTTTTCTTTTTTCTTTCTTTCTCTTATCATGCTGTGCAGCTTTTGTGTGTGTGTGTGTGTGTGTGTGTGTGTGTGTGTTATACACGTTTGTGCATTTGCATGATTGTTGTATTTGCCGCATTTTCAGCGGCTTGTTGTGTTTTTTTGAGAAAAGAGTGTGTATTCTGCAACCTGACAGTTTTCCTTCTCCACTTTTCAAAGCAGGAGGGATTTTCACTGTGAGTGTGTGTGTGTGTGTGTGTGTGTGTGTGTATGTGTGTTTCCTGTTTTGTATGTATGCTCTAAAAAAATCAAAAATAATAATAAATTGTGAAGTATAACCTGCTCACAGGATCATCGCTGGTGTGAGACAGAAAGCGAGTGTGTGTTGAGTCTGTAAATGAAACACGGCCATCTTAATGATCATTAATCTGTGTTTATGCACACACCCCACACACACACACCACACCACACACACACACCTCACCTGCAGTACCGCAAATTAAAAGGGTCTTTATTATGGGCACAGCAATCAATTCATTACAGTCAATTCAACACCCAAATCATGTTACACGCTAATTAGCGGCTAATCGTTGAACTACATGCGTAGCTGAAACTGCTGCGGTTTACGATCCGCTCGGGGATAAAAACGCCGACGTGAAAACAAAAGGGTCTTCGGGACTCTCATAATCTCGAGCCGCGATGTACAGTCAGCACTTGTGTACGTATTTACATTTGATTTTATAAGTATTTAATACCATCTGACACACGGGATTCTCAAAGAAAAACAATAAAAACATTCAGCCAATCAAATCTCAGTAAAATGCTCACGCGCTATCCAGCGCAATTACACTGTCAAGTACACAAAACTAACCAGAAGAGCAATTACAGAACAAAGGCTTAGAATCGGCTCTAGATGTCGGAAAACTTAATGTTACAGCTTTACCTCTGACTGTTACGAAGCGCTGACACTGGAGACTCCTTCCATCAATGTTACATAAACATCTCCTTACAGACAACTTATCAAAAACCATATCAACCATTTTTTTAATCGGTTTATTATCAGTGGAGCTGTCAAAGTCCCTGTGAATGAGCTGTTACTATAGAAACGATAACGTATTAAAGATAACGAGCGCATTAATATAAACCTGTGATGTGCAGCTGCGCTACTGTCAGAGCTGCCGTTCTAGAAAATTAATCAACACCCTCTGACCAATCAGAATCGTGAATACAGAACACACAGAACAGAATGAGAGACGCTGTACTGATTTTCTGGCGTACTCACAGGTGCTTTTGGCGCAGGATCAGGTGTATTTACTTTATTCATCAGCAGGATATGTGTGTGTGTGTGTGTGTGTGTGTGTGTGTGTGTGTGTGTGTTGAGTCCTAATCTACCCCACAGCTCACAGCACACTGATAAGAGTCAGATTACACAAGTAGTTCAAAGGTCAGGCTGGCAGATGGCCGTGTGTGTGTATGTGTGTTTGTGTGTGTGTGTGTGTGTGTGTTTGTGTGTGTGTGTGAGTGTGTATGTTCGTTCCACCTGCTCAGAGAGAGATTCCATGTTTATCTAATCGCCCTGTGAGTAATTCATGGCGGTCAGCATCTGCCAGCCGCCCCTGCAGAGCGGGAGGGAAACCCTGCGCCCTTTTCCACAGGTAAACTCGCTAATCAGTTAATGAGGCCCACAGCTGGGTGCTAACATGAATACAGCAGGACAATAAAGCAGAGGACGGACACACACACACACACACACACACACACACACACACACACACAATATGCTCTGAGTCGGCAGCTGTGTTTAAACCCGGACAATTTTCACTTTTCCACTTTTCACTTTCCTCTTTTTTTTCGCAAAAAGTGACTCAAAGCTACACACTTGTCTCTCAGTCTACACAAGTACTGAAGTGTGTGTGTGTGTGTGTGTGCAAGTGTATACGTTGTTCATAATGGCATTATTAGACGTTATAAAAGACAGAACTGTCTGTAAGGGTCATTATTATGAAAGAAAATGTCATAATTATGATAAAACATCATTTTGTGGGGTGAAAGAAAGAAAGAAAGAAAGAAAGAAAGCATTGAGAGGTGAAAGAAATTAGTTTTAATTATGATATATTAAGTCATAGTTATGAGATAGTAAGCCATAATTTTGAGATACTCCATAATTTTAAGACACTGAGCCATAATAAGTCAGAATTATAATATAGTAAGTCATAATTATGAGATATGTCTTATGTTAGAAATCAGAAGAGTACTCCTGCCTGTGTGAAAGCGTGCCTTCCAGCAATGCCAACAGTATCTCAAAAAGACTGGTTACCTCATAATTATGATTTAATATCTTAATATATAATTATGGTTCAGTATCTTAAAATGATGAAGTATCCCATAATAATGGCTTAGTATCTCGGAGTTATGACTCTTGACATTGGACGCTGTGTGTGTGTGTGTGTGTGTGCTGTAAACACACAGAAGAGAAGGCCTGCCTGTGTAAAAGCATGCCTTCCAGCAATACCAACAGTATGTCGAAATGACTGGTTACCTCATAATTATGATTTATAGTATCTCAGAATTGAGTTGTTATCTCATAATTATGATTTATAGTATCTCAAAATCGACTTCTCATAATTATGATTTATAGTATCTCAGAATTGAGTTGTTATCTCATAATTATGATTTATAGTATCTCAAAATCGACTTCTCATAATTATGATTTATAGTATCTCAGAATTGAGTTATCTCATAATTATGGTTTATATTATCTCAAAATTCAGTTGTCATCTAATAATTATGACTTATAGTATCTCAATTGAATTATAGAACCATGCTGTCTAAGAAATAAAAATCAGAAGAGTACTCCTGCCTGTGTAAAAGTATGCCTTCTAGCAATACCAACAGTATCTCAGAATGACTGGTTACCTCATAATTATGATTTATAGTATCTTGAAATTGAGTTGTCTCATAATTATGATTTATAGAATCTCAAAATCGACTTATCTCATAAAAATGATTTATAGCATCTCCAAATAAGTCAATTTTCAGATACTATAAATCATAATTAGGAGATAAGTCCATTTTGAGATAATTTGAGATAAATAATTATGATTTATAGTATCTCAAAATCGACTTCTCATAATTATGATTTATAGTATCTCAGTTGAGTTGTTATCTCATAATTATGATTTATAGTATCTCAAAATAGACTGGTTAGCTCATAATTATGATTTTAGTATCTCGAAATTTCGTTGTTACCTCATTATCTATAGTATCTCAAAATCAACGTATCTTATAATTATGATTTAATACCTTATAATTATGGTTCAGTATCTTAAAATTGTGAAGTATCCCATAATAATGGCTTAGTATCTCGGAATTATGACTTTCTTTCTTTCTTTCTTTCTTACACTGTTCTACACTGGACACTGTGTGTGTGTGTGTGTGTGTGTGCGTGTGCGTGTGCTGTAAACACAGGGAGAAGGTGTTGTATTTTCCTCCACACTAAAAGCAGCAGGTCAGGAAGTGTGTGCTCGAGCAGTGAAATGTGGTGTGGGTTCTCAGGCAGAGAACTCGACTCCTGTCACTGATGATGTCGTGCTGCTCGACTCTGCTCAGTGGTAATGACAGAAAAGTGGCCATCGCTCTTTCTCCATCACTCTTCCTCCATCGCTCTTCCTCCATCCCTCCGTCCTCAGAGTGGCCAAAATTGCAGCTTTGAGTCTCGCTCCATGCTCTGTGGTGCTTTAACGTCCAGCGTGGGGGTAAAGAGGCTAATCGCTCCCTCGCTCCTGCCCCGCGCTCCTGCCCCGCGCTCCTGCCCCGCGCTCCTGCCCCTCACTCCTGACCCCTCGCTCCTGACCCCTCGCTCCTGACCCTCTCTCTGCCTCCCTTTTATACAAGTGCTTTTTTTATATTAACTGCTGAAATGATTTCTTTTCCCAAACTTCTCCTCCATCTGTGCTGACCCCGGGGCCTTCAGAAAAACAACATCTCTGGCTTTGTACCTTTCCAAGTGGCCCTCAACATGCTTCTGATTTCAAACACTGCCAGAGAGAAAAATGCCAATCGCGGAGCAATCAGGCTGCGGAGAACCGAGCGAACACAATGAGCAAGCGGCGAGGAGTTACACGCTGATGGTTCAGTGTTATTTACAGCACTCCCTCTGACACTCGGGGTCAAAGGTCACACTCAGCCCTTTAAACGAGTGGCGAAGAGCTGTAGTGCTTTAGTCAAAAATGATCAGCAACACCGCATCGTTACATAAAACACTGCTTCTTTCTTTCTTTCTTTCTTTCTTTCTTTCTTAAATTCCTTATTTATAGTCTTATATCCCACTGTTCTTTTTCTTTTTTGGCTTGTTTCTTTCTTTCTAATATCCTCCTTCTTTCTTTTTTGCATACTCCTTCTTTCTTTCTTTCTTTCTTTCTTTCTTTCTTTCTTTCTTTCTTTCTTTCTTTCTTTCTTTCTCCTACTGAACACTTACAGCCAGGTCCATAAGTATTTGGACAGTGACCCAATTTTCCACCACCACAATGGATTTGAACTGAAGCAATCAAGACGTGATTGAAGTGTAGACTTCCAGCTTTAATTCAAGAGGTTTAACAAAAATATTGCATTAACCGTTTAGGAATTACAAACATTTTTTTAATGGAGTCCCTCCATTTTCACAGGCTCAAAAGTAATTGGACAATTGACTGATAAGCAGTTTCATAGCCAGGTGTGTCCCGTTTCCTCGCTATTTCATGACAAATTAAGGTCATTATTTTAAAAGGTCTGGAGTTGATTCCATGCATTGAATTTGCATTTGGTAGCTGTTCACTATACGGTCCAAAGACGTGTTGATGTGAAGGAGGTGAAGAAGTGAAGGAGGCCATCAGTAGGCTGAAAAAAAACAAAACAGACCTATCAGAGAGAGCAGAAACTTTAGGAGTGGCCAAATCAACAATTTGAAGGACAAAGGAATGCACTGGTGAGCTCAGCAGCACCAAAAGGCCTGGAAGACCACGAAAGACAACTAAAGTGGAGGATCGCAGAATTCTTTCCTTGAAGAAAGAAGAAAAGAAGGAAAAAACCCTTCACAACATCTAATCAAGAACACTCTGGAGGAGGTAGGCCATGTATCATTGTCAAAGTGTACAATCAAGAGACGCCTTCATGAATGTAAACACAGACAGTTTACCTCAAGATGCAAACCAAGCCAAGCCAAGTCAAGTCAAGCCAAGCCAAGTCAAGTCAAGTCAAGCCAAGTCAAGTGGAGTTTATTGTCATTTCAACCATATACAGCCAGTTATGCTTCGGTACCATTTGCCAGATGGCAGGAGGGTGAAGAGTGTGTGAGAGGGGTGTGTGGGGTCGTCCACAATGCTGGTGGCTTTGTGGATGCAGCGTGAGGTGTAAATGTCTGTGATGGAGGGAAGAGAGACCCCACTGATCTTCTCAGCTGTCCTCACTATCCGCTGAAGGGTCTTACGATCCAAGTAGGTGCCATTCCCAAACCAGGCAGTGATGCAGCTGCACAGGATGCTCTCGATAGTCCCTCTGTAGAACATGGTGAGGATGGAGGGTGGGAGATGTGCTTTCCTCAGCCTTCTCAGAAAGTACAGACGCTGCTGGGCTTTCTTTGTTATGGAGCTGGTGTTGAGCGACCAGGTGAGGTTCTCTGCCAGGTGAACACCAAGAAATTTGGTGCTCTTGACGATCTCCACGGAGGAGCCGCCGATGTTCAGCGGGGAGTGGTCATTCTGTGCTCTTCTGAAGTCACCAACCATCTCTTTAGTTTTGTCCACATTTAGAGACAGGTTGTTGGCTCTGCACGAGCCCGTTAGCTGCTGCACCTCCTCTCTGTATGCTGACTCGTCGTTCTTGCTGATGAGACCCACCACGGTCGTGTCATCAGCGAAGTTGATGATGTCATTCAAGCTGTGCGTTGCTACACAGTCGTGAGTCAGCAGAGTGAACAGCAGTGGACTGAGCACACAGCCCTGTGGGGCCCCAGTGCTCAGTGTGGTGGTGTTGGAGATGCTGTTCCCGATCCGGACTGACTGAAGTCTCCCAGTCAGGAAGTCCAGGATCCAGTTTCAGCTTTCCAATCAGGTGCTGAGGAATGAGTGTGTTGAAGGCTGAACTGAAGTCTATGAACAGCATTCTAACATAAGTGTCTTTATTGTCCAGGTCAGTGAGGGCCAGATGGAGGGTGGTGGTGATGGCATCATCCGTTGAGCGGTTGGGGCGATAAGCGAATTGCAGGGGATCCAGTGAGGGGGGCAGCAGGGTCGTAATGTGCCTCATGACGAGCCTCTCGAAGCACTTCATGATGATGGGTGTAAGTGCAACGGGACGGTAGTCGTTGAGGCAGGACACTGAAGATTTCTTTGGCACGGGGTGATGGTGGTGGTCTCAGGGAGGTGTTGAAGATGTTTGTGAAAACATCCACCAGCTGGTCTGCTCATCCTCTGAGCACCCTGCCAGGAATGTTGTCTGGTCCAGCAGCCTTCCGCGGGTTGATTCTGTGTAGAGTCTTCCTCACATCAGCCGTGGTAAGACACAGCAACTGGTCATTGGGAGGAGGGGTGGTCTTCCTCGCCGTCACATCATTCTGCGCCTCAGCGCATCTGGAAGGGAGGCATCACTGCGCCGCATGTCTCTGCTGGCCTTGAAGTGGTTGTGGATTCTCTGTGCGTGTGTGCGCTTTGCCTCTCTGATAGCCCGGGACAGTTTGGCCCTCGCTGTTCTTAGGTCCACCTTGTCGCCTGCTCTGAAGGGTCTCGAGGCTCGGGTCCTCAGTAGCGCACGCACCTATGCAGTCATCCACGGCTTCTACCACTGGTAACACTCAAGAACAGAAAGGCCAGATTAGACTTTGCTAAAAAAAAAAAGCCCTTAAAAAAGCCTGACCAGTTCTGATGCAAGATGAACTTGTACTAGAATGATGGAAAGAGAAGAGTGCGGAGAAGGAAAGGAGGGTCTCACGATCCAAAACATCCAAAGCATACCACATCATCTGTCAAATACGTGGAGGCAGTGTTACGGCAAGGGCATGCATAGCTGCCAATGGAACTGGGTCACTGATGATGTGACTGCTGATAGAAGTAGCAGGATGAATTCTGCAGTGTATAGAGGTGTACTTTCTAATTTGTCTAATTTCAGTCTGCAAAACTGATAGGATGAGCTTCACAACACAGATAGATAATGACCCAAAACATACTGCGAAAACAACCCAAGAGCTTCTTAAGGCAAACAAATTAAATGATCTTAAATGTCCGATGACCTCAACCCAACTGAGCTGCTTTTCACTTACCGAAGGCAAAACTGAAGACAGAAAGACCCGCAAACAGGCAGCAACTGAAGGCGGCTGCAGTAAAACACATCAGCAAAGCATCTCAAGGGAGGAAACATCTGGGGATGTCCATGGGCTCCAGACCTCAGGAGTCATTGACTGCAAAAGGATGTGCATCCAAGTATGAAAAATGATACTACTATTTGATTTGACTGGTAGTTTGCCCAATTACTTTTGAGCCTGTGAAAATGGAGGGACTCTGTAAAAAAAAATGTTTGTAATTCCTAAACAGTTAATGCAATATTTTTGTTAAACCTCTTGAATTAAAGCTGGAAGTCTACACTTCAATCACGTCTTGATTGCTTCAGTTCAGATCCATTGTGGTGGAGGAAAATTGTGTCACTGTCCAAATACTTATGGACCTGACTGTATATAACCACCACACAGCATACATTTCACACGTGACCACGTATTTATTTACATGCAGTTAAGTAACATCCCTTCTTTCTTTCTTTCTTTCTTTTCCTAATTCTTTCTTCCTTTTCTTTTTAGCTTGTCCTTTGTTTCTTTCCTTCCTTCTTTCACATATTCCCATCCTTTTTACTCAAGCCCTTCCATTCTTTTTCTTCCTTTAATTAATCTCTCCATTCTCCCTTCCCTCCTTCTTCCTCGCTTCCATTCTTTATTACTTTACATAACATGGTTACTTTTTTATTCTTTCTTTCATGTATTTTAACAAATATTTTTCCACATGTAGCATTAATTTATTTTCACATGTAGTGTGAACATTACTCACATTATTCACACGATGTCACGTTTTTAATGGAGTTCACGTGTTAATCACATGATCACGTAAATAAACACGCAATCACGTGTGAGCTGTCTGCTACGTGAGGTTTATACACATGTTCAGTAGATTTGTTCATCTGAATGTTAATGCCAATGGAAATAATATTTTTATATTTTTATGGCAGAAACTGAACTTTAAACATTGAGAGAGGCGAGCATGTTGTTTGTAGTGTGTGCGTGTGTGTGTGTGTGTGTGTGTGTGTGTGTGTGTGTGTGTATGTGTGTGTGTGTGTGTTTTCTAGATGCTGTGAGAAGAGAAAACAGAATAAAAGCGTGAGATGCTGCGTGATTTCGCATGACCTCCGGCTTCTGACGTTTACTCAGACTTCATGAGGAAGAGGAACGACTCACACGTATTCCCATGACATACTGCTCCCTCTCTCTCTCTCTCTCTCTCTCTCTCTCTCTCTCTAACCATCAGCAATCTTTTCCTCCTCCACAGCGCACACACGCACACACACACACACACACACACACACACACACACCACATGCATGTATACGCATACATAAACTCACACACAAGAAAGAAAGAAAGAAAGAAAGAAAGAAAGAAAGACTTGAGTATGGGAAAAATTAGGTAAAGCAACATGAAAAGGAAAGAAATAAAGACATACACTCAAAAGTAATAATGAAAGGGAGAAAGAAAGAAAGAAAGAAAGAAAGAGAAAGGGACATGAGAAAAAGAATGGCAAGATTAAAGAAATAAAGAACAAAGTCAGAAATGAATATGAGAAAAAGAAAGTAAAGCAACAAGAGAAGGAAAGAAAGGACACACACTCTCTCTCTCTCTCTCTCTCTCTCTCTCTCACACACACACACACACACACACACCCATCCATCCATTCATTCATTCATTTACTCTTTCATTCACTCATCCATCCATTAATTCATTCATTCTCTAATCTGAGAATGAATCCAACACAAAGCCAAGTATGTAATATGATTTTTTTCACATCTTTCTTTCTTTCTTTCTCTTTCGTCCAATTTTTCTTTATATCTTTTTTCCACATGATTAATTTATGCATGCGTGCACACATGAACACACACGAAAGCCATGAGTACACATACACCCAAATATATTTATATATATATAAAAATGTGCACACACTCTTACACACACATACACACACACACACACACACACACACACACACACACACACATAAACACACATAAACACACACAGTTTCACTGAACGGCAGCTCGGCGTCCTCCAGCACACCTCCTCTCTCCCCCATCATCTTTTGTTTGGTCCTGAGAGGTTTCCGTGGAAACGGGCATAACAATTTCATCTGATACATGGAAAGGAAGAAAAAATATTTGTTGTGAAGCATCTGGAGTGTGTGTGTGTGTGCATGTGTGTGTGTGTGTGTGTGTTTGAGGAGCGCTCCAGGGCCACAGAGTCCATGAGACCTGACGAGGTAATAATAAAAAACAAACATGTGAATGCTCCACGTCCCGGATGTCAGGGCCGGAGCGCTCGGGGGGAGAGGTGCAGCTCTGCTGACGCTAAAATGACAGATAATTACATATTGATCATTTTCATTTCATTTCAGGGCAAATACGTTACGAAGCCCGCTGTCTGATTCACACTCTGACACTGAACGACAGATTCTAGCAGAATAAAAAAGACAAAACACACACACACACACACACACACACACAAAACCGAAGCTGTAAGCTATCAATTTGAGTCTCTATTTATTGGCAAGGCTTGAAGGACCAGCTTTGGTAGGAAACAAGGTTACTAGGCAACAGCATCCTGTCAGCTGATCCACAACAACCAGTAAAACACAGCCGAGTATTCCAGCCGACCAATCAGAGTGCAGTTCGGCTTTCTGAGCGGCGGCTGTAGTGAGTATATATTTACACACTGAGCGGCTCCTCTCGGCCTCGTCTCAAATCTCCTCTCTAATCTCCCCTCATGAGGGATTCACACATGGCAGAGGAACATTGATCTATCTATCTATCTATCTATCTATCTATCTATCTATCTATCTATCTATCTATCTATCTATCTGTCTATAATCAATCAATCTATCAATCTATCTCTCTATCTAACTGTCTATCTGTCTGTCTATAATCTATCTATCTATCTATCTATCTATCTATCTATCTATCTATCTATCTATCTATCTGTCTGTCTGTCTAAGAAATTTCATAGCTTTTTATTATTTTTACTGGCGTACGCTGTGAATCAGTGAAACAATGAAACATTGAAAGAATCAATCAATGAATTGTCTGCAAAACAATATTATTTATTTAGTATGCCATTTACAAATGTATTATTTTTAGTTAGTAACTACACTGAAATCTATCTATCTATCTATCTATCTATCTATCTATCTATCTATCTATCTATCTATCTATCTATTGAATTAAATTCTCTGATTCTTCAAACCTTGTGCTAACTCCAGACCATGGGCTCCTCTAAGCAGCTGACTGAGGATCTGAAAATGGAGTTAATTGATTCATGCAAAGCAGAGGAAGGCTGTAAAATGATATCAAAGTGCTTCCAGCTTGCACATCTCCACATTCTGAAAAATCATTAAGAGATGTCAGTTAAGGGGAACAGTGGAAGTCAAGATAAGACCTGGAAGACCAAGAAAACTTTCAGATAGAACTGCTCCTACGCTGGTCAGAAAAGCAACACGAAACCCCCAAATGACACGGAGGACCTGCAGGTTTAGCTGACACAGGAGTGGTGATGCACCCTTATAGAAATATGATCTGCATGGAAGAGTCATCAGAAGGAAACCTTACTTGCGACCTCATCACAAAAGTGAACATCTGAAGCATGCAAAACAATATCTAGATAATTCAGTGGCATTTTGGAACCAAGTGCAGTGGACTGATGAAGTAACTAACTTATGGAACTAATTGCCAAAGGTATGCTTGGAGATAAAAAGGAGCATGGGTTCGGGGTTGTGTGGCAGCCAGTGGAACAGGAAACATTGCACTGAAAGATGGGAGAATGGATTGCAGGAAGTATCAACAAATTCTGGACGCTAATGTGACAAGAAACCGAGGCTGTAAAAGAAACCGACAGGACGATGATCCCAAAACATACCTCATAATGGGGATAGATTCACACATTTACCATTTATTCTGATTTAGTTTAGTGTCCATTGTTAAGAGCGCTATCCAAATAATATTGAACTGAATTGTAAGTGACTTGAACCTCATTGGAAATGTGTAGGTGAACCTCAAACATGCTGTGTACGCAAAATGGCCCAAGAAATAAGTGTGAAAGTTCATTAAACAAGAAGAGAAAGATATTGAAGACAAAAACACATGGCCTACATATGAAAAATAAATAAATAAATAAAAACACATGCACTATGTGTGAAAAAAATTTACATTTGAAAATAAACAGATCATGTGGAAAAAAAATCGCGTGAAAAATAAAACCGTGAGACCTACACGTGGAAAATAAACAAGTCATGTGGGGAAAAATGGCATGTGAAAAAATAAAAACACGAAGAAATGAAGAAAAAAATCATCTGGAAAATAAATCCACACGACATTTATGTGAAAAAAAATCACAGGGAAATAAATGAAGTGTGTGATTTTTAAAAAATCACATAAAATACCGACATGTTAAAGGTTAAGAAGTTGCGAATCATGTGGGAAAAAATCACTTGTGCGGAAAAAATTGAACGTTTGAAAATAAATAAATCATTTGACAATGACAATGAAATGAAAAATAAAAATAGACGGTCTGGACATATGAAAAAAAAATTTAAATGTGAAAATAAATGATTCATGTGAGGGGGAAAAATAAAACTGCGACATATAGTGTGTGATTAGTAAATGAATCGTTTAAAAAAAATCCAAATAACACCACGTGTCCTACATGTGAAAAGTTAAGAAGTGAGAAAGTTAAGAATCATCTGGGGGAAAAAAATCATTTGAAATAAAATTAAAAACACAATGGCTGTAAAAAAAATTAATCAAAAAACGCACGGCCTACAGTATGTGTGAAAAAAGAAATGACTCGTGAAAAATAAAAGCACGCGTGTGAAACTGACATGTGAAGTGAATCTTGACTCGTGTTATCTGAGAACAGGCGTGGTGGTCGTAATGCTCATTTTCCGAGCCTTTTTCTGTACGGAGAAGTTTTAAAAGTTTCTTCGTAAATGTCAAACGCGAGCTCTTAATGGCGTAGGTTTTCAGAAACGATAATCCATTTTTTTTCTTTGCAAAAAGCAACCTTTTAAAACCTTTTTTTGTCCAATTACAGGTCCAACCAGCACCAGGATGATGATGATGATGATGATGATGATGATGATAAAGTCTTTGAAATGTGCAGACCAGAATTAGCGCTCGATTACGTCTAATTCTGCAGGTTTATGTTTTAAAAAACACAGCCTGGAGGACACTTCAGGCTTTTTTAACCGAGGGGAGATGGGCTTCCTGGGTCCTCGTAGACGACGGCGCATTGTTCGAGCGGAAGGGTGAAGGGTCGAGGCCGATGGAGAGCAAGTTAGGTGAGAGTAAGCAAATGGAGCTCAAGTAGGCTCCTGCTTCTCGGCTCTTAATGCTTCGCCGAGGGCCGCTAAAAGCCCGAGCGGGCCACGAGGGTTCTGTGAAGAAATGAGAGGGAAAAAAATGGCCTAAAAGGAAAGACGATGAATCACGTTCAAAACAACAACAAAAAAAAAAAAAAGCACAGAATGAAAGCCTGTTATTTGGGAAACTGTAGGACCGAAGCTCATGCTGTCATCTTATACATATTTCTCAAGCACCTTACCTTCAAGAGAGAGAGAGAGAGAGCGAGAGAGAGAGAGAGAGAGAGAGAGAGCACTCCAAATTCAGACATATTACATTAACCGGGATGTTTTTTTCCTTCTCGTCGTTCATGGTCACAGCATGCCATTTGCAAATTACAACTTATATAATTCTAGCGAGCCGGTCTCGACATACTCGGGTCAGGATAATTGGGTACAGAGCCATTATCATACTCTCAAGGCCAAGTAGGCCGTACAGGCTTCCTTCTGGGCTCCGTCCTCCCTTTCTTTCTTTCCTTCATCATTCTTCTTTTTTTTTCAATTTCCAAGCACTCAAAACCCATATTGAAGAAAAGAGCACTAAATGAATTTCGGACAATAATGAGACTTTACCTGATGTCGTAGCTTTTGATGATCTTCATCAGAATTACTGAAGCACTATTTCAGCTCCACTCTAAAGCTTTAACCCTCGAGTCTCTCTCTCTCTCTCTCTCTCTCTCTCTCTCTCTCTCTCTTTTTTTTCACTCCGCACTTCATATTCTCAGGGACCAGGAAGAAAATGGACTGGAGACGAGAGCATTATGGCAGAGTGGAAATATGGAGTATTAGACTTTTGTTTGCAGGAAGATAATGTCGGCAGGAAACCAGTGTTCAAATCCTGAACTTCATTATTATTATTCTTATTAAAACACATTGTTAAAAATTCATTTTTTGCTTTAAAAGTAAAAAAAAAAAAATCTTGCCAGCCGCTGATCTAAAAATTTTTTTGTGGTGTATGAAGTACAAGATGCAAAAATTGAACAAACCTGTGAGTGTATAAAATTGTAATCATAAATGATATTACTATAACAATCAACGCTATCACGTGATAAAAAAGTTGTTGCAATAAATCAATAAAAGTTGATTAACATGATTATTATCATGTTTAATAGCTGGGTGCCATAACAAAATTAAAATACATGTAAATCCCATTTTTTTTCTTCTTAGAATATTTTTGATAAACTTCTACGTGTTAACTTTCTACTTTACGCTAGACCTTAAAACTACACTAACCTTAAAACTAAGCTAGCTAGCATCTTGCTATCGTGCAAAGCACGTGGTATAAATTGACCCTGATGATCTAAACAAGATAATATGTTTCTGCTAGCTAGCTTTGCGTATATTAGCTAGCTACCCTTGGGCTATATTTAGAGCCTTAGAATCGAGTTCAGGAATTACGCAGGGAAAGTTCCTCGTGTTCAGAGTCGCGTTACGCAGCTACTTAAGGCGATTTTCTGCACTCTAGAAAATCGTCTAGATAGATAAACAGAAATATCTGGTTTTCAGTAGCGTCTAAACACAAGCACTCGTCTTTAAACCTGTAAAAATATTTTTAACGAAATATTAATAAATATTTAAAAAGTTTTAAATGCATGCGGTTTTTCTAAACGGTTCTTTCATCAAGGTGGTCAAATGTTCTCATATGCACAATAATATAGTCGAGTGTCGTTCGTGAACGAGTCGACTCTTTAATTCGACTCGTTGAGATCTGACTCACATTTATGAGCTGTTTTTTTTTTTTTTAATTTATGCTGGAGATGTAGGAAATGTCGTTGCTCTTGCAGTGTAATTTAACCCGAATGCTTCCAGAGCATTCTGGTGATGTTATTTAAATAAAATAAAACTTTCACGTCTTCGTCTGTCCAAACAGAGTGTGAAGCAACTCTTCGGTCATGTTTATGATTTGATATAACGCTCAGACACTTGACTTACATCCAATATGTCATCATTTATTCAAAACTAATATGTCAAAATATCATAAACTTCATCCAGTTTAGAACAAAATGGCAGCGAGTCGTTTGGGAGCCGAAAGAGTCGACTCTTGCTGGTGAGTCAAATGATCTGACTCACTGAACGAAAGGCTGGAATTCGCATCAGAAACGTAAAAGATCATGAATTTACTGTTTGCATTTAAAACAAACCTCCAGCTTTTGCACTTGTTTTGACATGTTTATTGTAATATATGCCAAAAACCAAAAAAAAATCCTAAACAATCAAAACATGGCGTAATATATTTAGGGAAAACCGCGGACGCTTTGTAAGACAGCAATGTATTCAATATCCAGAATAATAATTTTTATGTCCCAAAAACCCTGATTTAATGCAGGCTCCAAACTCATAAACTTTGATTAATACAATGCTGATATTCTAAATCTGGTAGAGTCTTAAATTATTAATTATTTGGGAATTAATTGGGGAACAATGCAATATAATAGAAGTGGAAGAAAAGAGTCGATAAAGCAGTTAATTTTAAGTCTAGTCTCTCCGTTTATTTATAATTAATTAATAAATGCTAGTTAATTAGTTTAATATGCGTTATTGTATATGTTAGACACGATCCTTTGTGTATGCACGTGTATGGAGGCGGTATATAAGATAAATACTGAGGTACAAAATATTAATAACACGAAGCTCTTTCTTTGTTGACATCCCTTTTTTTTAATGCCGTTCTCGAGGACTTTTTTGCTAATTGTAGCCGACATAAAAAAATCCCCGTTGCTCCTAAAATTATAACCTCTGCCAAATCACAGCAAACCTCCAATACTTTCTGACATGAAAGCATCTCCATGGCTAATGTTCGGTTTTAAAAGAATGACCTTTTTCATAATCATTATGGAAATAGGCTTGTCGGAGGATGTCAATTGACATTTTGAAATGGTGTGTTAATTTCATAATTTTGTGGAAAATTGGACCCGCGCCCCATTGAGCAGCCGTATGAAAAGGTCTATTTACAAAATCCAAATGTTCACCAGAATGTTTTAAACATCCGTCCGTCCGTCCGTCCATTTGCTCCATCAATAGCAGAAAAGACCAGGAGGAGGAGGAGGAGGAGGAGGAGGAGGAGGAGGAGGAGGAAGTGGAGCTCTTCTTCACCTTTTCAGTGTAATTTGTTAATGGTGGAGCTTTTTTTTTTTTCCACCATGCATTAGACCTCTTTTTGACTTTAATATTCACTCCTGATGCTCTTCGGATTAAACCCTGTACAAAACAAACGCCCCGACAGCCTCGTCTTCTAGAAGCTTCTTTCCAGATGTTCTGTTTATTTATCTAGACTTGCAGCGCTTCTTATTGTGGCATGTAAGCTCCGCCCCTTTTCTTGCAAGACGGAGGAACACGCTGCGTGTCGCTTTTGATTACGACGAAGACGTGGCTTGTATAGTCGGATCTCTTGTAGAACAGCTCTTTGGACAATAGCAACAAATTTATTTCTAAGCTTCTGAGTTAGCAAGTTATCATTTTTTTTTGTTTCAGCTCATCTTAGCTACGTAAATATTTTCATTTTGAAATATTTTAATAAGTAATGACACAAACTGTATGTTTTTTTTTGTTTTTTTTTAGTTTTTGTTGAAATACTGTCTGGTCCGAAACTACAGATCAGATACATACCACTTTATTTTAAATGTTTAAAACCATACAGTAACTTGAATTAATTTTTTTTTTAATGCAAACAAACAATAGTGAAGCAAAGATTTATTTAAAACGTATTTTCTTCTCATATAACTGTAGTCTCTGATACGTTTTTAAAGAAATAAAACACTTCTGGGAAGACTACAACTCCTGCTTCATACTACACTATATTATACTGAGGAGCGGAGTTACTGTTACCTCTCTGAGGCTGATTATATTACAGCTTTACCTCTGACTGTTACAAAGCACTGACACTGGAGACTCCTTCCATAAATGTTAAATAAATGGTCTCCTTACAGAAATGAGCTGTTACTATAGAAACGATACCATGTTACAACAAGCGCATTAGTTTAATTTAAACCTGTGAATTGCAGCTGCGCTACTGTCAGGGCTGCTGTTATAGAAAATGAATCAACACCTTCTGACCAATCACAGTCCAGAGTTCAGCAGCGCTGCCGTATAAGGATTAACGCTGTGCCATGGTCACCCACGTCTGTCCAGTGTAACCAGGACATTATCCAAAACGACCCGGTGCCATTTCTTTTTTTTAGTTAAGGCGCACGTTTTTGAGTCGAGGTCGAGCGTCAGCGTCACTGATGGTGACGCAGAGCCGCATGATGTCATCAGGAGACATCTGACACGTCTGAATGGTAGATAAAATGATATCGCTGACTCGTACTGACGGAGACAATGTGTAAAGACTGAATTCTCCATCAGCGACGTTGAACGACCCCAAGTTAAGGTGAAAAAACTCCTCCAAAAAGTCACAAAACAGCCAAATCACACGAATAAACTCCAGCTGTTTATTCTCAGCTGGAAAAGGGAAAGAATGTCCTAGATGACGCACGGTCAAAACCACACCGATGATCCATATAAATGGTTAACGAGATGCTACTGTAGAACAAGACACGCCCCCCAGGGCGGGACATATACGAGCATTTAACTGGACAGTAATTGTGACGATGTATGAAATTAAAACTTGAATATCTACAAAACTATTTACATTTTTTAAAAATCTGGATATCATATCACTATCATATTAGTGTCCATAACACTAAGGGAGTGTTTCTTTAATAGAAAAGGTTCTAAGTATAACTTTTTTAAACTTAGGAATGCTTAATTATCCAGTGAACCCTTAAGGAACCAATTCTTTTTCTATTAATAGAGTATTTCATTAACAATATGCACATATTTTAATAACATTAACACTCTTATGTGTGCAGTCCTTTATGAACTGACAAATGAAACGTGCTTATGTACAATTTAAAAAAAAAAAAGGTGAATCTATATCATTTAAAGTGATAATGTGAATCTATATCATTTAAAGTGACCGATGAAATACATCATTTAAAGTTTAATTTCTGCTATTAAGAGTGTATTTGAGTGTGACGCTCCTCCGTGCCTGCAGGTGGCGCTGTGGAGAGAAACGGCTGTGTTATCCGCCCCGAGCCATAAAGCTAGTGCGCATGCGCAGTGACAACCCGGAAGCGCTGAGCGATGTCAGCGCCGTAGCAGCACATAAACACAGCACCGTGATTTATTAAAAAAAAAAAAGTAAATTAAAATTTATTTTTCATGAATTTCGAAAGACACACGGAATATAAAACAGATATAAATAAATAAAACTGTCTTCCGGCTGAACGAATGCACGTAAGTTCCATGTTTATTTGCTAACTAGCTCATGAAGTTGTTTATGATGAGAATAAACAATAAGAATTTAAAATAAACGTCGCTTAGTGCTGTTTAAAATATTTTTCTTTAGTTACTTTTTCTAGAGATAATTAAACAGTTTCAATTAAATTCAGTGACTTGAGACTTTAGAAAGAAAATACAAATATTAAACTGTGGAGTGTATCCTGATATCCTTTATAAGCTAGATAAATATCTATAAAATATTAAACACAGAATATAAATCATTAGTAATCAGCAAAAAAGGCAGTACTAATTGCTGGATTTTTTTTTTCTCCTCTAAACCCAATCAATGCATTTAAAAAGTTCATCTGGCAGCACATGACTGAGTAGAGGTGGGCGATATGATTGAAATATCATATCACGATACTTTTCTATGATACACGATATGCATCATAATATACACACTGATGAGCCAAAACATTACGACCAGCGACAGATGGAGCGAATAAGAGTGATTATCTTGTTACACTGGTGCATGTCGGGGTCTGGGATATGTTAGAAGTTATATATTATAAATCCGTGGTTGATGTGTTGGACGTGGGAGAAGTGGGCGGGTGTGAAGACCTGAGCGAGTTTGAAGAGGGCCGAATCGTTATGGCCAGACGACCGGGTCTCCAAAACAGCAGGGTTTGTGTGGTGAGTCGCGCTCAGCAGCGGTGAAGACCTACAGTGGTCCGAGGAGGGACAAACCACGAAGCAGTGACAAGGAGCAGGTTTCCCAAGACTCATCAAAACTCACGACAGCAACGAAGCCTTTCCTGTCTCATCCAAACCGAGAGAAGGGCATCAGAAAAGAGCTCCAGGTGTCTCCCTGGCCTCCAGTCCCCAGATCTGAGCGTCTAAGTCCGATCCACGGCGGCTTCAGACTGGACTACGAGGATCTGAGAGAGACTTCAGAGGTCTTGTAGAGTCCATGCTTCAGCGAGTCAGAGCTGTCTCAGCAGCACAAGGGAGACCTACACCATATTAGGCAGGTGGCTCATAATGTTTTGGCTCAGCAGTGGAGGTTTTTCTAAACTAACGTTTAATTTTCATCACACATTTTACACTTCAGTTTACGCTCTCTCTCTCTCTCTCTCTCTCTCTCTCTCTCTCTCTTTTTTTTAATTATTATTTCAGCTCATGTGTGAGTCAGTCTTTTATAAAAGTGTCTATCACTCACAGAGTCGTCTGGACAGCTTATCAAATAACTGACTGTTCGGCTTAAATGTGGTTCATAACACACAGATATCATTTATCGTTTTGCTATTGTCTTTTTTTTCAATAATTATATAATGTGAGAAACAACTTAACAATTTAACATTTCCTTACTCTACTAATTTTCTCCTGCAGGACAAATCTAATCATTATTCCCTGTTTCCCAACATCAGTAACCAATTTAAATTACAAATAAGGAATTTATTTTGTGGCATTAAGTGGCTCTTTCTCTCCACCTCTTTATCTAAACTGTATTAAATCACATAGATGTTCATCATCATTAAACTTAATAATTCAGAGTAAACATGAAACATAACCGGCCTCATTAACATGTGAAATTGCTGCACACATTATACTAAAATAAATTCAATATTAATTCAGTAATAATGTAATGTTAGTGTTTATATTTCTCTCACTGAGCAGGAGCTTTTTTTCTGCTTTAGTTTTTAAACCCTGTGCTGTTTATGAAAGGTTTCTGCGCTTTGTGCAGACTGCAGTGCCGTGAGTTTTCTTTTTTAAATGAAACTAACAGTGTTTAAGGTTCTGTTTTTTCCTCTCCCATTGCTAATGTCATTCAAAGTTCTGTCTGTGAGAGAGAGAGAGAGAGAGAGAGAGAGAGAGAGATGGGGGAGAGAGGGAGTGAGAGAAAGGTAGGGAGAGAGAGAGAGAGAGGGAGAGAAGGGATGAGAGAAATGGGGGAGAGAGAGAGAGGGGGACTGAGAGAGAGAGAAAGGGGA
>CM040981.1:27557265-27582265 GCA_022985145.1 Pangasius djambal
CCCCCCAATCCCCTCCTCTGACCCCAGTACCCCACCCCCAACACCGTGACTCCCCTGCTGTCATGTCTTGGACTGAGGAAGTAAAGTGAGGGTGAATGTGTGCCTGGTGCAGTGCTGCCCCTCTGTGACTGTTTCAAAAAGTACACAAAAATGTAAAATAAAATAAAGCCACTGAAAGGTTGGTCCATTTCTTTCTTTCTTTCTTTCTTTCTTTCTTTCTTTCTTTCTTTCTTTCTTTCTTTCTCTAAAAGAAACTAAAAGACACTGTTAAAAAAAAGGAAGAAAGAAATAAGGATGGATCATGGACATGGTTTATACAATCCTACACACAGACTGTATAGACCTCTGCAATAGATTGCAAGATGTGGAATAAACTGAAAGAAAGAAAGAAAGAAAGAAAGAAAGAAAGAAACAAAGAAACAAAGAAATAAAGCAGCATGAGAAAATGAGAGCTACAGAGAGAGTGCAGAGAAAATAGAAAGAAAGAAAGAAAGAAAGAAAGAAAGAAAGAAAGAACTGTCTAGTCATCCCTGTATCACATCAGGTCTTAGTGTCCTTTTGTCCATGTTTATAGATAACTGTGTGTCATACCGTGTCAGAAACTACATCAACAAGAAAGAAAGAAAGACATGGTATAATATCTGAGTAGAGAAAAGGGTGTTTTAGTCTTTCATGTTAAAGAGTGACGTCACAGGAGACACACGGCGTCCACTCTGCTGCTCCGCTGACCGCTGAACACAGCAGTAAGTTCCTGTCAAGTCCAATTAACTCGGCCATCGTTTATTCCTAACGAGTCGGATTATAGAGTCGGAGGTGTGAGAGAGCGTCTATGAGGAAAAGTGACTGAGAGATCATATCACATCCAATAAACACACACACACACACACACACACACACACATACACACACACACATACAGAGACAGCTCAGCTTCATAGCTTTATTCCTCCTTTTCTTTTTCTTTTTGGAAGGCGAGTGATGATGTGAAATCAGATTCTGTGTGTGATGTTTTTATAAACTACTACACCACCTAAGCTCTGGATTCTGACAGGCAGCTAGACAAATGAACAGACAGACAGCCAGACAGACAGAGAGACAGACAGACAGACAGAGAGACAGAGAGACAGACAGACAGAGAGACAGACAGACAGAGAGAGAGAGAGACAGATGAATCCACAGACAGATGGTGAATGCAGAATATAATATACACTGAGAGCAAAGTGTCAGTGTATTAAATATACTGATCTCCAGGTTAATAAACTGGTAACTTGTGTGTGTGTGTGTGTGTGTGTGTGTGTGTGTGTGGGTGGGTGTGTACAGTGTATTAATGTTTCTTCTCTGACTGCAGTGTTATAATCTCTTCATGGCCACATGGTGGCACTGTGCAGCTGTGTAACAACACACTTCTCACTCTGCTGTGGATTACACACACACACACACACACACACACACACACAGAGAGAGATGATCATCATGCCTCAGTTTCATAACACACACCAAAACTACTGACATTTCAACAGACTGTACCACAACACACTGTTTATGGCTCACATGCTGTAATGTTACTACACACACACACACACACACACACACACACACACACACACACGGAGGAAAAAAAGCATTTAATTACTGAATATGTTTGGATGAGTCTGACATTTTAAAACAGAATGCAGGTTTATTTTCCTGAAATCATCTCTAATTAACAAATTCAGGCGTGTAGCATATCACCATCTGTCCATCCATCCAATCCGTCCATCCATCCATCCATCTATTCATCTGTCCATTCATCCATCTACTCTCCTATCCACTCATCTATTCATTCATCCATCCATCCATCCATCCATCCAATCATTTACTCACCTATCCACCCACCTATCCACCCATCTATTCATTCATTCATTCATTCATTCATTCATTCATCCATCCATCCGTCCATCCGTCCATCCATTCAGCAGCCTTCAAGTGTAAGAGAGAGAGTGAATGTGTGAAAAAAAAACAGCAGAGGAGAAGAGCAGAAAGGAGAGAGAGGGAGTGAGAGAATGGAAAGAAGAGAGAAATATAGAGATGAAAGGAAAGGGGAGATGAGTCGTTAACCATCCATCCATTTTCTGCACTGCCTGTCCTACACGCGCTCATGGGGGAGGTGTGAGGGAACATTGCTAACCACGAAGCCACCGTGCCCCCTGTGAGTGGTTGTTGTGATCATTATTATTATTATTATTATTATTATTATTAGTAGTAGTAACAAAATAATAGCATGTGCTGGATCAAGTGCTATTCTATAATCTGACGAATACTGAGTGTGGAAGCCATAATTTTTAAATTAAACTAAAATATTTCTCCTTCAGTCCATATTTTATATCCTGGTCTTAAAGGCGAGCGTTTTGTTTAAAGCCAATGATCTAGACGATATTGAAAATAATAATAAGCCCAGAAAAGTGATGTAAGCATCTACGTAACTCGACTCTGAATACAGGGAGGTTTTTCCTCATAAATATGAGTGAACTTTTGGACGCCGACAGAATATGGCTGTGTAAATACGGAAATAATTGCTTCTCTATACTCATTTATGAAAACAATAATCCATATATTAGAAATGATTTACAATATATTGTCAATATTCCAATATATGGTAATAGATTTCATTTTCTTTTGGCATAATGGTTCAATGTAAAGAAGGAAAGAGAGTGATGGATGGATAGGAAAGATGACGGACAGAAATAATGAAAGAAAAGATAGCCAGTGTGTAACATTGCTAATCCGTCAATGCTGCTCCTGTCAGCGTTTCAGCTCAGTGTGTTTTTGGCTCGTGTGAATTTTAGTCGGCTGTGTAGTTTGCTAGAGACATGCTGTGGGTAGAAAGGAAAAGATGGAGAGAGAGAGAGAGAGAGAGAGAGAGAGAGAGTCACCCAGCGGAACAACAAGAGATGTAGTAATGGTGCTGGAGGTGCCCGGGGGTCGCTGGAGATCAGGTCACAGCAGATGAAATATGCTGATTGAGCTTTTTAACAGTCGCTGGCAGCGAGACACCGTCCCCGTGACTTTCATTCCCACACTTTCACTCGGCAGGATGACATTTAAAATATGGAATGTCATGTATTCCTGGTTGTGATGGTTTTTCTGAGGCACATTGTTTTTTTCCGAAATGCTTTAAAACGCTGTCTATTCGGGCTGGAGAGCGTCGGGTCACGTCCGAATCAAATATTTGATTAGAAGTCAGCATCCATCTGTCCTTCTCTGTCCTTTATATTTTACATTAAAGCACATGTTCTGGTAAGTTTCTATAGTAACAGCTCACTCACAGCGACTTGTACAGCGGACGCTCCACATTAGCGCTAAAATATAGTCAGTGATATGGTGAAGTCTTCTGTTTTCTTTAACATTGATGGAAGGAGTCTCCAGTGTCAGCCCTTTGTAACTTGTCAGGGGTGAAGCTGTAGCTTTAAGTTTTCCGACATCTTCAGGACAGAGGAGTTTACGCTTCTTTGTGGTTTCTCGGTAACACGACTAGCTGCGCTTTATTTTTTATTAAACAGGCTGATGACGGAACGACTGTTTACAGCTGCAATAACGTAAGGGATAAAAGGAACTAACTTGTTTCATGGACAATGCTAGCAAGTGTTATCAGTATGTGTAGATAATTTTAGCTTTCCCAGCTAGCTAGCTGGGGCCGTGTGGCTATCTAGCCAGAACACAGAAACCCATGCGAGCTCGGTTCTGTCTTAATCAGCCATCATTTGTACTGAGATTGAAACAACTACGTAAAGTTTCTGTGAATCCACAGCTAAATTAACTTAATCTAGACAACTGTTATAACTGATTACTAATACAAACCTCTTGATCTTATTTGAAATAACTTAAGCAGACTTCAGCATGCTGAAAATAAGGCTGCTAATCCAAAGAAGCTATTTAGCCAAGATGTTCATTGCAATAACAGGAATGTGAGGGATGATTTATTTCATCCGCTAGGATAATTAATCTGATTCATCACTATGAGTTCATTTGACCCTGAATCACATGATAAGTTCAGCTGCAAAAGCTTGAATTTGCTCCTGTTGTCCAGATCCATTATGATGATGTCTAAATAAAGCCGAAGATTGGGAAGATTTATTTTTGTCTGCAAGGATTATCACACCTCTGAAGAGCTGCCACCTCTCAGCCTGTATGTTGAAGGCATTCTAGTGAAAGTGATCGTCTCTGTCTGGAAGGGGAAATATTACAGCAGGTAATGTCTTCCCCAGACGCCACGTGCTCAGCCGTGCATCTGTTCAGGCGACGTTATGTTCGTTTGGATTCCGGGCTTGTGTCATCTCGTCTCAAAAGCAATGTCGTGTTTTTCCAGCGGGAGCGTGAGCTTCAGAAGAGTCAAGCAGGATGCGGTGACGCCGGCTTTCTTTTACTCTTTCCCGAAGGATGATAATAATAATAATAATAATAATAATAATAATAAAACTCCTGCTAGAAGCTGTTAGACACAGCTCAGGAACAATAAAACGCATCATATGTACAAGGAAACACACTCGTGGTGGGAATTCTGACTCTTCTGAGCGAGTCAGAGCCGACAATAAGCGTCGACTCTTTCAGTATACAAATGGCTCCAAAATACAAGGAACATTTCCCGCGTAAATATTAAACGTAATATATTACGTAAAAATTCCTTGTATTAGTATTCACGTGAGAAAGGTTCCTAGTATTCAGAGTCCGCGAGATAAGTACAATACGAGGAACTTTCCTCTTATAAATATCAACGTAACCTTTGGATTTAAGTCCCAGACTCTAAACAGGAAGAACTTTCCTCGCGTATATATTAACATATCTTTTGGACTTAAGTCGCTGGCTCTGAATACAAGAAACTTTCCTCATGTAAATATTAATGTAAATTTTGTACTTTAATCGGTAACTCTGAATACGAGGAACTTTCCTCACGTTAATATTAACATCATTTTTGTCCTTAATTCAGCAACTCTGAGGAATTATGAGGAATTTTCTTCATGTAAATATTGACGTAACTTTTTGACTTAAGACACCAACCTTTAATACGGGGATCTTTCTCCACGTAAATATTAATGTAACCGTTGGACTTAAATCACTGGCTCAAATGCAAGGAACTTTCCTCGCACAAATATTAACTGAACTTTTCTACTTAAATCACCGGCTGTGAATATGAGGAACTTTTATCATGTAAATATGAATGTAACTTTTGTACTTGTCAACTCTATATACGACGCTCTTTCCACATGTAAATGTTAACATAATGTTTGGTTTTACTTTGGCAACTCTGAACACGATGAACGTTCCCTACTTAAATATTAACGTCACTTTCGGACTTAAGTTGTAGACTCTGTACACGTCCCAATAATCGACGTCCAGCTCTGTGAGGATATCCATTGTTAAGTAAAAGCGCTATTTAAAGAAAGTTTATCGTTATTATCGTAACCAAGCCCGTCTAGCTAACTCCGTGATGTTTGTATACAGAACAGAGCCCAAGCCAGATTTTGTCCAGTGAGGAACACAACAGCTTGTGTTATGAAAGTGTATCATGATCCTCATGACCTCATGACGCACTGTCGCATGTAGCGACTTCCTCGGCTACGTTTTTTTTTTTTTTTTTAATATACTTATCAATTGAATCACCATCCCACTTGTACAGACTCACACATGTGAAAGCATAAACATTTTATTTTCCCTGGAGTGAAGCGTGACAATGAGAATGCAGACCCGAGAGGATTTGACAGTAATTCTCAACACGCTGTGTGTGTGTGTGTGTGTGTGTGTGTGTGTGTGTGTGTAAAGATGAATCTCACTCGTGGGATTTGAAATGCAATCCACAGATACATGGTGATGAGTGTTTGTCGGCATCACAACACCTTTTCTTCCTGCTGGAGCGATTTTGGGATATTAATATGAGCGTACCTGTGAGATGAATTATTTATTTTTAAGCGCTATGCTGTGTTTTCGAGAGTGACAGATTTGCTGCGTTTGCTAAAAAACACAGGAACAGTGCTTTGGGCTTGACGGAGGAAGGTTCATGTGTACAGTCATTAATCCTGAGAAAAAAAAATAAAAGCATGAAAACAAACCAACTGCAGAACCAAACTTCACTTATTGCAGTTAACCCTGCTGCCCCGGCCATGTGTTTATATTCTACACCATTACAACCCTACATGCCTGCACAGAATCAAAAACTCTTTAGGGTTCTTCGGTAGTTCCTCTCAGGGAACCCTTAAAGGTTCTACGGAGAACCCTTCACTAGAGTGTTTCCCAACCAGAAAAACTTCCAAGCACTTTTAAGGGTTCAAGCCTTCTAAAAACAGGTTTGACTTGTTTTATGGTTCTGAATAAAACCCTTGAAGAACCCCTTTTCTAAGGGTGTGTGGGTAAATGTGCAGTACGAACCCCAAATTATTGTTTTTCTTTTCCTTCCTAATTCCTAGAACCTACCAGGTGCTTGGTACACTTTAAGAAAAAGGGCTCTTCTAGGGTTCTTTAAAGGTGCATTGTGTTTTCCTGTCAGAAAGGTATCCAAGTAGAACCCCTTTTTGGAATCTAAGAACCCTTAATCAACTAACAAACCCCTAAAGAACCCTTGTAGAACCTTATTTTCTAAGAGTGTATAAAATCCTCAAAATTATTGGTGATTATTTTCCTCTTAATACCTAGAACGTGTCACGCTCCTGCTACATTCTTAGAAGAAATGGTTCTTCAATGATGCTTCAAGGGCTTATTTCATAATTAAGTTTAATTAGTTTCCTAAAACGGCACAACGTGTTTTCCTATCAGAGGGGGTTCCAAGTAGAACTCTTGTTTTAAAGCTAAAAGCTTTTAAATATCCGCAGAACCCTTGAAGAACCCTTGAAGAACCCGTTTTCCTAAGACTGTATGAAATAGTGTGTGGTGCAACCTCCAAATCATTGTTCATTATTTTGTTCTTAGTACACAGAACCTGTCAGAGGTTTAACTTTTAGCTCTTGGTACATGGTAGACGCTTAGAAAAACGGGTTCTTCAAGAGTTCCTTGGCTTCTTTCATTAGGAGGTTCTTAGCCTCCTCAAAGTCTCCTTTGTGGCCGGGAGACACCCTGTTGTGGAGAATCTTTAAGGCTTCCCTGAGAGGAACAACCGAAGAACCCTAGAGAGTTCTCGATTTTCTAAGAGAGCAATATTTGTTGTGATGAAGGAAACGTAGATGACAAATAACATCAGCTTTTTTGCTTCAGATTCTTAAAAACAAATATTTTCACATATTTCACAGAACCTGAGCTCAGCACATAATGTGTCCGGCTGAATTTTTGTTTTTTTTAATTTCACATTTCAGTAAAAAATTAAAAATGGGATATTTTGACCCAGACTGCACCTGAGGTTAAACCCCGATTGTTAAATCCTTTATGAAGCGCAGGTTATTCGCTCTCTGAGCCTCCCACGTGCCCTGGCCTTTAAATTATTCATTACAGGCCAGAGAGGGAATTTCTTCTGTCTAATCCCGAATTTTTCTTTTTTTAAAACGGTTTTACATGTTTTTTTGCTTTTACATGTTTTCATGTGTAACTTGGTTTAATTAATGATTCAGTAATCCTAAATTACTATGTTTTTTCTCATAATTACTCCAGTTTTATTATTTCAGAGATAATAACATATTCTTATCATTTAGGAGATAATTATAAGCCTGGTGTGATGGCTGAGGTTATTATTATTATTATTATTATTTTAGTGCTGGAACAGAGAAGGCTGTAATCTGCTCCATCTACATCAAACTCTGAGTTGAAAGCCAAAGCAGAAATATAAATCGTGAGTCGAAATAGAAATTGTAAATGGAAATATAAATCTAAATCATTGCTAAAAAAAAAAAACTAACTTGTAAATCAAAATACAGTTCCTAAATCAAGCTAAATAAAAAAAATCTATATTGTAAATCAAATGCCATAAATGTAAATGTAAATGTAAATCAAACTAGAAATCTAAATCGTAAATCAAGATATAAATATAAATTGTAAATAAATTTAAAAAAAAAAATCGAAATTGTAAATCTAAATCTAAATGTTGTCACCTGTAGAGTTCCACAAAGTTTATTTATACTTTTTGTTTTCCTATTTTCTTTTAAATTGAGTGCCCTTTTTCTATTGGCTGAGCAGTATTAGGGTGCGGCCTGACCTGGCCAACGTGGTTGGTGGAAAAATAAAAAAGGGGAGGAGTCAGTTTTTGGAGGGAAAAAAGGAACAATAGACAGTTTTTTTCAGTGGCTAAAAAAGTTGACAAGGAAAAGAGGGGAAAAAAATAGATAGTTGCTGTTAAGTAGCTTTGTTTTTCTCTTTTTCTAAAGTAATTTAAGGCTAAATGTCTTTGGAAGTTGCACAACAGATGAAGAAGATCTATGGATCACTGGATCCACTGTGATCTACTGGCACTGTATTCGGAAGGGAATCTTCTGACCCGGTAAACTGAATCCTTTTTGCATTTTTTTCCCTCTTTTTTTATTTTAGACATTTCGTTGAGAACTTTTGGTGAGAAGATTGAAATTCTGTCCTTCGGAGACTTTTTGTTTAGTTTGTTTTTGTTTAGTTTGTTTTTGTTTAGTTTGAGAGCTGCATTTTTCCCCCCCCATAAAAAACCCGGGACTTTGTTAGAGGAATTATTTAAAACTAGTAAATCTTTCCATTTAGTGCAGACTTTCAGTTAGCCCAGACTTTATTTATTTATCTTTATTTACAAGTGCTGAATTTATTACTTGTCTTTTGTTATTTAAAGTTCGACCTTCAGTTTGTGTGCACGCTGATTCTTCATAGATATTTGAAGCTTTATAATCTAAATGAAGGGGTTACGTCTGATACAGCACATGCCATAACTAAACACGCCGAACTGCACAATCGCAATTAACATTAAATATAATATTAATGTGAAACAGAAACAGTTAAGGTGATATTTAGCTTTTGTAACCTACAGGATGTCTTACTTTTATTTTATTAGAAAAATCTAAAATCGTATAAAAATAAACTCATATTGTATGCAATGATTTGCTTATTTTGATTATATTTTTAAAGAATAGATAAATCAAATGTTCATAGATTTCCTATATATATATATGTGTGTGTGTGTGTGTGTGTATATGTATATATATGTGTGTGTGTGTGTGTGTGTGTATAATATATATATATATATATATATATATATATATATATATATATATATATATATATATATATATATATATATATATATATATATATATATATATATATATATATATATATATATATATATATATATATATATATATATATATATATGTATATATATATATAATACAGGCAAGACTTCGCAACAGCAGGAAGGTGTAAATAAGCTTTCTGGAAATGAGAAATACATGAAAACAATGTATTATGTATAATGTATTTAACATATTGTGTGTTTTCCACACTAACGTCCACTTTATTAGGAACACCTCTATCCAAGTGCATTCATCCAAGTGCACTTATCCAATCAGCCAATCATGTGGCAGCAGCGCAGTGCATAAAATCGTACAGAGACAGGTCAAGAGCTTTAGTTTATGGTCAAATCAAACATCAGAAAGGGGGAAAGTGATCACAGTGACTTATATAATAACCACTCTGTACGACCGTGGTGAGCAGAAAAGCATCTCGCAACACGTTGATCCTTGGGGCAGATGTGTTCCGCTCCTGTCAGCCTAGAACAGGAATCTGAGGCTACAGCGAGCCCAGACTCTGGTTTAAGATGCAAACTGTTTCTACGTTTGTTTGTAGTTTGCTAACATTGACTAGCTCTAGCACTATATACTGCAGTATTTTTAAAGTTTACAGTTTGCTCTGCAATAGGAAATGTCCAAATTACAGCCCCTAGTGGAGCACATAATGGAGAGAATACCCATAATGCACTCCTGTGCCGTTTGATGAGCGAGTAAGGTTTGTGGTTTGAAGAAGTTAGACACCCTTGAAAGTCAACAACTGTTGGCGCATTAGCATTGATGTGCGTCTCATCACCGGCCTTGGATCCGGGTGTCTTCATTGTCTCCATGACAGTGAGCCTCAGATCCTCCGTGTGTGTGTAAATAAGATCTGAATAAAAAGAAGTCGCCCTTCAAAGTGGGCTGTCGACATTGACGTCCGCCTCTGCGCTTTTGATCATTCTTCGCTGCGGTTCTTCCAATTCTCCGACCTGTCCATCTGGCGACAGATGTTCCCGTCTGGACGTCGTGACCTCTGTAACACACACGTCAACATGTGCGTGGATCTCGGCTCGCTCTTGTGTGACGGTCAGGAAGATGAAACAGGCTCAAAGGTCACGACTTTCCAGACTTCCTGCAGTTACAGAGAGATATTTTGAAATCCAGTTGACTGTGTGTGTGTGTGTGTGTGTGTGCGCGCGCGCGCGCGTGCGTGTGTGAAGAGGTAATTTACTGTAAAATACTGCCACATTCTCTGAGCCTGTATGTTATTGTATACCACACACTCTCATATCGGAGCCATTCATAATTCATTTAGCTGTTATTGCTCTGTATAGCAATTATCTCCTCTGTGTGTGTGTGTGTGTGTGTGTGTGTGTGTGTGTGTGTGTGTGTGTGTGTGAGTGTATTGGTGAACTGTGTGTTATATAAAATATTTTTTATTAAAAATGGTAAAGAACAATGGTAAAGGATAAGGATTGTTAAACACATATGTAGGTCGTATATGATGGATGTATTTAGTACATTGCTTACTCCAGAATTATTGGCACCCTTCATGAAAATGAGCAAAAATGTGAATATTCAGTATAAAGTAATAGAATATGCCGTAAGTATTTATTTATTTATTTATTTATTTATTTATTTATTTATTTGGTATGCTCATGGGTTGAATTTGGAAGATCGCCAACAAGAGTGGATTACTCCGGCGGTTCCACAAGAGGGTGTCGTAGGTACCGCAGAAACATCTCCTAAGTTATATTTCTAATTCAGATTTTTAGATTTTTTTTTTTGTACTTCAGTGAAATCTAGAAACTGATGTAACGGTTCTGAAATGGTTCAGCAGTATTGTTTGACTCATCATGCATGTGATGTGGACTGTGAAATTAAAATTCATTCCCTTTTTTTTTTTTTTTAAGACACATCTGGTCTGTGGAGTGCATAAATATGTATGCTTAATAAAATATGTATAAAATATGTATGCTTAAGTATACGTAATAAAAAAATAAAATAACTAAATAAATATCTGAAGGTCACAGCAGGTTAATTTTTTTTCAGATTTGAACCATGATACGAATTGTACCATGTCCCAGAAAATGAGGCCCGAACCGAACCATGAAAGGGGTGAACCGTTACACCTCTAGGAGATGTTATTAAAAGACTTTTATTATTAAATACGTGCCAACCAATCACAATTCACTGCTGTCCTGCACCCGATTAACGAGCTGTGGAGTCCCAACAGTGCGGCGTGAACGCTGCAGAGAAAGCTTCCTGTAAGACAATGCCTTGGGTCTGTCAGGTGAACGTTTACATTGTCTCCGTATCAAACCGCGTTGTTTTTGTCTTATTGACTTCACGAGAGAAAAACGACTGTTTATCGCTGCTATAATGGAAGTGAGAACAGAAACTGTTCACGGATAAAACTTACAACGTGTCATCCTTTTAATAAAAATACAACCGGTTTTACTCGCTGGCACGTTGCTGTAGCAGGAGAAGATGCTGTTGGAGGAAACTGGGTGTAACAGTGACAGCTTCATTATATCACCCTGATTGTTTTACTGTAACAGCATGATGTAGTGAGATTCCTTGTGTAAGTCCTAATGGCTGGAAAGGAATAAACAGTACGTCACTTTCTCCAGGACATTTGACTCATTTTCCAGTGTTTTACATGACTAGTCTACATGACTAGAAATCTAAAAAAAACTGAGAGAGAGAGAGAGAGAGAGAGAGAGAGAATAATAAGTGTGTAGAGACAAAAGCCTCTGTGGTATGAAAAGAGCAGAACGAGACAGACACGTATTTATAAATAATTAGAAAATTGCCACTAAACGAACAGCGCAAAACGCAATGACACACATTAAGAAAAATCTTCTGCTCACGCTCTCGTCTCCAGCTTCCTGAATCCTAAACATCACGGTTTCTTGTGTTTGTTTCAGAGTTACACAAACTCTGCTGTCGAGACTCACTCCTCACAGCGGCTGTGTGTATTTCTGGATCAGCTGCCGGAGTAACCTCGTTTTTAAAGTTCCCCGTCTCACCGAGCAGCTGCATATCTGAACCTCAGGATACGCCTCAATAATCCGACATCCTACACTCAGTAATTATCAGCAAACACCATAACATTAACATGCTAATCACTGTTAATAAACCGGCAAGTATATCTGGATATTCCACAAATGAGTGCGGGAATAACTTCATCACATTTAGAAGAGCATAAATGGGAGAATTTTTGATTCTTAGCTAGCCTTTGACTTTTGTACACTACAGCTTTGTAGTATTTTTGCGTATTCTTATCTCTGTCAGCCTTTAAACTGTGTGTACGACAAAAGTACGCTAGGGCTGTTAGCCATTGATTTTTCTGCTTCGTGCTAGTTTTGTACTTTGCTGATTTGTTGTTTCGTTTACTACAACTTTATCAATTTTCAGCTTTATGCTAGCTTTTCTTCTCTATCAAATCTCAGTTTTATGCTAGTTTTTGTTCTCTATCAAATCTCAGTTTTATGCTAGCTTTTGTAATCCATCGATTTTCAGCTTTGTGCTACTTTTGTACTTTGTAGATTTAAAGCTTTATGCTAGCCGTTGAACTTTTGTATACAACAGCTTTATGCTAGGTTTTATACTTTCAGTTTTCATCTTTATGCTAGTTTGGTACGTTATCACTGCTAGCTTTTGAGCTTTGATTATTATAACTTTTATTATCTGTACATTTTTCAGCTTTGTTCTAGTTTTGTACTTTTTGTCATGTTTCAGTCTTATGTTAGCCAACGAACTTTGAATACAGCGGCTTTATGCTAGTTTTTTACTTTGTCAGTATGCAGTTATATGCCAGCCTTGTAACTTTATGCTAACTTCATATTTGTGTGTATAGACACTACATGCTCACCTGTACTGACACATTTTAACCCTTTATAAGTTTTGTATCATTTCATATAGCAATAAATGTCAGACATACAAGTAGAAATCTTTCATGGAAGATAAGAACCCTTAAATATTCAATTAACCCTTGGAGAACCGTTAGTTCTGTAAGATAGTATCATGCGATGTAAATAAAATTTGCAGGTAATGTTCTCATATTTCCTTTTCTGAACTGGCTTTCTCATTCTAGAGGATTTAACTTGAAGTAGTTTCTTGAAGTTAATGACAAAAACAGAAAAAGCAGTAAAAAAAAAAATCTGTTAATGCATGTTGGAAAAATACTTATTTGGATACGAGTTTAAACCTGCCTTTAGAGATGAATAAAGAAATAAAGATGGTTGTGTTTTATGTCGTTTTGATGCATGCTCTCTGTACCATGTTAATTAGCATCTTCAAAGCATCGTGTGATTAAAAATAAATGTGTTACAGCCGCGGCTAAGTGGAAAGTTTGTCCGTTAATTGGCCTCACTGATATGCAAATGTAAGAAGGAAAAGGCTTCATGAAACCTTTGATCATTTTTACAAACATTTCTCTAATTATACAGAATTGCCTTCTGATAAATATGATGAAGTGTTTGATTTACTTTCTCCTTTCTTTTGAATGTCCACATAAAGATTAGAAAAGACGTGGGGATGGACAACAGCAGAAAAATCGAAAAACAAAACCGAAAACAAAATTACTGTTGCTGTGGATGAGACGGAACGAGGTTTTTAACTTTTTTAACACGAGTTGCGCAGATCAGCAATCGAATACACCAACGTGAGAATATTGAATAATGGTTTGTTTTCAGTTTGATTATTTTTAGTTAAATGAGGAATATTATCTGAAATAAAGCATGCCTGCTGGAACGTATGCCTGAATCTGGATCCGTCTCACGCTTGCTATCCAGTGCCTCGAACGCTAAATGTAAAACTAGCTAGCTATATAACGGTGCAATCTGTATCATTTTAATTTACACAGTGGAGACTTGTCCATAGGGACAGGTTTTGCAGAACCCCACCATTTTATATCAGTCGTTTAACAAACGTTAATCTTCATAAAGGCCTCATTCACAACTCTGTACGCTACCTCTATTACCTCTTTTGAGTGATCAACAATTTTTTAAAAATCTCAATGTGACAGATATAAGCTGATGTTCTGTTGATTTGCTCGCTCTTCTCGATGTTGCGTAATTGTATACAGCGTGCTCACTGGCCTATTTATCTCCATAGAGTTATTATTGCACCTAGTGGTCAAACATAGGAACTGCAACAAACAAGCGCTAATACAGGGCCATTGGGGCAGGAATCACGCTGCCCCGTGCTCAGGGGAGGATCAGCAGGCAGGATGGTTAATGACAGGGTTGCCAGATTGGTCTAATTTTTAAAAAATTGTCTGCGGCCACAAAGGGCTTGTTTTATAGCAAATAATTGGAACTACATCTAATATTTTCACAAAAAGGCAAAGTGTAAGTGGAGGCAGTGTGCCTATATTGTACAGAACCATTTCTGCTGTAAGATATATCAGAGGAAAAGGAGGGTTATGGAGTAATGTCTGTATGTCAGAAAAGCATGGGGAAGAAGGATTTCATATGCTGAGAATGGCTGAGGAAAAAAATACACAGAATAAAATATGCATAGTAATAACGTTATCATGGATGTGTGTAATATTGAGGATGATTCGACAGGAAGTGTGAGCATCAGGGCTACAGTCTTAAGGGAAAGAAAAAAGATGATGATGCAGATGGTGTAAATTATCCTTAAATAAGATCCCGATGTTCTCTTGTAATTTCCCGTCGGCCATCGCACCACTCATCAGCATCATGGCAATCAGTGCAGAAGTCTGATTGATTGAGGCAGCGTTTAGGAAAGTCCCGACAGGTCACTCTATCTCCTACCTGATCCAGCAGATGATCTTCCTCTCAGACCGCCACCTCTGGAAGTCTGGAATCTACGAGCTGCCACTTCTGCGCACACCTGCCAGCAACGAAGACATCTCCCCTCTCCAGAGACCAAAATAGACGATGCTGTTTCATGTCAGGAGCCCAGGAGTGTCATCCTCCTGCTTCAAACACATCTGCAGCGCAACATCTTGCAGGAAGGATCCGAAAGCGGGACGCGTCACACAGCAGTGGCGAAGAGGGGACTATTTTTGTCGGACCGAGGCTCGAGCTTAGCTAGCCGACCAGCCAGCGATGTGAAAACAGACTTCTGAATTATACCACGCAGCAATGAAGACTTTCAGAAAAGACTTGAACACTATTAATATGCAGAGGCGCTGATCGTCTCAGATGTTTACAGTCATCAGTGTGTTTTCTCTTCAGGGCGGTGATGCGATTTTCAATAACGTTTTTAAATCATACTTTTACACATCAAATAGGCTCATGAATAAATTTGCTGAGATCTTGTTTTATAGCAAATAATCTTAATTAAGTCTAATAAAGCGGAAGTGCAGACAGTGTGTCTATGATGTGAATGATGTCAGTGTGCAAAAATAAAAAAGCCATTTTTAATATAAATATATCTGAGTAATACGCTTTATTCTAGGAGAAAATATCAGTTATTAAATGATTTTTCATGCCGATGCTGTCTCTGTTTGACCCCATCACTCTTCAACATGCAGACGTGTGTGTGTGTGTGTGTGTGTGTGTGTGTGTGTGAGAGAGAGAGAGAGAGAGAGAGAGAGAGATGTGAAGGGCAAAATCCAAACTGGAATCTTAATCTGCCTCATCTGACCTTTAGAGCTGCGATCATCTAGCGGTGTTAAAGGTGCAGTCAGTGGTTTGCATCCATAGTATAGGATTATATTCACAGTGTTTTTCACAAGTTTGCAGGTGTGTTCTACCCCTCAGGTTAGAGGTTCTTTAGGCAGGTGGGAACACACTCGGGAGAACACACTCGTCCGAGAGCATTTGAGCGAGGCGGTCTCGGTCTACTTCCCGAGTGAACTCTATTGAAATAGCGATTCGACTCTGAATCGACTCACCTGCAGGAAGTGAATCAAACATGCTGTGTGTGTGTGTGTGTGTGTGTGTGTGTGTGTGTGTGTGTGTGTGTGTGTGTGTGTGTGTGTTCTGCAGATCTGTTTTCACATCATTTATTTATTCATTGCTGACTCTATGTTCTCCACGCTTTGCTTTTTTTTTTTTCTGCTTGAACTTTGTAAACGTTGTTTCTTTGTTTTCTGTCGCCGTATTTTTCTGGCCAATAAATGAAAGGATATATTTATAAGGATATTTTCAGCTCCTCAGACAGCACTTTTTTTTCTGCTTTAATTACGACCAGCATTAAATCAAACTAAAGAGCAAACAAACCACAGGTATCAGTTTTGCGCTGATCTGAATTTGACAAGCTGACTAATAGGTGTGCAAACTCCATAAACACCATTTACTTGTACCAGCGTATATATATATATATACACACACACACACACACACACACACACACACACACACACACACACACACACACACACACACAGTACCATCTCAGTGTCACTGCTGTACTAAGATAAAACACCACCCAAGCATGTGCTCCGTGTGGTGGTTGATGGATGGAGTAGCAGGGTGGCTACAGTACAACTACAAAATGGCCGCTATGTAGGTGAAACTGATAAAATGGCAGCTCCATGGTCATTAAACAACCTGGATTTGTTTATTATTTATATTAATTTTTTTAATGTTTCTCTTTAAAACCTTTAATACCTCAACGCTGGTAATTTCTGCATTTGGGTTTAACTGCAATATAAAATGTTTTAATCAAAGATGATACGGTAATGTGAACACCATCATAGCTTAAAAAAAAACAGACATGCCACGCCCATGATCACATAGAAACAAACTGTACTATTAATAATAATAATAATAATAATAGAAGAAGAATAAATAAGAATAAAAACAACAATAATAATTAATGTAATCTAGTTTATATTATAGATTATATAATATTAATGAATGCAATTCTAGAATATAATTAATTAGGTTAAAGCATCAATAATATTAACAGAAGAATAAAAGACTTTAAATGGCTCGATCTAAAGTTCTGTCAATTTACTGCGTAGTAGATATTAGTTATTTATAACCAATTATATATTTATAACTAACATTTATACAACAATAATAATAAGAGTTATTGTCTGTACTCAAACAGTCAAAGAAATAAATAAATCCTCAGACACATCAGGGTTTTGTTTGGGAGATCTCTGAAAATCATAAAACGTTAAATAAAATGTTCGATATTAAAGTTCCAGATGAAGAGGCGAGGAAACAGGTTTGAATTTCATACAGCGGATTGTCAGTCATGCTAATCTGACTTTTAATAGTAAATCTTCTGAATAACACACACACACACACACACACACACACACACACACACACACACACTACAGCGTGCAGTGCTATAATAAGTGTCAGAGTCAGGACTGTGTTTAATAAGAACGTGTTTTTGTGGATGGAAATAAATCTGATGTGTTTCAGTTCTGGCACAGACGTGTGAAGTGAGAGATGATTTTATTATTCACGGCTAAATTGCACGTATCTTCCTACATCTATTCTCTTTTATCCTGCGACTAACTATGTTAAATATTTCATTGTCTTACAAAAAATATTATACATTTCTGCAATTTATGTTCTTGTCACATCTTTTCTTACTAAAGTCTTAACTGTGTAGATTTTATATTTAATGTCCAACTTTCCCTCTGTTTTTAGTGTTTTTGTGTTTTATTTATTTGTGTTTTCTTTCTTTTTCTTTCTATTTATTTTTAGATGTATATATTATGTACAAAATGTTCTATGCAAATAACTTTAATTTAATTATAAGTAATACTACTACTACTACTACTACTAATAAGACTTATTATTATTATTATTATTATTATTATTATTATTATTATTATTATACAGCAATAAAAATAATTTGTTATATAATGATTATATACTACACCATATAATTATATTACTTAATTATTGGGTCTCATTATTTCATTATATATTAATAATATTTATTAATTACACATTATTATTTTTATCATCAATATATAACATTAATCCTTTTTATTTTAATTATCATTCTTCTTCTTAATAATAATAATAGTAGTAGTAGTAGTAGTAGTAATAATAATAATAATAATAATAATAATAATAATAATAATATTACGGTTAAGAGGAATCCCTCAGCTCTTTATCTGAATTTTATCCTCTTTAAAACGTATTAAAATGTTGTATCATGTTTAAAGAGACATGCCCACGCTGGGAATCTGGATAGCATCATAATTATGGTACAACTGCTCACCTTATTTGAAATCCTAAGCTACATTTTTTTTTTTTTAATCATCTAAAGAAGGTATTGAAACATCTACTTCATCAGACAGCAATTCTGCATAATTAAGAGAAATGTCTGTAAAAAATGATCAAAGATTTCCGAAGCTGCTGCAGCCGTTTCCTTCTTATAATCACACGTCAGCGAGAGCAGTTATTGAACAAAATTCCCACTGATCACACGTAGCCATGGGGACGCTAATTAACACGCCACACACAGCTTTCCTGAGTCTCGGATCGCCAAATTATATCCGCTCAGAAAACCCTTTTATAATTCATCTCTGCATGAAATAACAAAACAAAACAAACTTTATACAGAATATACGCACAGTAACCAAACAAAGAGTGAGTTCTATTACACTGAACCACAGCGCTGCTGAATCCTGGACTCTGATTGGTCAGAAGGTGTTGGTTAATTGTCTACAACAGCAGCTCTGACAGCAGCGCGGGTTTATATTAATGCGCTCGTCCTGATACGTTATTGTTTCTATAGCAACAGCTTGTTCTCAGGGACGTGTGTACGGTAAATGCTCCACTAATAATAAGCAGATTAAGGTTTTATGGAAGGAGTCTCCAGTGTCAGCGCTTTGTAACAGTCAGACGTAAAGCTGTAACTTAACTTTACGTTTTCCAGGACATCTTCAGGAAACGCTTCTTTGTGGTTTCTTGGTAACATGACAAAACGTTTTTTTTTTTTCCTCAACACAACCTCCTATTGTGTACGCACTGTATAAATCGAAACAATCCTGCAGGTTGTTTATTACATGTATTTTTATACACCCGGTGGCTATTGTGTGCTCGTGACCACTAGGGGCACTGTGTGTTTTTTAACTTCGGATTTTATTTGATAGCTTCATCTTATAGTAATAATCTAGTTTAATGATATAATGATCATCTAGTGCTTTCAAGTGGCGTAACCTCTTGTCTTTAGATCGCGAGTTCGAATCCTGACAAAGCCACATCCATCCGTGACCAGGAGTCCAAGAGTTCAAAAGTGGCCGTAATAATTTGTAATAAAATCTAAAAATTTAATAAAATAAAATCTGATTCGAACTTGAGATTTGAACCGGCGATCTCTGAACGATAGAGCGAACACGTTTCTGTCGCACCACTCAGGAGTGCGATATCAAAACTATGAAATAAAATCCAAAGCTAAAACAAAAAAAAACAGTTCCTGCACAATAATAAGCCACTTCAAGTCAAGTCAATGCTCCGGTACCGTTTGCTAGACGGCAGGAGGGGAGGGTGGAGAGTGTGTGTGAGAGGGGTGTGTGGGGGTCGTGGTGTAAGTGTCTGTGATGGAGGGAAGAGCGACCCCGATGATTCTCAGCTGTCCTCTTTGCGATCCGAGATGTTTATAGCTGCTGTGTTGTAAATAAGAACAGGAACTAACTTGTTTCGCAGAACATTAAGTAGAAATGGATAAAATGTACATGGCATTCTTTACTAAATTTGTAAAAAGTAATTACCAAAAAAAAAAAAAAAAACGGAGGACAAAGTTGTTTATCAGTGTCAGTGTAAGCTTGAGCAATAAGAGAATAACTGATTTGATTATTGATATTTCAAAACCTAACATTCGATTTGCTAATTTCAAACTGAGCCTTATGTAGCAAGCTAGTTTATAACTAGCTAGCTAGTTTGCTAGCTAGTTATAAAGCTTATGCTCAGGATGGGTTACTTTTTTTTTTACTATGTAGAAGGAAAATACTAATTTCTTAATCACAATTCCTGCTAAACAGAAAGCTTTTTTCAAAAAATGATGTGTTTATGCAGACAGAGTACAGTGTCTGGAAAGAAAAAATGTTAAAAGTATTATAAATATAACTGTTCTCTTCCTCATCCGATGTAATGACGGCGCTATCCATCACAGCGCATTAGTTCTGTTCGCAACCATAAGGAACAAGAAACAAGTTTTCCCATCAAAAGCTGGTCACATGTCTCTCACACACTTTTTTTTTTTTCCTCGTCCAGGCTGTGAGAGCCGCCGTGACGAACGCACAAGTTAACAAAGAAACTACTCCTAAAAGATTAGCCGCACCGCACGGCTGTGAAATATTCATAGGAATTCTATTTCTCCATCCATGAGGGAACGCTTCCTGTCGCCGACGCCGTGTGAGCGCAGAGCCGGAGCAGCCATCTCAGCCACGGAGCAATAAACCCGACGGGAAAATGGTTTGGAAGATCTGTGACTGTCTCTTCGTCCCTTTTGCGTTTGTTCCTGCAGTTTGGTTTCATCAGACAGGATATCAAGTCTAAAATGGAGGACTTTTCTTTCGGCTGTTTGTGAATTCAAATATAAAAACCTGATTTTGGGAATAAATTAATAAGAAAAGGAAATTCCCTGTTGTGCATTAGGTTATTACACTAACCCAGCGCAGTGCATTGTGGGACTTCAGTAGAGCATCCTATGTGCTCATGGGTATGAGATGGCTATAAAAAGCCTCAATACTGTGCGCTATGTCATGAATACGGTGTAGTTTCTGGACTCCCTGGAAGTGTGGAACAGTTACATCACACAAACGGCCACTTCCCAAGCACGTGTAACGGGGCGAATTTTATAACAGGAATGCACTCGGTTGAATCCCGACAGTGCCACAGCCATCCATGTCTGGGAATGCTAGACAACAAGACTGTCTGTTCTCTCTGGGTGGGCGGGGCATACTCTTTCTCTCTCCTGTCAATCACAGTGACACTAGCCAATCATGGGCATCTTTTGAGCTCATGTATGTGAAAGAGGGAAGATGGCGCTTTCCTCCGCGTGTGTGTCACACCACCCTGCGATGCAGCAGGAGCGGAATCGTGTTTCGGTACCTTTGTTGACCGAAGTGCTGTCCATCGAATAAAACCCTACAAGAAATAAAATAGCATAAATAAATAATAGACGAACTCAGAGCAACACAAAATAAAAATGAACACAAATGTGTCAGAGCCTGAACATAAGCTTAATGTAATAACTAGCTAGCAAAGTAGACAAAGTTGTGCTTGCTACGTAAAGCCTAGCTTGAAATTAGCAAATCGAATGTTATGTTTCGGGCCCTTACACTTGTAAACACCTTCGTCTGCCATTGTTCTCATAAATCTATTAAAGAATGACATTTCGTCTATTTATTTTGAATACTTAGTAAGAACTCTTTTAGTGCTTTCGCTCCTTCTCACTGTTAACTTTCTGCTCTTTGTCTGTAGCCATGAGTAAATATCATCAGTAAATTAATTTGCAGGTGTAGTTAGAGGGGGAAAAAAAAGGCTCTTGAGTTTTAGCGAAGTGTGTTTAGCTAAGTGTGATGGTGCTGCCACCATCAGGTGAAAGAACAAACTGCACCCATCATACATTCTGCCGGAGAAGCCGTGGGCCGGTTCACGTCTGTGCGAGGGCCGTGTTTGGCCCTGGGGCAGGACTTTTAAACACCCCTGACTTAGGAAGACGTGTTTTTAGGAAATACTCCACCAGCTAAACAATACCGGACTATTTCATTTAAAAGCGTTCATTTAATTTAACCAGTAAACTAGGTCATGCTAAGATTTAAAGTTAATGACGGTCCGATTTTTTTTAATACGTGTAGATGAGAGATCGTTTCAGATTTCTGAGGTGACTAGGGTGCTCATGCTCTATTCCAGAAGTTATTCTCAGATTTGTCAAGACACTATTTGGAGGAGATTTTCTCAGCAATCTTAGGCAGCAAATGAGTCAAACAATGCTAATGAGATTGTGCCTGGCTGGAGTAGAGCAGCTAATGTTGAAAACCCTGCAACAGCTGGACCTTCATTCTCTCTCTCGCTCTCTCTCTCTCTCGCTCTCTCTCTCTCTGCCATTTACAGCTTAATCTCCTTAACGGAATGAAGTTTTTGACACTGTGACATTAATTTGTTGTTGGTCTTCAGTTAAAATATTCCTCGCGGACGTTTAAAATTCCCTCGTTCATGCATATAAAGCACAATTAATTATTAATATTCTTCTCAGTTAATAATTAACAGTTTAAGTTTCTCTTTATTATTAAAATGACAATCTAGACCCGGACCACTTTTATAATACTTGCAATGCTGGTTGCAGGGTTTACTTCTTCTGTCCCTTATTCGTTTTCTTCTTGTTGTTGCTGTAGAAGAACGTCTTTAGTGTTTCCTGAAAGAGAAATACAGACTGGTTTTAGTCTACAGTGTATGTGTGTTGGTCTCTGTTTGTTGGAGTGTGTGTGTGTGTTTGTGTGTGTGTGTGTGTGTGTGTGTGTGTGTTCACCCTGGCACGTACGAGCTCAGGATCTCTGATCATCTTCATGATCTCATAGTTGTTCTCGCTCTCCTGCCTTCAGGTGACCTTATTAGTCGAGAGAGAGAGAGAGAGAGAGAGAGAGAGAGAGAGAGAGAGAGAGAGTGCTTGTAAATGTTTTCAGATCGTCACATTAAATACTGACTCTGTTTCATTTATTACTGTTTACTGCCCTTTATAGTGTTTTTTTTAAATGTAGAAACATTTAATTTCATTATTTTTGAAGGCGTCTTTGCTCTACAGCATTTCTTTACATGTGCCTGAGACTTTTGCACAGAACTGTATACTTGTAATTTTTTAAAATGTTCCTATTTTTCTGATTGTTTTTCCACTTAATTTTTTATGACGTATGTAATTTCACACTGAGGGTGCAAAAAGTTCTGACATGATTTATCCTGGTTTCACAGGGGTGTGTAGACTTTTATATATCCCCACTGAGCTGACGTGAGCGTAGCCGAGTGAGGAGCCGGTCTTCCTGTCCCTGCAGAGCCGAGTTTCTCCACAAGCATAGGCTTGCTCACATGGGCGTGCAGATCACCGTCACCCGCGGTGCAGCCATCGCCAAATTTGGGTTCGTTTTACGTAAAAAGAAAGAAAAAAATAAATCGAACTCTCAGTAGTGGAGAAAAGCAATAACGCGCAATGCCTGAACTGCCAGAGAAACATTTATTAGGCTCACCAACACGCTAACCTGCTGTTTTACACAGAAAAACGTTAGCGTAAGTTCACTAAAAACACTTTTCTCCACGGCTACCGGAGGAGTCGTAAAACATAAAGACCCAAAGATTCTTAAAATGATCAGTACAATAATAAAACGAAGGAAAAACAAATGATAAACAACAAGCACGCTATTAGCATGTGTAACGTTAGGATTAAAACGTAAATACAAATCAATAAATTATTACATGATCACTGAGCACGGACATATCCTCACCTTACACGGAACTTACAGCACGTTGAGCACAAACTCACACTCCGAAAATTAATTTCATTAAAAAATATCCGTACACAAAACACAAAACTTTGGGAATTATCGGAATTACGGTTGCTGCGTAGCGACGCTCCGAAGTGTGTCGTTTGTCCATAGGGAAGAGCTCGGGGTGCTTTTATTTTTAGTCATTGGGTCTGCAGGATTCACAGGCAACTTTAATCATAATGTCTCACACCCTAGCAACCGACTGGATTATCATAGCAACCACCTAGCAACATCCTGGGAAACATCATAGCAGCCACCTGGAACCCCATAACAGCTAACTAACAACACCCTAGCAACCAGCTGGGCCATGACACTAACCAGTTAACACCCTAGCAAACAGCTGGACCACGATACTAACCAGTTAACACCCTAGCAACAAGCTGGGCCATGACACTAACCAGTTAACACCCTAGCAACCAGCTGGGCCATGACACTAACCAGTTAACACCCTAGCAAACAGCTGGACCATGACACTAACCAATTAACACCCTAGCAACCAGCTGGACCATGATAGTAGCCAGTTAAGACCCTAGCAACCAGCTGGACCATGATACTAACCAGTTAACACCCTAGCAACCAGCTGGACCTTGATAGTAACCAGGTAACACACTAGCAACCAGCTGGACCATGATACTAACCAGTTAACACCCTAGCAACCACCTGGACCATGATAAAAACTAATTAACACCCTAGCAACCACCTGAGCTTCCTTGACAACCTTGCAACCAACTGGGATAATATTGAAACCTCCTAGAAGCACCATAGCAACGACCTGTGACCCCAAAACAGCCACCTAGCTACACCTTAGCAACCATGTAGAATATCATAGCAACAATGTAGCATTTTAACCCTTTAACCTTTAAACATGTTTCAAGATTTTTAAGATATTACGAACATTTAACATTTTAATCTTTACAGTCTTAACTGTTAAAATTTTAACATTTCAAAATCAATGAGAACAAAATACTGTAATCATTTTACTCTTTTAGCATTAATCCATGAAGTTTAGCCATCGAGTTCTTCTTCCTCTTCTTCTTCTTCTAATAATAAGAGACACTGGAGACTCCTTCCATAAATGTCATGTAAACTTATAATCTCTCTACAGAAAACATCACCATATCAACTTAATTTATTCAGTTTATCCGTACGGAGCATCTGCTGCATAAACAAGTACCTGTGAATGAGCTGTTGCTATGGAAACGATCACGTATTAGAACGAGCGCATTAATATAAACCTGCGCTACTGTCAGAGCTGCGGTTATAGAAAATTAATCAACATCTGACCAATCAGAAGCCAGGATTCCACAGAGGTTTCAGTTCGTGCTAGAACACCGGCAAATTTTAGATGTTAACGCACACAGCAGTGTTTTTTTTTTTTTTT
>CM040981.1:27589326-27594326 GCA_022985145.1 Pangasius djambal
CGGTTATATTAATTTACACACGATCGCTGTTCCAGACGTGACTTGCTGTAAATCACACCACAAAGTGATAAATTCATTTATTCGCATTGACTCCACCCTCTAGTTTATGTTTTTATATACAAACACTTCAAATTACATATTCATTAAGAAAAACACATTAAACCCACGAGTTATTTTGCTCATGTGAAAGACGCAATCTTCAGCAGAATCCGTTTCGGCTTCCAGGGATTTCTGGGTGTCAAGTTTTTTTTCGGTAAATATTGTTTGATCCCGTTAGAAATTTGTTTTTTTAATTTTATGTATTTTATCGTAATTTGTAAGAAAAGAAGAAACCGTTAAGCTAGTCCTCAGCCCTAATGTTAATTGTCTTGAGAGCTGTGATTTGATTTTTGAAGTGGGTTTTGAAGTGATTGACTGATTTACTCAACAGCCAATAGCGTTTGAGATACGCTATGCCACACCCCCACCTGATCTAAACAGTAGACAGAAGATTAAAGAGCTAGCTAAATACGGAGAGCAGTGTTTAATAAGAGGGTTTAATGAGAGCCTTACAGTGGGCATCTGAGCATCAGAACTGGATCATGGAGCAGTGGAAGAAGGTGGTCTGGTCTGATGAATCACGTTTTCTTCTACATCATGTGGACGGCCGGGTGCGTGTGCGTCGCTCACCAGGGGAAGAGATGGCACCAGGATGCACTATGGGAAGAACGCAAGCCGGCGGAGGAAGTGTGATGCTCTGGGCAATGTTCTGCTGGGAGCAATGGAAGAAGTACCACCTACCTAAACGTTGTTGCAGACCAAGTACCCCCCTTCATGGCAACGGTGTTCCCTAATGGCAGTGGCCTCTTTCAGCAGGATAATGCTCCCTGCCACACTGCAAAAATTGTTCAGGAATGGTTTGAGGAACATGACAAAGAGTTCAAGGTGTTGACTTGGCCTCCAAATTCCCCAGATCTCAATCTAATCAAGCGTCTGTGGGATGTGCTGGACAAACAAGTCCGATCCATGGAGGCCCCACCTCACAACTTACAGGACTTACAGGATCTGCTGCTAACGTCTTGGTGCCAGAGACCACAGCACACCTTCAGAGGTGTTGTGGAGTCCATGCCGAGAGAGGGGTCAGAGGTGATTTGGTGACACAAGGAGGACCTACACCATATTAGGCAGTTGGTTTTAATGTTATGTACGAATATTCATGTAGGAATATTCATGAATTCATGCTAGCTAGTGAGCACGTGTTTAGTTAGCCAAATGGTTAAAAAGTTAGTTAGTGCAGCTACAGGAACAACACGGCGACATTTAATCTACAAAAACACACTGAAGGCCAGTAAAAAACTGTTTGTACACACACTCGCATATGGAAGACATCCACATCTCCACGCTAAAGTAGCGCCGTTCTCTGTAAGCTCTCTCGAAATGACTCCCCGCCTCATGTTAAGTGCACATTTCCTGCTAAATTGGTCAGCATGTTTATCGTTTAACAGTCTCAGTCTTTCAGGGATGTCTCTCTCTCTTTCTCTCTCTCTCTCTCTCTCTCTCTCTCTCTCTCTCTCTTTGTTTTGCTAGCAGTGCTGAGCGTCCTGGACTTCAGAGAACTTGATACATCACAAATTGAGCTCGTGAGCGCTAAATGGGAGGCTGCATTAAAGACACACACACACACACACACACACACACTTAGTTATATATGAGTCAAAAATGCCCTAAAGTGTTTTATTCCTCTTATACCACAATGATTTACCAACAGTTACAATTGTTATTGATTAAAGAATGACATGTTATACTTCTAATCCATTTTTAGCTCCATTTAATGTCCGTTAAACAAGTTAGTTCCTGTTCTCACTTACGCTATAGCAGCTAGAAACACTCGTTCCCTCACCAGCCACCAAGGGTTATTTTTTAATCTGTTTATGTCGCGCGTCTGCTGCGAATGAGTTACTGTTACTATAGAAACGATAGCATATTAACGATAACGAGCTCTGATTAGCAGCTGTACTAATGTCAGAGAAAATTAATCAGCACTTTCTAACCAATCAGAATGCTACAGAGTTGTGTCAGTAGTGTAGTAAATATAAAGATTGTAAAATAAAAGTAACGAGTGGAAGCTCATATAACCAGCTAAACCTTTCTAGGAACAAAAAACGTCCTTCTCGCTGCAGATCTGCTCTCTACACCATCTTCTCTCCTCCTGCACATGGCTTCCGTTAAGAAACCGAAAATGGTGTCACGTCCATTAGTCTCTTAGCAACATATCACCTAAAGTCGAACAAACCGTGCGGTCAGCGCGCACTTCCACTCAGGCTGGTTAAAATCTAGTTTTAAGGTAACACTTAAAATGAAGCCCATTTTAATTTATTTTATTATTTATATAGCATCATTTTTATGTATAGTGCCATATTTAAGGCTATTATTATTATTATTATTATTCAAATTGTTCAAATGTTCGAGAGCGACGTGGTTTTATTTTATGTTAACAAACGTCACCGTAAGTAACATTAACACTAACACTAGCTCCGCCCCCAATCACGCCCCTTCCCTTTACAACTTTTTACACAAATTTTTTATTTATTATTATTATTATTTTTTTTAACAAATTTGCAACCGTAAGCTTGTGTTAGCTAGCCAATGTGAGATTAATTACCATCATTATTGTATTAATATAATATAATCACTGTGAAATATTAATAATGATAATTATGATAATAAAAATAATTGTGTTGATGATGGAACTAACATTAACGTTAAATCAAAGCATATTAATCGAAATAAAATCGAGTGATTAATTCATGTTATTTTGAAATAATAACTGACTCCGCCCAATCACGGGCTTCGTTTGTCTGGCCTGGGGCTTATACTCATGAATTTGTCTTTAGAATTGCAATTATGAATTATAAATATTCTCATTAAACCTAGTAATGCAGCGTAAACCCTTTGACCTTGTGCACTATGATGATGTAAGTCACCTGATGGACTTCTGGAGAGCATTTTTTGGCTGTGCTTGTGGTTGTAGAATGGTCTTGTGCGGTCAGATTGGTGCAGTGACACTTCACGTCAACCTTTAGTTAGGTTTACTGTATTAATTACTAATTAACTGAACTAATCAAACACGTCAGTGTTAATACACCAGACGTGATGTTGAACAAATAACGTTGTTAAAGGTGATGTTTGTGTAAGTGGTAATGAAACACGTGTGCCCCTGCATAGACTGTTTTTTCCGAAAAGTAAGTCTGTATAAATTAGCAAAAAAATTAATTCTTGATAATTTACTGTCCTCTCGTCTCCGTGTGTGTGTAAATATGGAAACTAGTTTTTCAGCCTCAGCTCTGAATTTAATTTTAATTTTAAAATAATTCATTTTTATCTGAAGTCCCTTAAGGTGGTGTTCATGTCGCTGGGAATTTAAATAAATAAATAAATAAATAAATAAATAAATAAGTTCACAGTTTAATAACAGGCAACATTTTTCCAATCTTCAGTTTCAGTTTTCTTTGTAGTCTCAGATTCTTGGTCTCATCTAGCAGGAGTGGAACCTGATGTGATCTTCTGCAGTTGTAGCTCTTCCACCTCAGGATTCACCGTGATGAGATGCTTTTCTGCGCAACACGGTTGTAAAGAGTGGTTCCTGTCTGCTCGAACCAGCCTGGCTATTCTCCTCCGATCGCTCTAATCAACAACAAGGTGTTTCCACCTGCACAACTGGATGTATTTTTGTTTGTTTGTTTGTTTTTCGCATCATTCATGATATTTTTGAAAATGCCAGGAGATTTCTGAGATACACAGATCAGCGCCTCTTATTTCAGACATGTAGCATTTAGTCCTCTTTATCACCATTTCCATATTTAGCATTTTGTTACTACTTTTTATTACGTTTACAGCTACACCACTTCTCATACTGTAATAAGGGCTGTGTTTAAAAAAAAAAAAAATCAGGTTTTTATCCATGTACTTCTTGTTGAATTTCTCGATACACCCCTAAACACACGTCTAGCATCAAGCCCACCTTTTAGCATCTGTTCATTTCAAACCTCGGCTTGTGTTTCGGTTAATGGATCCTGCTGTGGTTTTTCTTTAATGCTCCAGATTGTTTTCACCAATAAGAGAGTCTGCAGGAACAAAAAAAAAAAAAAAAAAAAGAGCAAAACACATCCATTATGATTAAAGTGGGCCAAAGCGTGGTGGCAGTGGGCTTGTGGCAGACATTAGCTCTGATGTTTTATCTGCTGAGCCAACAGTAACACGTTTCTGATGGAGTTACTCCGCATCCTCGGCTATTAATTCGCATTCCGTCTGCCTCACTAATGCTTTTTTACCACTAAAATCCCTCGGCATCAGCACCTCGGCCTTAAGCGGCACCATTATCGGCCAGTTCACTCCATTTTCCTCATGACTTCATTGGGCCTTGGGGCTCGTCCTCGCCACCGCCGGTGGTTTCAAATGTTCATGGTCTTAGCATTCTGCTGTGCATTTGTGGTTGCTTTATGGCCCTGCATTAGGGGCTCAGGCTCCACGGGAGGGGACGAGACGCTGGATTTGGAGCTTCTGCTTGTCGTGCTAATGCTCCTATGAGAGCCATTATGCAGCGTCCATATTCCCTCACCCCCATGCCGACGATTAGAGTTGAATTTATGCCTAAACGGTTGGAGCAGCGCATAATGTTTTCTCCGTGCTCACCTGAGGCATCGCCTAATGGCCCGAGGCTTATTTTTTACAAAGCCGAAAGTATGCTTAGTTGCTTTTTTTTTTTAGTTTAAATGGCTAGTTTAACATTTACATAGCACTCTAAAAAGTGATGAAATGCAGAAAGTTGGACATTAAGAATGAAGAGAGAAAGTCCATCGTTCACGTTCCTCCTACATGGCAGCGATAAATCAGGTGTTTTGCTCTGAATGGCCGCTATGCCGCTCTTCACAAAAACACACACCTCAGGGATCATCTAATGGCTCTGGACTGATTTTTTTTGTGCAAATTCATGGATGTATCACACAGCTGAGTCTGCGTTT
>CM040981.1:27599326-27600460 GCA_022985145.1 Pangasius djambal
TTCTCTCTCACTTACTGAGAAACCAGAAAGCATAAACTCATCTATCCTGTAGACTTTCCTGTGCTGGGAATCTTTAGAAAGCACCGTGACTGTTACAAAGCACTGACACTGGAGACTCCTTCCGTCACCACGTCAACGTGTATACAAACAACATTTAGATTTTGTCAGATTACGTGGTCGTACACTTCCCTCTGAATGAGCTGTTGCTATAGAAACAATACCGTGTTGGAACACTGATATAAGCGCATTAATATAAACCTCTCGTTCATGTTACAGCCTTAAACGATCTCCATAACTGTGTCGTGAGTTGTTCCAAAATAATATATTTATTATGCATTTCAGTATAAAGTGTTAACACTAGAAGTGTGTACCTCATATTAATTCTATTAATATTAATTATACTTCATATTAATTAATTAATTGGTTTAATTAACTGACATTAATTATATATTTTTAAAATGCACTTTAAATACACTCTTCTTTTTCAGTAGTATCCAAATTGACTTCATTTCTGAACATTAGCATGTTATGGCTTTTAATTTCTTTTCATGTTAAATGAAACGGTATTAAACTCGAAATAACTTCAATCCAAGAGCGAATGATTCGCAGGAAAAGGTCAGTTTACAGAAACGCCGCTTCTGAAGATTGAGTTTCTGCTGCAACAGTGATTGAGAGTAAAGGTGGAAGGTTGTGACTCGCTCGACCTCACAATCTGTCCAACATACTCGAGTTTCAGCACACGAAGGAAAGAAGAACAGAACTCAACACACTCACACACACACACACACACACACACACACACTCACTCACTCACTCTCACACACACACACACACACGCTGGGATTGTGATGAAGAAGCATCAGTCAGGACCGGTCAGCAAATTAAACACCAGCAGTGAGACACAGACTCTGAAACAGCAGACATCAGGTTTAATTGGTTCATTTTTTTTTTACCTCAAAAATATAGTTTAGTGTAAAAATCCATTCTGACACCAAAATCAACAATTAATACAGTGGGTATGTGTAAAACGCCCACCTGTCCCACTCAGAGACACTCCCACCTGTCCCTCTCAGAGACACGCCCTCCTGTCCCTCTCAGAGACACTCCCACCTGTCCCTCTCAGAGACACGCCCA
>CM040981.1:27626512-27629012 GCA_022985145.1 Pangasius djambal
TGTGTGTGTGTGTGTGTGTGTGTGTGTGTGTGTGTGTGTGTGGGAAGAGACAGCATGAGAGGCAATATATTGTTTCTACTGATCATTAGTAATTAGTTACTACAGCAATAAAAGAAAGAAAGAAACAAAGAACGTTGAGAATTTGGATAAAAACATAATGAACAAAGAAAGAAAGATGGGGGGATAGAGAGAAGTAACGAATGACAGAAAGAGCAGAAAAGGAAGGAAGGAAAAGGAAAATTAATACATTGAACCAAATAATAAAAGAAGGAAAAGAATATACTTGGGATAAAAACTAAAACGATGAAAAGAAAGAAAAAAAAAACAAGAAACAAACAAAGTTGATGGATAGAGAAAAGAAATGGATGACAGGAGGAACAGAAAGAAAGAAAGAAAGGAAGAAACAAACAAACAAACAAACAAAGGTGGATGGATTGAGAGAGGAAATGGATGACAGGAGGAACAGAAAGAAAGAAAGAAAGAAACAAACAAACAAACAAACAAACAAAGTTGATGGATAGAGAAAAGAAATGGATGACAGGAGGAACAGAAAGAAAGAAAGAAAGAAACAAACAAACAAACACACAAACAAACAAAGGTGGATGGTTTGAGAGAGGAAATGGATGACAGAAAGACCAAACAGAAGAGAAAAGAAGAGAAAACGAAAAGAAAGTGAATAAGAGCAAAGGAACACAGTCATGAGCACAGAGTTCTCTCTCTCTCTCTCTCTCTCTCTCTCCACTCTTCCAGAATTTTCTGTTCTTCTCTCTCTCAGAGCTCAGCTCTGATCATTATTTCCTCCACTCTGATACGCGATTATTTTTTCTCCCCGTCGTCATGTTTACGTCCAGGCATGTCTGATAAATAAACGGCACAGCCGGAGAAAGAAGGGTGTGTGTGTGTGTGTGTGTGTGTGTGTGTGTGTGCGTGTGTGTGTGTGTGTGTGTGTGTGTGTGTGTGTGTGCGTGTGTGTGTGCATTGAAGCTGGAGATTGCTGAGGCAGTGATGAGTTTTTTTCCCCGTTATTTCCTCCTTTCATTATTTCTGCTTAGAACCTTGGCATGTCGAGCAGATAAACAAACCAAAAATGTTACAATATACATTTATTAATTTGTTTGTTTGTTTGTTTGTTTGTTTGTTTACACACACCAGTAGATTTTCTCTCTGTGTTCTAACTGTTAGCTAAAATAATTCTGTTCACGCAAAAGGTCACACAGTATCACGTGACTGTTTTGCGTCATAAAATAAACGTAAAAGAAAAACGAGGTTTGAAACTTCGCCCATTACAAGTTTTTAGGTTCTTTATTATTTTTGTTAAAAAGTATAACTTCAGCATGTTGTGTAATTTCTTCATTTTGGCGATTGTGTAATCTTAGAGTGTATATTAGCCCTTTTAGCGTAAGGTGTTCATTTTATTTTAGCATTTTGTTGCATTATTTGTTATATTTCAAACGTTTATATTGTGTAATTTGTTTATTTGAGAAAGATTGAATTGTGCAGTCGTTCATTTCTAGCGTTTTGTTGTGTGATTTGTATATTTTAAAATGTTTTCTTTCTTTTTTACAAATTGTGTGATTTTTTTTTTTTTTGGAAATTGTGTAATATTTCATTTGTTGTGTAATTTGTTTATTTTAGACACTTCTTATTGGGGTAATTTACTCATTTTAGCATTTTTCTGTGTAATTTGTTCATTTTGACAAGTTCTTATTGTGTAATGTTTTCAGTGTAGCAGCTTTTTATTGTGTAATCTTTCTATTTTTGCATTTTGTTTCTGCGAAATTTGTTCATTCGTGTTTATTTCAACTGAAATAAAAATGTTCTTTCTTTAATAAACACATTGTTATGAGACTGAAATGTTGTATATATGTATATTTTTCAATGAAAGAGTTAAAACAGCAGTGTAAACCGGTTAAAAAATGCAGAAATATATAAAATATAATCCTGTAAAATTAGAGTTTTGTACTTTATATGGATATTATGATGTAATAAGTTACAGCTTAACTGACGGTTGTGAATAGATTATAGACAGATTTGTGCGTTACTGTTAACACAAAACAGATTCGTGACGATTAAAGATGATGCTGATTCACGTTTCTGCGGGACTTTAGGTTTATTTCGGAGCCGGTGTTATATGAGCACGCTGTTCTCTAGTCGTGTACAGATGGTGAAGCGAGAGGTTTTTTTTCATCGTGTACGCTCCTGTAGCGCACGGCGCTTCTCCGTTAATGCACTCTGAAGTTCAGGGGTCAGAGTGAGACGTCTGGTTCATCTTACATCCTCATGAAAGGAGTGAGGCTGAGACAGCGCCGGAGGGTTCAGAGAGATTCGACCCCGAGTGACCTTTTGTGCTGGGAATTGACTGAAACTCGCAGAACGTCGGATCGTGTCCTGATTCCCGAAATTCATTAAAAGGCTGTAATTAGCCGCTAATGTCGACGTCCTGCTTTTCTCTTATCAGGAGTTGATGTGAATGCGGTGCGTCAAATTAGCTTCTTTCTGC
>CM040981.1:27634012-27638490 GCA_022985145.1 Pangasius djambal
AAGCTCTCCCAGAGTTTTTAGCAGTCAGTCCACATCCTCACCTCAGTCATGAGCTGTGCGTCGTGGCCGAAAGAATAAGGTCGTGAGTACGGCTGAGGGAAATGGCGTTCCTGTCTTACTTACTCTCGGGAATGGGACGAGGAGTGGACAGTCTGGAGGAGATCTGCTGATCTTCCGAATCGAGAGCTGGTCTGGGGATCTGCGATGTGAAGCTGAGAGTACGCTGCATTGCAAAAAAAAAAAAAGATCTTAGCCAGTAAAAGTATCTCAGATGTCGACTCAGTTGATATTTAAACAATATATGATTGTTAAGCCCTATTTCTAGATATTTTTTACTCATTTCAAGCTTGAAATTCTCTTATTCTCATCGCACAATGTGACTCAGTGACACCTTAGTGAATAAAACGATGAAGAATAAAGTCGCATTGAGCTGCTGTTTCCTGTCATACGATTACAATAAACCAAATACAAGCTGATGAAAAACCTATTCCTAGAGATTTTTACTCCTTGGGTTCTTCTGGCAGATAATTTGGCTAATTTCAAGCCTTTATTTCTAGAAAGAAAGAAAATGTTCTGCCAACAGAACAAGAACATTTACAGCTTGATGTTAGCGAAATGTCTAGAGATAAGTTTAATAATCGAATGAATTTCTCGTAAACTTATAACAGGAAATAGAATAGATACCGTTGTCTAGATTCGAGATATTTTAACTTGCTAAGATATATTTTAGGGTGCAAATAGTTTTGCTTATTTCAAGCATTTATTTCTAGAAAGAAAACACGATGATCTGTTAATAAAATGAGATCATTTTAAGCCTCGGATCAGTAAAAACGGCTAGAAATGAACGTGGATTAATGTTCTTATAATCTCTTGAGAAATATTAGAGAACTTTTCCTTTATTCAGAGTCTTTTCGCTTGTTAAGATTTCTTTTTTCATACGCGTTGTTGCTGCTGCTTCCCAATTTCTTTTGTTTTCTTTTCATTTTTGTAAGTTTGATGTTTGTCTTTGTGTTTTTTTTTTGCGTTTGTCTTATCTTCAGCTTCATCATTTTAATGTTTTGGTTTCTGTTGTCGGGTTTTGGCCGCTCGTTGCTGCTTGCGAGCGTGAGCCGAGCGTCTGGTACGGCATGATATCCGTGTCATGACAAATAAATGATGTCACAGTGTGCTTTTTTTTTTTTTTTGATATACAATGGATATTGTGACATCTTTATTTTTTATAAAATTTTATTTAAAAAAAAAAAAAGCTCAGCCTGGAAGGAGTTAAAGTGACGTTTTGTACAATACAATTGTCAAATAAAAAAAGAAAGAAAATTCATTAGTAGTAAATGTTTTTTCTTTATTAATATAAAAATATTGTGTAATTTACTTGCCAGCATCGTGGAAATATCTTTAAGAATCGTGACATGATATTTTCTGTCACATGGCCCCGCCCCAGTGTCTGTCTGTCTGTCTGTCTGTCTTTCAGTGTGAGTTTGTTGCTGTTGTTCTGATCATTCTCGACCTCGGGTATGAAAAAGCATCATCATCATCATCATCATCATCATCATCACCATCACCACACAGAGGTCGCCGATCACGCCAGCGTCATTAAGTTGCCTTTTTTTCACAAGAAAAGGCTTGTAAGCAATACAGCCAACTCGTGTCCAGTGAGCTGGCTTGAAAAGCGAGGTTTTACAGTGTGCTGCTGATGCATCATGTAGAAACACAGATATCATTTCATTTATCGATATAAAAATGATCTCATGTTTCTTTTGATTGTCAGTCTGTGGACTGTTGTTCCACTTATTGGGATATCTGACATTATGTAATCATAATCTGATTTGTGTGTGTGTGTGTGTGTGTGTGTTTGGGGTTTGCTGATGTAGTGTGTTTATGTGAAAAAGAATGATCAGATCATATTGTCCTAAAAAAAAAAAGACCCACTAGAGAGATTAAATCTCACAGTCGAGTCGGCTTGGGAACGTCTGGGGATCTCCCTGGAGGATCGGGAATCTGTGGCTGGGGAAATTAGAGAACTCCGGAGCGATCTTTTCACCCTAATGCCACCGCGACACACACCAGGCAACGTGGAAAGAAAACCGAATGATATTAAATGCTGACAAATGTCCCAAAATGATCTTTACAACATTGAAACTAAAGAAAAACTCACATAGAATTCCCGATCAAGAAAATTCAGACACACGAAAACGAAAAGTTTTCTTTTTTTTTCAAGGTTAAAAATATTACAAACGTTCAATGTGAGCACTGTTAGTGACGGATAAAAGTACAAAGGTCTGGTACTCGGGTGAAAAATAACATGCTACTCAAGCGAAAGTCTTTAATTTACATTTCTACTTGAGTTAAAGTACAGAAGTCCGTGCGTAAGTGTCAGAAGTAAAAGTATGGAGTTGTTTAGATGGCGATCAGTCGTTCGAGGGGCGTGTCCTTCCGCAACACAGGATGAGAACAAACCTGTCAATCATGAAAACATGGATTTCAGATAAATGATCTTCTTATTCCAGTAAAGGTTTCGTCATTCTGAGATAAATATTTTTGTGAAGTGAAAATATTCCTTGTGTACAGCGACATCCAGGGGCACACATTCCTGCGCAAATGTGCTATCAAAACAAACAAACAAACAAACAAAACAGTACTCATATCTCATCGATAAACGTACAGATGAAATGTTCGAAATTAGCTGCGACACGCACGTGAGAAAGAAGAGCGTTTGTCGGAACGATACGCGTTTCATCTCTGTGTTTGTAGCTGAGTAATGCTGCGCTCATGACCAAGTGGGAACTGGGAAGTTTCAGAATTCCCAGTAGGAAAGATCTGTTTGAACTCATAATTCCTGCTTGGAAAGTCGGAGTTATTCAAGCGCTCACGTTTTCAAGACGTCACTTCAACATGGCGGCGCTCATCGTGAAAAGTACAAAGTAGAAAAAAATACGAGTGTTTTGAGTTTCTGTTTGTATTTGAAATCACTAAGTACTGGGTGTTACTTTGAGAACTGAAACGTTCGTTCGCTTTCGGAGAGATTTTTTTTTAACAACCTGCTTCTTCCTGTAATATTCAACACTTCGAACTTTCAGCTAAAAATAAATTTAGTGCCAAATAAACATCTTTAATTCCGGTTTTTGTAAACAGCGACAGTGTTCGTTTTTATTTCCGAATTCAGGAGAAACACTCTGATGTGTGAAGTAGGAGGTTCTGAGTTGAAAAATTCCCAGTTGTCATGAAAGCAGCATCATGTTTTAAATGAAATAAAATAGCACATTTGCGCAGGAATTGAAGGCGCTCTGCACTGTGATTGGTTTGCTTCAGTCTGAAAGAGTGTCACATTCGGATGTTTCAGCCAATTCGGAGCGACGAGAAAGTAACAGGGTGAAAGTAAGATGTAATGTAGTGGAGTCAAAGTGTAAAGTCCGGAAAAATGCAGAAATTCCGAATATCCGCCGTGTGCAAAACATCCAGGCGATACTCCGAATGCTGCCGTGGACACCGTGACAGATCCAGCTGAGCAGATTCTAGCCTTTGGATCATGAGACAGCGTGATGAAATTTAGTGTTCTGAAAGAAATGAGTGTGTTTGTGTGTAAAAATGGGACACTCTCAGGATCTCCACACCTCCTGGGTGACTTTTTATATCACATAAAGGATAGAAGGATTATTTTTTACGGACCGTGTGCCCCGTCGGATTATTCGGTCTGGGAAATTGCCGGAATTAAGGTGATTTTAATATCATGTAGCACGTTTTATTTTGGGCAGTTTTATATATACAGCTGTGATAATCTCTGCGCATCGTGACGCTGATGTGTGGTCTCTCGCTCGCACTGCAGTGGGTGTGTGATGATGAAATGAGATTGCACCTGTAGTTGAACAGTTCAGGCCACTAGAGGGGCACGTTGGCTTTTTTTCTTTTTTCTTTTTTTTTTTTTTTTAACATAAATCATAATTACAATAAACTCTGCATTGCTCAGGAAGTTCAGGAGGAAGTGCTGAAAGCCTCGGGAAGTTCAGGAGGAAGCGAGGGAAGCCACACAAAGTTTAGGTGGAAGTGATGGAAGCCTCAGGAAGTTCGGGAGAAAGTGAGGGAAGCCCCGGAAAGTCCAGGAGGAAGTGAGGGAAGCCTCTGGAAATTCAGGAGGAAGTGAGGGAAGCCTCAGGTAGTTCAGGAGGAAGTAGGAGAAGCCTCAGGAAGTTCAGGAGCAACTGAGGGAAGCCTGGGGATGGTCAGGAGGAAGTGATGGAAGCCTCAGGAAGTTCAGGAGCAAGTGAGGGAGGCCTCGGGAAGTTCAAGAGGAAGTGAGGGAAGCCCTGGGAAGTCCAGGAGGGAGTGAGGAAAGCCTCCGGAAGATCAGGAGGAAGTAAGAGAAGCCTTGGGAAGTCCAGGAGGAAGTGTGAAAAACCTCAGGAAGTTCAGGAGGAAGTAAGGCAAGCCTCAGGAAGTCCAGGAGGAAGTAAGGGAAGCCTCAGGAAGTTCAGGAGGAAGTAAGG
>CM040981.1:27638590-27650889 GCA_022985145.1 Pangasius djambal
GCCTCGGGGAGTTCAGGAGGAAGTAAGAGAAGCCTCGGGGAGTTCAGGAGGAAGTAAGGAAAGCCTCAGGAAGTTCAGGAGGAAGTAAGGCAAGCCTCAGGAAGTCCAGGAGGAAGTAAGGGAAGCCTCGGGGAGTTCAGGAGGAAGTAAGAGAAGCCTCGGGGAGTTCAGGAGGAAGTAAGGGAAGCCTCGGGGAGTTCAGGAGGAAGTAAGAGAAGCCTCGGGGAGTTCAGGAGGAAGTAAGGGAAGCCTCAGGAAGTTCAGGAGGAAGTAAGGCAAGCCTCAGGAAGTTCAGGAGGAAGTAAGGGAAGCCTCAGGAAGTTCAGGAGGAAGTGAGGGAGGCCTCGGGAGGACACCTTCTTCATACACGCATCTCACAGGATACAAAGCAATTTATTCATAAATCATTCACAAGAGAGAGTTTACACAAGAAATGTTGCATTCGTGAAAATCCAGTTCAATCTTTCTCACATTTTTGCGCTAAATTTGCGTATAAGGAAACTCACTAACCGATCGCCTGCAAATCGTATGAGAGAGATCGTGGGATTTCATGCACGGATAACACTGTCGACTTTAAATCTCTTCTTTATTTCAGTTCAGTTTTGTGAAACTCGTTTCGTCTTTTGTCGCTTCATTTTACATGAAAGTGATTCAAAAAACAAAATCAATAAATTAAGACAAATAAGACTAGGACAAAAGAAATGGCACCCTATATAAGGAAGAGGAGTTGACATGATTGTATTGATGTGTTGCGGTGGCTGAGCTGCGTTACTGGAAGATTTAGCGCACGTCACACTCAGGGGGAACTCTTTCACTGTTTAGCTGCCATTTTGTCATTTTCAGCTCTATTGGCCTTTTATGGAATTTTGTGGGCGTGGTTAAACGTAAATCAGCTGTGTGAGGAATTTATGGCTGATTCTTTAGTCTTTAGTAAAACATTTTGTCGTTTTCAGAGCTGCTGTTATAGAAAATACCTTCTGACCAATCAGAATCCAGAATTCAACAGCAGCCTAGTGACCCTTATTCTCAACTATCTATCTATCTATCTATCTATTACACACTCTCTCTTATTCCCTCTGCTTATCTCTCTAATACACACTGTCTCATTCCCTCTATCTATCTATCTATCCATTACACTCTCTCTCTCTCTCTCTGTCTGATGTGATGTAAGCATGTGTTAGTGTTATTTTTATTAGAACAATCTCTGCATTGTGGATTTTTTCTGCAGTTGTGGAATCTTTAAGTTTGTATCATGTTTTACTTTTTTTTCTTCTTCTACTTCAGTTACTCTTAAACGGACACGCCTCTCTAACCTGTCGACATGAAAACCTGCGCTTTTAGAGTTGAAGCGCCGATAAAGCCTAATGAAACACTGTAAACGGTGCAGTTACACAGACACAACTGCTTTTTATTTAAATCGTGGATATACAGTAAATTAGCTTTGGCAGCAGCATGAGGACAAAATGTCTAGCAGAACTTTGAAATAAGAAAATGTGTTCATGTGTTTTTTTACTCTGTGCCCTGATTCAATATCAGACTGTATTCACTAATAAGGCAATATTTTACTCTGACTGAGAACATTAAAGTGAGCAGGCCTGCAAAAATAAAACCAAACATTAGTGATTCTCTTGTCTGTCTCCATTTTTAATCTCTCTCTCTCTCTCTCTCTCACCCACACAATCAAGCACAAAACACACACCTCTAACCTGCGAGTGCAAAACAACTTTTATGGAGCTCTGTTCTTTAAAGTTACAGGATACAACAGTTCCAATGGAAAACAGTATATATATATATATACACACACACACACAGTCAGGTCCGGAAGTATTTGGACAGTGACAGAGTCTTTGTGATTTTGCCTTTATACACCACCACAATGGATTTGAAATAAAACAATCGAGATGTGATGGAAGTGTAGACTTTCAGCTTTATTTTAAAAGGTTTCACAAAAATATGGCATTTACCATTTAGGAATTACAGCCATTTTAAGCAAAGTTCCTCCATTTTTAGGGGCTCAAAGATATTTGGACAAAGTGACATAATTGTAAATATAACCATAATTTTAATACTTGGATGAAAATCCTTTGCAGTTAATGACGGCCTGAAGTCTGGAGCCCATGTTCTCAAAACCCAAATTCTCAGAGAGTTTCCTCCCTGGAGATGCTTTGCCAGACCTTCACTGCAGCCACCTTCAGCTGCTGCTTGTTTGTGGGTCTTTCTGCCTTCAGTCTTGTCTTCAGTAAGTGAAAAGCAGCTCTATTGGGTTGAGATCAGGCGACTGACTTGGCCATTGAAGAATATTCCATTTCTTTGCCTTCAAAAAGTCTCGAGTTGCTTTCGCAGTATGTTTAGGGTCGTTATCCACCTGCACTGTGGAGCAGCGTCCTATCAGTGTTGTAGCATTTGGCTGAATGTGAGCAGAGAGTAGAGCCCTAAACACCTCAGAATTCATCTTGCTACTTCTGTCAGCAGTCACATCATCAATAAACACCAGTGAGCCCGTTCCATTGGCAGCCATACATGCCCATGCCATAACACTGCCTCCACCATGTTTGTTATGATGTGGTATACTTTGGATCATGAGCTGTTCCTTTCTTTCACCATACTTTTATCTTCCCATCATTCTGGTACAAGTTAATCTTGGTTTCATCAGTCCAAAGAATCTTATTCCAGAACATGGGAGGCTTTTTTAGATGTTTTCTGGCAAAGTCTAATCTGGCTTTCCTGTTCTTGAATGTTACCAGCAGTTTGCACCTTGTTGTAAACCCTCTGTATTTACATTCATGAAGGCGTCTCTTGATTGTAGATTTTGACAATGATACGCCGAGCTTCTCCAGAGTATTCTTGACTTCTGTTGATGTTGTGAAGTTTTTCTTCACCAAGGAAAGGATTCTGCGATCATCCACTTTAGTTGTCTTCCGTGGTCTTCCAGGCCTTTCAGTGTTGTTGAGCTCACCAGTGCTTTCTTTCTTTTTAAGAATGAACCCAACTGTTGATTTGGCCACACCTAAGGGTTTTGCTCTCTCTCTCATAGATTTATGTTGTTTTTTCAGCCTAATGATGGCCTCCTTCACTTGCATTGAGATCTCCTTGGACTTCATATTGGTAGCTCCAGTTGAACTGCTGCCAAATGCCAACTCAATACCTGATATCAACTCCAGACCTTTTATCTGCTTCATTTGTCTTGAAGTAACGAGGGAATGGACTGCACCTGGTCAATTAACTTCTTGTCAGTCAATTGTCCAAATACCGTTGAGCCCCTGAAAATGGAGGTACTTTGCTTAAAATGGCTGTAATTCCTAAATGGATCACATCTTGATCATTTTATTTAAAATCCATTGCGGTGGTGAATAAAGGCAAAATCACAAAAACTGTCATTGTCCAAATACTTCCGGACCTAACTGTATATATATAGAGCTGCAGACCGGTCAGAGTGCCCATGCTGATCTCTGTCCACCACCGAAAGCACGTACAATAGGCACATGAGCCTCAGAACTGGACCATGGAGCAGTGGAAGAAGGTGGTCTGGTCTGATGAATCACATTATTTTTTACATCATGTGGACAGCCGGGTGCGTGTGCGTCGCATACCCTGGCGAAGAGATGGCACCAGGATGCACTATTGGAATAAGGCAAGCTGGCGGAGGCAGTGTGATGCTCTGGGCAATGTTCTGCTGGGAAACATTGGGTCCTGGCATTCATATGGATGTTAGTTTGACACGTACCACCTACCTAAACGTTGTTGCTGATCAGGTACACCCCTTCATGGCAACGGTGTTCCCTAATGGAAGTGACCTCTTTCGGCAGGAGAATGCTCCCTGCCGCATGATAAAAATTGTTCAGGAATGGTTTGAGGAACATGACAAAGAGTTCAAGGTTTTGACTTGGCCTCCAAGTTCCCCAGATCTCAATCCAATCGAGAATCTGTGGGATGTGCTGGACAAACAAGTCCAATCCATGGAGGCTCCACCTCACAATTTACAGGACTTACAGGATCTGTTGATAACGTCTTGGTGCCAGAAACCACAGCACACCTTCAGAGGTCTTGTGGAGTCCATGCCTCGATGAGTCAGAGGTGTTTTGGTGGCACAAGAGGGACCTAAACAATATTAGGCAGGAGGTTTTAATGATACACACACACACACACACACACACACACACACACACTGTCCAGTTCTGTAACGTGATTGGTCAGAAGGTGTTGATTTACAAGGACTTGTACAGCAAATGTTCCACTAATAATAAACAAATTTAAAAAAAAACATCGATATGGCGAAGATTTCTGTAAGGAGAATTGTGTTTATGTCATTTATGGAAGGAGTCTCCAGTGTCAGCACTTTGTAACAGTCAGAGGTGAAGCCATAAAAACTTTAGGTTTTTTTTCTCCAACATCTAATTTTGTCTTATTAACCTCAAGACAGAGAAAGCAGAGAGGCTGGTGAGGGAACGACTATTTAAACTAGCTGGTCGGTGAGGACATAAGTAATGGCACCCTATAAAAGGAAGAGGAGTTAGCATGTGTCTATGGTAGCTGAGGCTCTGCAGTGGCTGAGCTGCATTACTGGAAGCTTCGGAGGCGCTTTTTCACCATTTTGTCATTCGCAGCTCTGCATGAGCTCTTTTGGGCGTGGCTAAATGTAAATGAGCTGTGTTGGTACTTTGTGGCTTTTAATGTGTGCAAATGAATATGAAGGCAAGCAAAACGTTTATAAAGACATGGATCTGACAAGAATGATTAGTTTGCAGTGATCTCTGCAAACATTTACACAAAAAAAAATATTGATTAATGAGGTCCATTATGAGGGAAAATTATTTATTATATTAAAATGTTCATTAAACAGCTGGAACGAATGAACAAACCTGATATCATGAGGGAAAAAAAAGTATATTCACAAGTGTAACGATGCCATTTGGGAATTCTGTCAGATTTGGGATTTTAATGACTACAGACACTTCAGATTATCACCACGCGTGTTTTAACTCAGCTTATTACATGCGAGAGAGAGGGAGAGAGATTTCACTTTAAAGATAAGATTGATTACTTTTTGTCCGCTTTTACGCTTCCATTATGATATCTGTCTTCTAAATGTATTTTTTTCAGTCTAACTGATTACCTGGTGTAACCCATTTGTTCTTGAAAATCTCCATTAGGCTAATTGTTTTTATTTTCTATATGTGTGATGTATCGGTGTTAGCGATGCGCTTCTGCACTTTGCTAATGGGATTCCGTGGTGCATGACTGGAATAAAGGACAGTACAGCATTTTTCTGATCTCCTGCTCATTTATTATCCTTTGCTATTAGAATACAACAGCAAACCTTTGGTAGAAGAAGGTGACTGAGGAAAGAGAGACAGAAAAGCAGTTATCTATCACAGTTTTTACCACTTTGTTGCTTTTTTTTTCATAAAGCTAGAATTTCTCAGAATGCACAGTCCATGAATTTGAAAGATTTGAATTTTCCTGCACATGCCCCAAAAACTTCAGGCGTTATAAAAAGACAGCTAAAAACACATCAGGTCCTTTTTACTAAACCAGGAAGTAGGATTAAAACCTATGGAACAGATTTTGAAGGATATTTATGCTAGCAGCTTGGAGTATTAGCTAAAGCAAGGAGCAAACAGGAAGGTATGAGTGAAAAGCCCTAATACACATCCTTCTTGTGGAAGAATCGTCACCAAACTAGATACACAGATGATCATCGCAAACAGACACCTCGAGCCTTCAAGGAAACTCCTCAAAAACCCTGAACAGACAGCAGCTAATGAACAACATGCGGGACGTTCTGTGCTGCGTAAAGGGAAATACCTCTCCACACCACAAGGGTGCAGCAAGCCGGATTTATCATAAAAAAGAATATTAGAAACACAGTATTGTAACAATAAGGCAAGCTTTAAATTACGCACTAACTTCAGACTAGCCTTGCCGCCACTTTTATGCTATTTTGCTGCAGATACATTTTTTATCTCTGTAATCTAGCTATGTTTTTATTTCCATAGCTATCTACATTTTTATTTCTGTAGCTAGCTACATTTTTATCTCTCTAGCTAGCTACGGAAAGAGAAATATAGCTAGATTACAGAGATAAAAATGTATCTAGCTACAGAGATAAGAACGTAGCTAGCTACAGAAATTAAAAAATAGCTAGGTACAGAGATAAAAATATAGCTAGCTACAGTAAGGAAACGTTTTCGGAGTTTACGCTTTGCAGTTTCTTTTGCAGTAACATGACAATCTGCGTTTTTGTCTTATTAACTTCTAGAGAGAATAAAAGAGAGGCTGATGAGGGAACGACTGTTTATAGCTGCTATAACATAAGTGACAACAGGAAATAATTTGTTTCCTGGAACATTAAATGTAACTATAAATAGATAACAAGTATGACGTGGTGTTATTTAATAGAAAAAATGTAATTGTTGGGAAATTGCTGAGGAATAAAACAGTATCTCGGCTTCATCACACCAACCGCTCGTTCATTATTTTCCTAAATCAGCACAGCACCGTCTTTTATTTCTTGCATAATGCTGAGAATTTTTTTGTTTTTACAATATTTTTTGTATATGTTACAATATGTTTTTTTTTTTTTTTTTTACAATATTTTTCACTCACAGTCAAAACAGAAATCCGCTTCGCTTTGTGGGTCTTTAACACTTTCTGCATCATCAATGTCTCAGTGTCCGTATAATTCTTTCTTTCTTTCTTTCTTTCTTTCTTTCTTTCTTTTTTTTTTTTTTTATAAAGTGACATCATTCCAGATGTGATATTTCTGGACCTGTTCATTTATAATTTATTCCTCACCCACGCACAGATTAGCTCGGCAGATTTTATATATAATATTGTGTCTCTGCGTTGCAGATTGCACATTACACTCATCCTGCTGATTTTATTTGGGAAAAAAAAAAAGCTTCTTCCGCTAAATTGTGTGTAATTCTTTACGTTCACATCCTCACAGCCAGCAGTAGCGATTTCCTTTTTTAGTTAAACGTCCTTTTCTGTTCATTTCTGATCCTCGATCGAGGACATTTCTTTATTTTTTGTAAATGCAGTGTAAATGTAACTCAGTGTGTTTTCTGATTGAGTAAAAAAATCAGTGATCGTAACTCTGAGTGACGTAAAGATTTATTTATTCGTTGGATCGAATCAGTGTTTTTCTGTAGACTTTTTTGCGAGCTGCTAAACGGAGCCAAAGCACAGAGCTGTAGCGCTGCAGAAACACCATGTGTTCTGGAGGTCTGGATAAAATAAACTCTGGAGGTGATTCACGAAACGTTTTAAACTCGCTATTTATGTAATTACTGAATCATTTATTTAGCACAGACTCTGTGTTCTTCACGCTCGGGGGATTTTTCAGATTTCTTTAAAATGATTTGAAAATGAACTGAAGAGTTTCACTGATTTCTGTGGCGTTTACGCTTCACTCATGAAAAGCGAAAGAGGAAAATAAAAACAAAGCGTAAACCAGGCGCAGTGTGATGCGTATAAGCTCTAGTTTGTCACACCTCCGATGCCCGGCGTGGAACTGAAACGCTTTTTAAAATGGAAACGAATGACGTCTTGATCAGACGCGTGCCGCGTGACTCGACCTTTACTACTCGCTAAACCGCTGATCGCCCGCTTGCCCCGCCCATCCGTCCGCTGTGATATTAGCACAAATGTGTTTTAAAATCGCAGGTATCTCCATTTCAGAGCTTCATTTCCCACAAAACAGACTGGAAACTGAAACTGGAAGAAAAGAGAAACTTTGGACATTACTGACCAAGTCGGGGGGAAAAAAAAGTCCATTAGAGTGAAGCACTTCATCCTGAATAAGACGTTAAAGTCTCTTTTAAATCCGTAGCAGCTCTAAAAGCAATCAGGACGCCATGTTCCCGCTGATGGATGGGAGCAACTGTGCGTCTTCAGATACGCACTGAAGAGCCTTTTAATGAAAACTCAGACCCTGATGTTTGTTGTTGTGTTCTTTTTCTTTCTTTCTTTCTTCTTTTTTTTTTTGCCTGATTGCTGCTTTCAGGTAATCAAACAATAGCTTCAGGCTACAAATGGATTCATAATGACCTGCTTTAAATAAAGGTGCTATATTTGAACGCATTCAGGCATTTCAGGACACGTCTCAAGTGATATTTAATGTGAGAATCGTGTAGATTTGGAAACCACGTTGTTTGATCGTGCTTGTTTTTCACACGTTTAAAGTAATCTCACATCAATGCGTTTCCAGCTGAGGTCACAGAGGAGCTTCTAAAAGTCGAAGACAGTTCTCAGGAAACATGCAAAGTGATGTCAAGCGCTCTTCTAACGTCTGACCGATCAGGTCGCGAGTGCGGTGGTGTGAGAGAAACAAACGCGGAGGACGATTTGCTGGAGAAAAACGAGTGATGTTAGTGAGAGAACTAAAAACAACAACCTTTTGTATTGCTGATAATAAAGCTAATCTAGAGAGCAAGTTAGGCTAGTTGGTTAGCTGATGCTAAGCAGCCTCATGGGGAGAATTCCTACTGTTCCAGCTGTAAAGCACTCCTACGTTACCATTTTGCTCATGAGGTAAAATCAGGAGTTGCAGTTATCAAATACTGGCTAGCATTTTAGCGTATACATCTGATCATGCTAAATTGTAGTTAGCATCCCACCCTAACCTTTAACAGCAAGAGGTTAGCACAATTTATCAGTTACAAAATCAGATTTTAACTAAAACTACTATGACATTTTAACCATACTGAAAGATTACAGATTTGGAAAATTGAGATGGTAAAATTTTCATTAATTTCTCTCTGCTCTATTCATTCGTCTTTTTGACACGTTTGCTAGCTAGCGTTATCTCGCTGTGAAGTCTTATATAGCTTCACTTGAGCTGCACGGAGCCAATCAGAGTGAGTATGCAAATAATATGCAAATATGTTCTCGTATGATTTGGACAAACTCTCTGATTGCGAATGGCATCAAAATGAAGCGTGAAACATGAAATTTTACGTTCTTACCACAATTTCTCTAATGAATGAATTAGTTTCAGATCAGTTTGTCTTGGCAGCATCCAGAAATTGTTTTCTTGCTCATCGCTGAGAAATTTCCAATGACAGATCCAAACAATCCCATGGTGCACGTGGTCTGACGTTTCTCCAGTTCGCGCTCACAGATTTAGTTCCTACCTGCAGTTACGGTTTGACGTAAACAAAATGGACGAAAAACTTTTAACCGTGCTTGCATCTTAACTGCGAATAGAGACATTGCGAAGAAAAATACGTAGCTAGTACAGTTAGCATGTTTTGTTAATCTGTACGTAACATGTACATCAAACAAGCAGTCTTCACACCAATTAGTTTAGTGCATTAGTTAATTTGTGTTTAACTAGTTGGCTTTAGAAGCTATATACAGCTATTATCGTTTCACATCGGAATTACTGAACAAGCCACGCCCACAAACGACAAACTGCGAGTGACACGAGCGGCTTGTCAGCTGCTGAGTGAACGTAGAGTTATACCGCAATACACAAAATACTGCGCTGTGGTAGTGATCTGAGCATGACGGTTAAACAGACACCGTGACCTTCACACCATTAGGAGATCTTTAAGCCCTGCTGTGTGTGTGTGTGTGTGTGTGTGTGTGTGTGTGAGAGACAGGAACCGTCTGGAAGCCATGTTGGATTTTTGTGCCTTCGTGCATGTCGTGTGGAGAAACAGAGAGGTGCTGAAGGTTATTGTTGTCTGATTAGACTGCACGTTATCTGCCGTCGGGGACGTTATCACACTCTTCTACAGGTCTTCTGTGTGTCCGTGTTCTGCAAAAAAAAAAAAAAAAGAAAACTAAATCACTCCTTTTTTTTATCCCGACTTCTTGCTTTGCTGTTCTCTGATTTGTGTCTTTTGATGGTTTTGACATTCGTGTGGATTTAGCTCTGATGATCAGCGTGTGTTTTCACCTCAGTGCTAAATTTCTCCACAAGTTGTCGAATTCTCAGATATGAAAGTATAAAAAAAACGTATAAATATTCACTGAAGCATTTTCAGAAATTAAATGTTTTGATAACCTTAGCTGGTATTGTTTTAAACAAGTGTATTATTTAATAATTATTTAATTATATTAATTATTTTAGAATGATATGATGGGCAACGTCTCGAACTCAGTTAAAAGCCAGAAACAAATTATCCACAGACAAACAAGCTCAGTATAAACAGAAGTCCTTTAAACACAAATTATTAATTATTTCTGAACTCTCGGGCACATGTAACAGATGTACATCCTCAATTATCAGCCTTTTAGATTTTACATCAGATTTAGGAATGTTAAAATATTAGCACTTACGTGTGTATGTGAGCTGTAAATTATAAAGCAAATTCAAAGCATGTTTACATTTAGCCACGCCCACAAACCTGCATAAAAGACATAAAAATTCTAGAGAGCTGAATACAACAAGATGGCGACCAAACGGTGAAAGAGCCCCCCTAAGTGCTAAGTGCGCTAAATCTAACAATAATGCAGCTCAGCCACTGCAGCGCTAACGCTTCTTGCTTTTATAGGGTGCCATTACTTTTGTCCTATTTGAATGCCTAGTCTTATTGGTCATAATGTGTAGATTTGTTTTGCAATCGCGTTCTTTCGAACCATTAACACGTGGTACAAGAATCTGAGTTTCACGCATTGCTCGGTCCGTTTCCGAGTGAGAAAGCGATTCGACTCCGAATCGACTCACCTGCAGGAAGTGAATCAAACGGCGTTGCGGTGTTTTTCTGTAGACTTTTTTGCGAGCTGCTAAACGGAGCCAAAGCACAGAGCTGTAGCGCTGCAGAAACACCATGTGTTCTGATGGTTCGGAGAAAATAAACAATGGAGGTGATTCACAAAATGATTTAAACTCGTTATTTATGTAATTACTGAATCATTTATTTAGCACAGACTCTGTGTTCTTCACGCTCGGGCGATTTTCTGACTTGTGCACATGACTGGTAAAGATTTGTTACGTTTTTCCGTCACCGTATTTCTGACTGTGACGAAGAGGAGGGAGGGGCCAGGCAGTTAGGACGCATGGTTGGCCCCTCCCTCTTCCTCGTCACATTGACCAATGGATAAAAGCGTTTTATGAGTATAAGCCCCGCCCCCTCAGCCATCATTTTGTTTTTTGCTTGATTCTTTTAATTATGTTCACTGAACTAAACAGCAAATCAATCAGACGAGTCAGTTTCACTCTGATTCAGATGAGATAATAATAATAATAATAATAGTAATAATAATAATAATTTGTGAAGTTTCAGGATGTTCTTTTTAGGCTAAATTGTTCCTGTTTATGCTGTACTGAAGTACAACGCGGTTCTCAAACTGTTCTCTCAATTAACTGGGATTTACTTCGTGAGAGCCGAGAAAGAATCTCAGAATCTAAAAAAAAAGAGAAAAGAAAGCCTTTGTGCTCATATTCCTGCTCACTTTCCTCTCTTCCTCTCTTAATTTGGAGAGGAGGCTCTGAGGTTAGTAATTGGTGGACTTCATGCTGCTTCTGAATAAAAAAAAAAAAAAAACTAAAATCAGCTTATTTTTTTGTTCCAACAACATCTAACGCTTTTTTCTTTGTCCACCGATCACAAAGTGTGTTTATTTTCAAAAGCTCGATCGCTGTCTGATGTCTGGGAATGCCTGAAGCGTTGGAAGTGTCAAAAGAAAACTGCAACTCGATTTTCTCCAAATCTCTCATATTAATTTAATATTTTATTACACGCCTGCGCCGTGAATTCGCCGCTCTGACTAACACAGTTCAGGTATTTTGCTGCTGAAGCTCCACGTCGACCTTGAGAGATTAAAAGGCTTATGGTTTATCCTCCCTCGCAAAGTTCAGCATCGTGCGCACTCACAGAAAGGAGCTTTATCGTTTCCCATAGACGCGACTTCCGTTTATCCACTCGGAAATCAAGGAGACTTGAAAAACTGAGACACGATGTGCTTTAGTGAAGGTCAGCACAAGTAGTCCAGAAATCTGAGTCCATGAGTCCATGAACAGTTTTTATTTTATTATTCATCAAAATTCTGTATTTAACAAACGTATTTCTCAAATTATACAAGTAGAAAGCAGTTTCAGACACAGAAGCCACGCCTCCTTCACTAAGAGAAGCACAGAAGCCACGCCTCCTTCACTAAGACTGAGGCACAGAAGCCACGCCTCCTTCACTAAAACTGAGGCACAGAAGCCACACCTCCTTCACCAAGACTGAAGCACAGAAGCCACACCTCCTTCACTAAGAGAAGCACAGAAGCCACGCCTCCTTCACTAAGACTGAGGCACAGAAGCCACACCTCCTTCACTAAGACTGAGGCACAGAAGCCAC
>CM040981.1:27660682-27689199 GCA_022985145.1 Pangasius djambal
TCCTCATCTCTCCAGACTTCCTCTTACCTGATCACACCTCCTCACCTCCTATCACCTCCTCACCTCCTATCACCTCCTCACCTCGTCACCTTTCCAAACCTCCTCACACCTCTTTACCTCCTCACATCTCCTCACATCTCACCTGCTCACACATCCCCACCTCATCACACAACATCACACCTCCTCACGCCGTCAGTAGCAGTGGCCAAAAATAACTCGTACGAATAATACAGAAGAGAGACTGGCCTCGGTGAGACCGCCGAGTCTCTCTCTCTCTCTCTCTCTCTCTCTCTCTCACACACACACACACACACACACACACACACACACACACACACGCACGCACATAAGAACGTCGACATGGTGTAGGAGTAAATGTACAAAGATAAACATATCTTTGGCAAGCAGACTTAGAAAACAAGTGAACCCGGAGCCGGCGCTTAAAATAACAAGCCTAAAACATTTTGTGTTCTCTATCCAACGTTTTTATTTATTTTTATTTTTCCCCTTGGTGTTTGGTCTATCATATCACCGTTCTCGAGGATATTTCTACGATACTCGATATCTGTGTTTGCGAACAAATTGCCAGCGATAATCCTTTTATATCCTTTTATAACACTTTATTTATACTGTCTATAAAATGGTTTTTTTTTATATAGTATAATAACTAAATATTCAAAACTGAAAAGGACCAAAAATATTAAATCTAAAAATTGTAAACATTTTTCAGTTTAAAGATTCAAATCAGCTGCTTCAAATAAGTTTGTAATTTTATTAAAAAAACAATAATAAACATAATTGATCATGATTATGGATATTATCTGGAATCTGCAGCACTTGATTTTGGCTCAGTTTAGCAGTTAGTGTGTTACATTTAGGATGTTTAGGTGAGTGAATTTCCGGAGTTTTCCATTCATGGTGTGTGTGAGATGTTGTAAATTCCATGCATGTCTAAACACCTGACTGATCTTTCACACACACACTCCAACACGGGTCTGACGATAGAATTCATCCAAAAGGACAGGACTGTTTTTACGCCGCTCAGCCCAGGCAGCCGTTTTCATTGCGCTGGTTTTTAATATTTCTGACAGAGTTTCCTGGCTGCTTTCATCACTAAGCCCTCCTCTGGCCTCGTCTCAAACCGCCCTTAACCTCAAATCCTCACTCCACTCCTCTTTCTTTCATTACATGGCTCCAAGACTTGGCAACCTGCTTGTTTTTTTTTTTTTCTCGTTTCTTTCAGGATTGAAGTGCAGCTTTTCAGCCAGGCCGTAATCCGCTTTGAGGAAGGGAAACACGGTTGTTGTTTTTTTACTCCTCCTTTCTTGTAGAGCGGAAAAGGAACAAATATGTCGTCTAGAGAAACATGTGTCGAAGAAGAAAGAGCGCGAGTCTCGGTTCCTTTCAGCATTCTCACAGAGAGCAGAGGCGTCGTTTATGAAATGTCAGAGAACACAGTGAAGGTGTGGAGTGTAAAAAGTGTAAAGAACGTGTAAAAGGCATGTGTAAAGTCCAAAGGAAGGTGTTAATAATGAGAAAAGTGTAGAGGATGTGTAAAGTGGAAAGGAGATATACAAGATCTGGTGCGTGTTAAGGAATCTGTAAAGTGTAAAGTATTTGAAGTTTAAAGGATGTGCCAACTGTAACTATACTGATGAAATGTAAAGTGTAAAAGTTACACAAAGTGTAAAGGGTGTGTAGTGTTAAGGGCATATCAAGTGTAAAGGCCATGTAAAAGATGTGTAATGTGTAAAGGTGTATAAAGGATGTGTAAAGTGTAAAAGAGCTGTTAGGTTATGTAAAGTTTGAAGGGTGTGCTGAATGTAAAAGTTGTATGCTGATGAACTGTATACTGTGAATTTTGCGTAAAGTGGAAAGGACATGTAGCGTGTTAAGGGCGTTTCAATTTGTAAAAGGTGTGTAAAAGGTGTGTAAACTGTAAAGGGTGTTTAAAATAATGTATAAAGTGTAAGAGGCGTGTAAATTGTAAAGGATTTTGAGAGTTAAGGAATACTGTGAAGGATGTGTGAAGTTTAAAGAATGAATAAATGAAAAGTGAAGACACAAGGACGTGAAAGGGATGTGCAGTGTGTAAAGGACATACAGTATAAAGTGTAAAGTCCAATGGAATATGTTAAGGACATGTAAAATGTAAAGGATGTGTAAAGCGTAAAGTAATGGATAAAAGTGTAAAAGAATGTGTAAAGTGTAAGGGATTTGTCATGTGTAAAAAATGTGTAAAGTGTAAAGTAATGGGTAAAAGTATACAATAATGTGTAAAGTGTAAGGGATTTGTCATGTGTAAAAGAATGTGTAAAGTGTAAAGGGTGTGTAAAGCCAGGATGTGTAAGTGTAAATAGAAATGTAAAGTGTAAAGGAATGTGTAAAATGTAAAGGATGCTTAGCTACTGTGTACATATAATTGGATTGTTGCTACATGAAGGTTTGTTTGAGTGATAGTGTAGGCTTATTATTCATTATTATCCTAATTATTCATTATTCATTAGAATATTAGGCCACACCTCTTTATACAGCTTAAAGAATTTAGCAGATGTCTGAGAAGTCTTTTATTGCATATCTTTTTTTTTTTTTTTAAATCATTCAAAGCTAGCTGTTTGATATGGTATGATTGCATAAAAATGCAGTTAAACTTTACTGTACTGAAGATTAGATGTGAGTGTTAAACTATTATTTGTGTTTTTGGGAACGGCTTGCTGCCCCTGTTCTGTAGACATGGCTGTATTTTGGTCCAGATGAAAGATGCTCAAGAAAAAACCCTCCTCGTCGGCGGGGCTGTCTCGCGTTACCGTCTGCGTCCTAATCTGAATCAACACGCAGTAATAGACGCAATTTATGTGTCACCATAATGCACGCAGAACGGAGAATTTAGTGCATGCGTATGCCGTGTGGCAATAACGCCACAGATTGAGTTTATGAAATGCAATTCTTCACTGCACTTTACGAGTCTGAGAGAGAGAGAGAGAGAGAGAGAGAGAGATGTGTGTTTGCTGAAATACTTGCTTTGCAGAGCCTTGTACTTACACTTGCAGTCTGTCATCGATGTGTGTGTGTGTGTGTGTGTGTGTGTGTGTGTGTGTGTGTTGGGGGGGAACGGAATCACTGTGGGTTTTATTGTTCAAGTCACGTCTCAGTTATGAGGAATTTGTCTTGGCAGAAACTCAGACTGACACAAACAGTTCAACTCTGTGGTGTCGTGCGGCTACAGGAAAATAATCAACGCCAGAATGTGACCTGACCTGAAGCTGATTATTTTTCCCCTAGAGTATCCTGAGCTGTTTCATTTCTCTTATACTACAACCATTTTTATCCATTTATAATTACATTTGTACTCACATTCTAAAAACACCCTTGACACAAGAGCCAATCATTTCCCATTCCTCACTTTATGACGTCATAATTAATTTGCATGTAAAATCATGCTGTTGCTGTTTGAATCCTGAAGCAGAAATTAATTTCGCTTTTGTTATTTGCTAGTTTTAGCGCGGGATTAGAGAAATAGACACCGCAGTGTGTGTGTGTGTGTGTGTGTGTGTGTGTGTGTGTGTAAGAGAGTGAGTGCATGTGAAACACCTGTTCATCTCACCTCCTACCTTGACTCTGTCTTTGTCAATTTATCTCTGCCATCCTGAGAGGAGTGTGTCTGTCTACCTGCTCTCATGGTTACATAATTGTATGTGTGTGTGTGTGTGTGTGTGTGTGTGTGTGTGTGTGTGTGTGTGAGAGAGAGGGTGGTAGTCAATGCGAGCTGTCAATCAAAGGCAAGCTTCCACAGTGCTGATTCCCCTGTTAGTCCAGAGGAACGATCGATCATTCAGTGGCGCTTCACACTCCGTCTCTGTGCCATGGAGATTCACGGCCACACACACACACACACACACACACACACAATTGCAAAAACTGTGTGTGTTTGTGTGTGTGATGCTACCAGATGGAGTCCCTCTTCATTTCTTGCTGATAACAGGTCTGTCATGAGTTATTGACTTCCACCCACCACTCATATGCACACACACACACACACACACACACACACACACACACACGCTAGTCTATTATGATGAGAAGGTTGTTTGTCTTCGCTGTAACCATAGAGGCAGAAAATCACACGAATTTGCACTGTTTGCGCGACGCCACATCACATACAGATGAATTATCCCTTAAACGGCAACATTGAAATATCGGCCATGAAATATTTTGCATTCAATAAGTCACAATTCTCCTCGTATTCGCTCACTAACATCTCATTTTTCTCCAGCATTATTTGCCCTCCATGTTTGACGTCATTCTTTTTTTCAACTTTTGGAAGCTTTGCTGTAACAGAAAAAAAATAATTGAACTTTTACATGTAAAACTATAAGTGAGTTTTGAGTAAACAGGTTTTCTGTTCAGGAAAACGTTAAAAACGTCCGTAGAGTTAAAAAAAAAAAAAAAAGCGCACTGGTCACGTGATCATGTTCTTTCGTGGAGAGCCTGCGGCATTACCAACACGGCAATCGTCTACACTTATGAAGTGACTGATAGCCCAATAGCTCTGAATTGCAATGTTCAACACATGTCACTTAATACCTGCAATAAAGGCTGCAGAATACGGGCACTTTAGATCACTTTGGAGCTCTATTTCCAGCTACGGAGCTCGTTATGTTTCAATCCATCAAGCTTCTAGAGTCACATAGAGCTTAAAAAAAGTATTAGTATACCATTGGTTATTTTTTCCAGTTTTTGGACGCCATGTTGCTAACATCATGATGACATGACTTGTATAACAGACAACTACACGAGTACACTCTTCTATATTTTAACTCTATGGTCATGTCTTATACAGTGTATAGCTTAATAATTTAGGAATTATTTGTCTTGGAGACTGACTCTATGTTTAAATCGCATTTAACGGCTTAACGGGAACAAACAAAAAAAATTACGATTGTAAAGTGTAGCTTTAGAATTTAGCAGTTAAAAAATATCCTTATTTGCTATTATTTTGCTTGCATTACAAACCAGTGGTCCGAAAAAGTTTTCAGTCTAAATGTTACTGATGTTATTTAATCCCTTCACCAATCAGAAGTCAAGAGATGTGTGCATCACTAAGAGTTAATAAAGTATAAACAGTGAATGGGTTGAATTTCCATCTCAATAGCAGTAAGAGGCTGTTCAGATCTCTGGAATTTTTATTTGTTGAGCTATGTTGTGTAGTTATGTGACACTTTAAGGTCCTTGAGCATCATTTAGTCCCAAAATCAAGAGTCTGTTTGTTTTTTTCTGTTTGTTGTGTTTATTTTGAAGAGTGGTACGGCTGAGATTTGGACTGGATTTGGATTTGCTCTCAGTGAAATGCAAATAATTGTTATTGTACTGTGTTATACTTTGTTTTGGTACCAAAAATAATGCTCAGGCTTTTGGCAACCCACTTTTTGACAAGACACCAAAGTGTAGGATATCATTTTCCACCGTGGGAAGTTAGTGTCATTTTTTTTTTACACCATCATGGAATGTGTCTGGCCTTAGAAGAGTACAAGGTCTCTATACAGAAGCTGGGGAACCATCTCTCCAGAACAGGCGTCTGAAACTGGCCTTACAGTATGCAAGCAAACTCAAGGCGAACCAAAGTAACAAAGCTTACCTACCGTCTTTCAACCGAATCATCTTAATTCATATGAAGCCAGACTGAATATAGGTCTGAATATATCAGAGCGTTTGGCATATGGATTAAACCACATTCAGAGAATCTGAATACCGATCTGGACAACTGAAAACAGTCCCATTATTGCCCTGTTCCTCCCTGGGTTCTGAAAAATCCAGCCATTGCCTTGGCATTGACCCGGCACAAAAAGACAGAAACACATCCAAAGGAATACCAGCAGTAATTCTTAGAGCTGAGGTTAGACTCCCACTCCACAAAACCGCATTCACGGTCGGATGAAAAACAGATAACAGCGTATCGGCAGCAGCAGTGATCAGGGATCAACATTATGGCCGACGAATTCCGGGACAAAGCTCCATCTTTACAGCTGAGGCTCCGGCCCTTCTCCTAGCTCTGGAAAATATAGAAAAGGGCCAAGAGCGGAACTTCCTAATCTGCAGACAGAATCAAAGTCTTGCCTCTAAGCGCTCGAGTCCATAAAGACCAGCCACCCCATGATCGTCAACGCTTTATTGAAAGTAGATCAATTACAGACATCGTCTTCTGCTGGGTCGCAGGAAACATTGGTCTGGCAATGAGAGAGCAGACACGGCTGCTAAGGAGGTCCTCAACCTGGAAATCTCTGACTACCAAATCCCACCCTCTGACCTCAGACCATTAGTAAGTTCCTACATCGCTAACAAATGGCAGAGGGAATGAGACGAATGCAATAATAATAAACTGTGTGAAATAAATCCCAGTATAAAAAGATGATCATCTCCTAACTCTAAGTCTAGGCACGACCAGGTTGTGTTTACTAGGCGCTGGCTGGGTCATTCGAGACTCACGCACGGGTTTCTACGGACTACATGATTTTTTGCAATTTTAAAAATTATATACACCACCACATATCTGTTTGAAATAGGAGCATATGTATTGATTGTACTATGACACCAATGTATCAAAAAAATGGGCAAAAAGTGCACCTACGCTACAGATGTGTTATATGTGTATGTTTGTGTGTGTGTGTGTGTGTGTGTGTGTATAACTGGAAGCTGCACAGTTCTGTCTTGTCCCTGATGTTAGTGAGACTGTATTTACTGTGATTCATTCAGTTAATGACTGAGCAACTTCTAGGATGATGTAAACACATCAGAGCAGCTTTGAACCTCTGAAGTTGAGTTAATCGAAAAAAAAAAAAAAAAAAAAAAAAAAAAAAACTTCCTCCTCCCTGCTTCACAGACTTTGCAATCACACCTAATCGAGGTCTGGAAAATACTTTCATTTACTTTTAATTTCCTTCCCGTGCCACAACGTCTCTCCTGAGTTTAGACTCTGTTATTCAGAATAGTGGAACACCAACAGTGTGTGTGTGTGTGTGTGTGTGTGTGTGTGTGTGAGAATCGTACATGTTGATTAAGTTTTAGCTGGCTAGAGGTGGTATTGTTTAATGAGACCATTTCCACTTGAATGTACATGTACTGTGTATATCTATCTATCTATCTATCTATGTATACTGTATGTATATATATATATATATATATATATATATATATATATATATATATATATATATGTGTGTGTGTGTGTGTGTGTGTGTGTGTGTGTATATAGAGAGAGAGAGATTGTGAGATTGTGACTGGTCTATACATATATATTTATATGATGTTCTGTTGATTTGCTCGCTCTTCTCGATGTTGTGTAATTGTATACAGCGTGCTCACTGCCCTATTTATCTCCATAGAGTTATTATTGCACCTAGTGGTCAAACATAGGAACTGCAACAAACAAGCGCTAATAGAGGGCCACTGGGGCAGGAATCACGCTGCCCCGTGCTCGGGGAAGGAACAGCAAACAGGACAGTTAATGACAGGGTTGCCAGATTGGTCAGAATTAAATCTCATAAATTTACAAACAAAGGCAAAGTGTAAGTGCAGACAGTGTCTATGATGTACAGAACCATTTCTGTTGTAAGATATATTACAAAGATTGATAGAAGGAAAGAGGGATTATGGAATGGATAATGTCCATTGTCACAACGGTGTGACTGAATGTTGTCGACTCGTAACTGCAGTAAATCACAGGGTTACGCTAAAACTGCACTAGATAGCAGCCTGTAGTCAGGTATGATGGAGTCTCGACTGCATTCTGTTTGAGGCTGTGTCGCTAATGATGTTGTCCTGCGGCAATAAGATCTACGGTTATGAGCTGCTGCTGGTTAAAGGTTTAAGAACCTCTTGTCTAGATGTACAGATAGTAATATTAGTTAGGAATTACATTACTGTAGGAGTACGAGCAGCTTTGACTTAGAGCTTTGATATCATTTTCACAAAATAAAAAATGGATCAGAAAAAAGGAATGATGAGCTAATTTTTAATATCTGTGCAAAAAATACATTATAACCAGTTAGGAAAAAAATCTCTGATGGTTTCCATCAGATTCCAGTAGAATAAAATCGGATACGATTATCGGAATAAGACATTCCATTAAAGTACCATTACAGACCAGCACTTTAGGAACCAGTAGAAATCTTTGACACTGCTACACACACACACACACACACACACACTCAGCATCGCTCCACGGTGAAAGAACTCTGTGGTATTTCATTTCTGGAAGCTCGCAGAAAGGCGGTGCGGTGTTGTGATCCTGAGAGTCGTGACTCTTGCTGTTTGTTTAACCAGCTGCTCTGTGAAGGTTGAATAAAACTCACTGAGCTTTGAAGGTAAAAATCCCTCGTCTCGTCCTCGGTAAACACGTCTCGGCCGCCATGCGGCGAAAACGCCTCTTTCACAGCGCCCACTTTTTTTTTTTTTTTTTTAAATATCCACCAGCTCCATGTCGAGGCTAGGCCCTCAGCTGCTAATGAGGATTAAACAATGTCATATGCTGCAGCTAATGAGAGCGGTTTTACACTTTCCCTCTGATCGCTGTGACCCGGAACGCTAATTGGCTCTGGTGTTAATCTAAAAACATTAAACGCAGAAGCGGAAACCGGCTCCTCTCTGGTCAGAAAGCTGCTAAAGCTTTAGGGTTTTTTTCCCCTTGTTTTTGTAATGGGATCAAAATAACTCTGTATATTAGCACGGGCATAGCGACTAGCAGCCATTTGAAGTGCGACTTCAATCGCTCGCCAGCTGTTCTGCACAAACCCTGACCCAGAATGCACTTTGTGTGCGCATTGAAGACAGATAAAACAACAGAGCGAGCACCAAAGGTCGAGTTAGTGCTCCGAGGGCTAAGCAGCGTCAAAAACATCAGAAAATATTGTAAGAAATTTATCTGCCTGTGGAAAAAAGTCTGGAAAAAAAGACTGGTGTCTTCTCGCAGCGGTGGTGATACACCAGACACGGGAAGGCTAATGCTAATCCTAATGCATGCTAATAAATATTAGCATTTAGGCTTTACTAGTCCTAATGCTAACGCTAGCATATGGATTACAGGAAAGAAGATTAAGCTGCTTTTCACAAATTTTAAATGCATTTATTTTTATTTATTATCATTTATTATCAGAAAGAAGAGCAGAGTGATAAGGATCAATTTCATACTAAATCTTTCTGTCTATCTATCTATCTATCTATCTATCTATCTATCTATCTGTCTGTCCACTATGTCTGTCTATCTATCTATCTATCTATCTATCTATCTATCTATCTATCTATCTATCTATCTATCTATCTGTCTGTCCACTGTCTGTCTGTCTATCTATCTATCTATCTATCTATCTATCTATCTATCTATCTATCTGTCTGTCTGTCCACTGTGTCTATCTATCTATCTATCTATCTATCTATCTATCTATCTATCTATCTGTCTGTCTGTCTAGCTTATAAATTTTAATTATTTAATTCTTTTACATATTACTTTTGAATATAATATCTATTATTTATATTGATATATTTTTAGAATGTTTTTATTTATTTATTTGTTAGTTAGTTTGTTTGTTTGCATCCCAGCCGTCGTGCATTACAGGTGTGTTTAGAAGTTGTGTATAATGCAGGGAGGAAGTGTGCGCTACCCAGCAGCCGGTTTAAAGCTCACACCATTCGCAGTGTTAATAAACAGCATTGAGGAGGCTGGGAGCGTTTCTCAGATCTCTCCCTGCAGGAGCGTTTATCAGCGCGAGCAGACGCGCCCCGGCTCAGAGCTCAGAGTTCGGAGGCCGCTGTTATTTGGACGCTGCACAATTTGATGCTGAATTTTCTTCTTCTTTTTTTTTTTTTTGTATCAGAACATATTGTTAGCGCCGGTCTCTGAAGGAACGCTGCCGGCTGCTTGGTGTTAAAAACACAGACAGCAGCACAATGGCGACGAAACATTGTTATCTGTGTGCGTGTGTGTGTGTGTGTGTGTGTGTGTGTGTGTGTGTGTGTGTGTGTGTGTGTGAGAGAGAACAACCTTCAGGCTGTGACCTTTAAACTAACCCAACTGCTAATGACACATAACTGTAACTGACAGAAAGTTTACTCCAGGAAGTACATTTATTAATGTGTTCTTTCGAATACGTTATCGTTTCTATAGTAACAGCTCATTCGTCACTGATATGGTGAACTTTTCTGTAGAGAGATTATAAGTTTACATAACGTTTCTGGAAGGAGTCTCCAGTGTCAGTGCTTTGTAACAGTCAGAGGTGAAGCTGTAGCTTTAAGTTTTCCGACATCTTCAGGACAGAGGAGTTTACGCTAATTTGCCGTTTCTCAGAAACATGCGTAACAAGCTGCGTTTTTTTTCTTTTTGTCTTATTAACTTCGTGAGAGAGAGAAAAAGAGAGAGGCTGGTGAGGGAACGAGTGTTTATAGCTGCTATAACATAAGTGAGAACAGGAACTAACTTATTTCCACAACTACAAATGGATAAAAAGTATGACGTTTCGTTCTTTAATAAATGTATAAAATTGTAATTGCTGCGGTATAAGAGGAAGAAAACATCTGTCTATCTGTCTATCTACCACCTGAGGGCGTGATCAGTGTCAGGATGGTACGAGTAACGTTCACTTACAGCACCACTCCATCATTTGTTATTTTACTCCAACAGCAGCACACGCACAGTGTTTTATTCCTGACTCTCATTAAGGAAACAAACAGTAGAACGTGACGTCTTAAAAATCGAAACGTCCGATTTTTTGTGTGTGTTTTTTTTTTGTGAATGTAAATATTATAAATATGTAAATATTATGGAAATGTGAATTGCATTTGTACGGTGAGGTTTGTTGCGTACGCTAACCCCGATTAGGAAGAATTAATTAGCATGGCGTCTGAAAAGAGGGATTTCTGAGTAAGAAGGACGAGTGGGATGGCACAGAGGATTGGCTTTGAAGACGTGTTTCATCATCTCTTCCACCGCCCGAGCTGCTTTCGTCCTCAACGAGGCTTTTCATAACTGTCACAAGCTTTTGCTAGCTTCTGCAAAGATCTATTAGGCAACGTTAATATTCAAACAAAAGAGCCGTGTTTCCATGACGACTAGAAACCCCTCTCTCCCTCTCTCTGTCTCCGTCTGTGTCTCTCTGGATCCTGGGAGACGTAAACCACACAATGTGCCCTCGACGCTGGATGGTAAATAGAAGTGTTTTTTCCTGTGCGCTGTGATGAATGATGCTGTTAGAGCTACAGTTTGTCAGTGTTGTCAGCGGGCAACGTGTGTGTGTGTGTGTGTGTGTGTGTGTGTGTGTGTGTGTGTGTGTGGAGGGATTTTAATAAGAAATGACTCAAAAAGGGGGACGTTAGACTTCTTAGACAGAGCGACGGTTTCATTTTTCTGTTTGAGATCTGGGGGAAATATGATGAGCGGTGCATGAGCACACAGTGAAAAGAAAAGACAAATATGTAGACGATAAAATAAGTGCAGATGGAGAACGACGGAAAACAAAATATTTTTAAAAAATAAATAAATAAATAAATAAAAAAACACTATCCGCCCTATCGTCCAGAGCTCGTCCAGAGCCATTCCAAGAGAGATCGTGACTGTCTCTGGGTGGGAGGGGCATACTGTCTCTCCCCTGTCAATCACAGTGACACTAGCCAATCGCGGGAGTTTTATGAGCACGTGTATGAGGAAGAGGGCAGACAGCGCTTTTGGAGACTTCACCTTCTCCGGTTGGGATTGCAGTCCTAAGGCTATCCAAGGAAGAAGATCCACAGCCATCTTTGTGGTGCATGTGGTGATATACAGTATAATACATATAATGATATAATTATAATAGCTAAACAAACGAACAGAACAAGCCGGTTTGCTAGCTAAGGCTGTTGCGCTAATACAGAAGGGGGTAAAAAGGAAGTTACTACTGTTAGCCACTGCATTTTACTGCTGTCATGTAGGTATATGATGGAAATCGTGGAGTACTCCAGTGATTTTTTTTTTTTTTAATTTACTGATGAAGACCTGGACGAAACAAACGGCATGCGTCAACCATAAGAGTCAGGATTTGGGGATTGAATGAAATTTAAAAAACGGGAACCAGGTTTCTAATGCACAAGCTCTCTAGTTAGGACACCAGGTCGTTGATTGGAGCACAGCGAGCACTCTAGATTCCTGGATTAAATATTCAGTTGTAAAAATGGAGCAGAGCATGCTGTTTTTTGAAATGTGTTTATGGAGCGCTCTTTGTGCACGATGCCGCTGACGTCGAGTCACAGCGTTAGCTCACATTTCACATCAGGGGAAAAAAAATAGCAATTTTGACTTCAGTGTACCAAAACTTATGAGGGTGATGCATCTCTGTACAGCAGCTGCTGCAGCGCATAACATCTCTTATTGTGGTTTAGACTGAAAAAATGGAGAAAATGGAAAAAAAAAGGGAGAAAAAAAGCCTCGCTGTGTGCCATGTATAGAGGCAGAACGTTTGATTTTATCCACTGACGCTAAAACCCGGCGTGACAGGCGCTCAATAGCGGCCAGGTTCCAGTCGGATGGATTCGGTAAACAGAGCTGGCATGTCATTTACTTCCTCTTTCTGCAAAGTGAGAAAAATGCGCTACGTTACAGAGCAGGGGATATATGTTTGCATGACTGCCTCTAGATATTTGGATTGTTTTACGTATTATAGAGGCAGTTGCCGACTCAGCAGATTCCCTCAGCACCTCCGGGAGCTCGGGGTGTTGATACAGAGGCACCGAGGCGAGAGGGGAGCGCTGTGCTAATGCTGGAAACCGCACGGTGTGGAAGAGCTAGTGTGAGAACGTCCGTAGCATTTATGTTAGGTTAGGTTAGGTTAGGTTAGTACGGAAAACGCCGATCCGAGGAATAAAACTATGATTCCTGAGATTTTACTAGGAAAATGAAAATGAAAAATTCTCGTTTCTGACTGGAGTTGCTGTTCCCACGCTGACGTTGATTATTTTCCTGTAACAGCACCTCCTGGAGTGTTTTATTCCTCTTACACCACAGCAATTTACTAACCATTACAGTTTTTGTGCATTAAAAAGCAACACATCTTTTTATACTTTTTAATCTGTTTGCGGTTATAAAGCAGCTGCTTTTCTCTCTCTCTCTCTCTCTCTTTCTCGAACTTAATAAGACAAAAAAAAAAACGCAGCTTGTCGCAATTTACTTTGTTACTGAAAAAACGCAAAAAAAGCGTAAACTCGTCTGTCCTGAAGATGTCGTAAAGCTTAGACACTGTGCTGACGCTGGAGACTCCTTCCATAAATGTTAAATAAACACATTTCTCTTGACACAAACATTTTCACCATGTCAGCGTTTATCTTTTAATCCATTTATCATCGGCGGAACTTCCGCCACATGCACAAGTCCCTGTGAGCGAGCCGTTACTATAGAAACGATAACGCATCAGACCGAGCGCAGTGATACGGTATAAACGTGCGACTTGCAGCTAACACTATTGTCAGAGCTGCTAAACGTGTAACCATAAATGGAAAAAAAGTATGACGCGCACGTCCCGTTGAAAAGTTTTTCTTAAGAATTGCGCCGGATTCGGCGTTGTGACCTTCACGCCGTCTGATTTATAAAGATTATTATAAATCTGCGAGTGCGCTGCGTGCCGGAAACTGATTAATTATAGAAGACAGAGGGGAAATTTTCACGCCGAGGTTCCTTCTCATCGCCGGATGCCCGAATGCCGTTTCTCAAAGGAACCTCTAAATTATTGAACACACCACCTGAAGGTGCGAAAGAATAATTAGGTTTATGCAGAAGCCGCTCCTCGGCACTGTACGAGCAATCCGAAGAAAGATGAGGAGATGATGGCGGAGATTCTCATTTATTTCCAGAGAGGCTTCAGCGACACCATGCTGATTTGCAGGAATTTCTTGAAGGTCGTGGCGTTTTAATGTTGTTGTGTCGTATCCGTCTGGCCTGACCGGTTTGCTGAACGCCTCTCTCTCTCTCTCACACACACACACACACACACACACACACACACACTCCGTATGCAGATCTGCAGCTAATGCATATTTATGAAGCAGCTCCGTTTCTCCTGTTGTGACACTGCGTAAAAGGGTTATGAAATCGCTTAGCTACTCAGAAACCCGCGCTCTGATCTACTCTGCGCTAACGTAAGCGAGATGTTCGTACAAGTGTTCGCTTGTAACTGATAAAGCCTCCTGCCACTCTGGGATTCTGGCATCAGCAATAAACTGAGATTAGGTTAGTTCAATATTTAAATATGTTGATTTACTGCAAAAAAAAAAAAAAAAAGAAACCTAAACAATGATGTAAATTCCTCAGACCGTCCATATGGCACAGGTTTTCATCTTTCGGTTCCTTTCTGCATTGGCTTCCTGTTCTTCTCACGTTCAGCAGAGCTTACAGAAAAAAGGAAGTCATGGAAGTTATAAATATATATTTTTTTTATCCTGAATATCGGTTACATTTAACAGCAATCACCAGGAGTCTAGGAAACTTAACACCAGTAATAACGGTTAAAAATATTCTGCTTAATAATAATAATAACAACAACAACAATAATAATAATAATAAGAGTATTAATATATACTTTTTTAATTCAATCATTAATATATTTAAAATAATTATTTTACAAATTATATAAAATATTATATCATATAAATGATATTTTCTATTACTGTTAATATATAAATATATAAATTGTAATATTTCTGTACGTGTCGTAGCTCAAACAGCCAGATAATACAAAATGTAATAAATATAATGGAATGCACAAGAGGGCGAAATTAAACATGAGAGTAAGGAAATAAAAAGTTCGCAAATGATTTATGGAATAAAATGGTATATACGGTATATGGAAAAAAAAATACATGCATTTATGTAATTAGATAAAGATAAATTACACAAAAAAGCAGGGATTCACCTGATTGGCTGTTCAGTGCTTAACAAGAGAATATGATTTAAAAATAACAAAAATAAAACAATATATTGATTAATATGTTTATATCACGTGATGCATCAGTTATATAGTAACCTTTACACTTCAGCCAAACAGCCTTTTATTTATTTATATGTTTGTTTGTTTGTTTGTTTGTTTGTTTTGAGAAACACGGCTAGCTAGCAGGTAAAGAATTGAGCTAACATTAACATTAACGTTAACATTAACATTTCGCTTCTTAGTTTATTTTATAGCATTACTGAATATTCTACATGCTGAGTATCGTGGGTTTAAAGTCCAGAATTAACAATTGTGATATTTAAATGTTTAAACTTCTGTTGTGCGACTGACTCTGATTTTTAACATTTGAGTTAAATTTATTAGCACAGCGCTAAATTTCTATTCTATTAAATTCTAGACTTTCTCTGTATTTCTGTATATAACGAGGTCAGTGACGTCACTAAATCAGTTTTACCGCTTTGGACCAATCACGTGTGAGGTCATGCTGTGAAGTGGGAAATCAGAGTTACGTCAATTTCGATTCACGTTCGAGCTGCGAAATGGAAAAAAAACATGGACGTCTCAATAGCTACGTTACGTTCTAAATTTTTTTTTAAAAGTTTAGCGCATTGAAATGTTTAACGATGTAGCTGCTGGAAACGCAAATTATCGATAAAATTTCCGACATAATCTTTTTCGTTTAACTTTAGTGCATAAATTCTATGTTGATACTTGAAATGTTTGGTTTTTTTTAAGGATGATGTCATCATGCACACCATTTTATCAGTGAAAGGCCAGTTGGATGGAAACAGATGAGAGACAGCGAATTTCGCAAGCTTTTTTTTTTTTTTACGCACTTCTACTTTGTCAATAACAGAAAAGCACAAAAAGTGGATGGAAACCTGGCTTATGAAAGCTTTGTCTAGCTAACCAGCTAATCTTTAAAGCTCATGATGTATTTAATAGAAACCGTATAGTGAGTTTTATAGATTTAGCTAACTAATGTGTCACCAATATCACTCTAAACTCTGTATAAAACTGAAGCAGTGATGCTTTCTTTACTGTTGACGGGGCGAGCGGCCATGTTGGTCTGACATCATGTGTTGAACTCAGGATTTCCAAGCTGAGGAGGTGTCCTCTTTGTTTTCTTTTCTAATCGGAAGTTGGAAATACTGCGAGCTTTAGAGGAAGTCATGGAATCAGGAAAATCCTTCATGAGCCGCTAGCTAGCTAACTGCCAACTTTCTGATCCAGTGATGAAAATTTGCATCGTCAGGCGCTAAATCACAGGCGCTAAAAATCACAATGCAGCCTGACACTCAAATACAGAAACCCTTAGTCGAGTTAACGTGACTAAGTGTTAGCTAATATTCTTAGCAGAGAGTTAGCTAGCACTTTTCTAACGTTCGCTATTACGGTCTATTTTGAGAAGTTGTTGAATAAATCTCACAAAACAAACCAAAGCAAAACCAACCTGTGACACTGTGCTAGTTTTAATGCTAGTTTTAATGCTAGCTACACCACTAGCAGTTACACAACTATCTGGGCTGCTATCTAGCTAAACTAGCTATTATTATCGAAAAAACACAATCTCGTTTCTTTTAAAAGACATATTAAACAATTTACTATTTTACACCAAGTATTTAATTGAGAAATATACTAATCAGAAAGTTGTGTTATTGATCTGCGTCAGGCCCGATCGTGAGCTCTGTTTTTTTTTTTATTAGCATGGATTTCAGAAACGATGCTACTTCTTTTCTAAAAGGCTAATCCTTTTGTATGACTGCAAAAAAAAAAAATCGAATGTAGTTCAGGAAAATGCGTAATGCAGAGCGTGTGTGTACGACACGAGAGGCGTGAATACGGAACAGTACGCTCGGACGAGATATCCGTACGAAGTGCGGCGCCGGATTTCAGTTTGAGGAAAAGTCTGGGTGTGGATGTGTGAGTAGTGATAATGTGATGCAAATGAAAATGTAACAGCTAATGCTTTTTTTTTCTTACGCGTCTGTGGATGTTGTGCGTCCCGTGTGCCGTATCTTCACTAAACAGAATAAAGAGGAAGCTGAGGAAGAGTGATATCAGGATGAAGAAGGTGCGTAGGGTTTGGACGCCTGTGTTCGCTCGCTGCATGGCGGTGTGTAGCGGTGTGTAGCGGTGTGTAGCGGTGTGTACAGCATCCTCACCTCAGCCCGAGTTAATTAAACTGCTGCTGGGTGACATACGCAAGCGTCTGAGAAACTACAGGCTTTTAATTTGTTTATTTATCTAATCAGAACTGTACTGAAGCATTTCTAAATCTTATAACCTCATTTATATCACAGTAGCAGTTTATTCTTTATATATATATATATATATATATATATATATATATATATATATATATATATATATATATATATATATAATCTTTTTTAAAACACTTGTGTATTTTTTTAATTATTATTATTATTGTAACCATTCCACACCTACTGAATTAGTCTAATAATTTTTGTTAAATATTTCATAATATTTTATATGTATCTTTAATACATCTGAGAAAAACATAGCAAAAAGATAATAATAATAATAATAATAATAATAATAATAGCTGTAGTTGTAGTAGCGCAATATGAAAGTATTAAAGAGTTATTTTTATTGCTTTACTGTATTATTTAATTAAAATCAGTATCACTTTTATTCACTTTAATTACGTTTTTATGAAGTCATCGCCATTCCCCACTTGTTTTTTCTCTATTATATGACAACTACGCATCTTTAAAGTTATTAGTTAGTCTCATCACATTTGACAAATGCTTTGTATCATAATAATAAGAAAAACAGAAATTTTATAACATCAGAAATGTTATATTTTTATTTTTTTTATGAGTTACGACTGTAAAATGTCGTACGTTATTCGGCTATTCGTGCATAAAGAGATTTTTGAGAGAGTTTTTTTCCCCTTCCATACAGATTCCTCGTCATTTCCAAGTAAAAACATTTTTAAAAAGGTTTTAAATTTCCTAATGCATGTTTGCAGTAAAATATTCTCAGAAGTTAAACCTGAGCTTGTTGACTGAGTGACTCATGCACCTGCTTTCTGCCAATGTTTGTTTATTTCTTCCGAGTCTTTCTAATTTGAGCTGTTTTTATGCGTGATTAAGCCACCTCCCCAGGAAGCCCCGCCCCCTTAAGCTCAGCTAATGAGAGCACAGCGTCATAAAACAAACTGCTCCAAGCTTGCTAAAGTTTTTCTAATCATGTTGGCTATTGGTCTTATTGATGTAGTGATTATTCTAAGCATTTGTTGGAAAAAATAGAAAATGCACTACACAGGGAACAGGAAGTTCGTCCTAGTTCCAGTCCAGAGACCAGAAGACTTATGGATGGCTACGGCATCATCGAGATTCAAACCCTGGAATCTCCTGACATTATGGTGAAGCATTAGTTTGGTAGCCCGCCATTTTGTAGCCCACCCTGGATCCTTTACTGGGCTCCTGACCAAGACTCATAGCCCTCAGCTGCTCAGCTCTGTTCCTGGACCCGAGGCGCTTTGGATAAAATCATCCGCCAAATGAACAGATGTGGAATATCCACTTTAACCGATTCGACGACAGTTTATCCCGTGGTCTTTGAGCGAATCCACATTTCTGTCTGTGCTGCTGCTCGGTCGAGTGCTGCTGAAATATCCATAGCCCTCGCTGCTTTAACGTTAGGGCCACGTGACAGACGGCGCTCTTTCTCCAAGACACAATAGCATGCACACATTTTAAAGTACATACAATTTTATGTAGTACATGCAGTATCGATCTCTTTTTGTATATTTTGTAGTAGTACAAAAAAGTTGAGCAAGCTGGTCATCTGTGGAGGTGAGAGGATCGGGGAAGTGGGAGAGTGGTGATTAATTCAGGAAAGCTTTACCTGTATTACTGCAAATGCACGATCCAGATTTATCCGATTGGGAAACAGAACAGAACTAAAAGCAAACATAAATAATAACAGTGTGAGCGGGATTTAAAACAAAACAGTCCTGTGCACGTGTCTATCTAAACAGAAAAGAACTAAAAATCCTTCCTGTTTAGGCCACGCCCATTTGAGGTTTAAATCGGAATTCAGATATTCATATATATATATACACATGCATTGCATTATATTGGTATTTTCCGTATACTGTTCCTGCTCTCTGTTTGCACTCTTGCTGGTGTGGTGACATTAATTTGACGCGCTGTGTTCTTTTCTTTTTTTTTTTTTTTTTTTTAATGCTTCGGCAGTCACGGCTGAAAAGCCCAGCGATGGTCGAATTGCCCGCTTGAGGATAAATAAAGTTGATTCAGTCAGATTGCTTCCAGAAAGAAGCCGAGTAGAATCCAAACATCGCTGTGGATCTGATGGATTTTGGCGCGTGTGTCGAGTTAGAACCCCGTGGACCGATGATGTAAAGCTCCAGGCGGGGTGGAAGAAGCCCAACTTTGGGCAAACATAAATTGCAGTTTGAAAAAAAAAACAGGAAAAAAGAATGTTTGTAGAACATTAGCTAGCACCCAGTTACTTCAGCCAGCTAGCTACATACCAATGTGGAGTTAATTCACTAACTGTATATATTGTAAAAAAATATATATATATAAAATACATTTTCTTATCTGGCACGCTAACGAGTTTTCCATTTCTCCCTCTGTGGAAACCCTTAAAAGTTCTGTGATGAAGAAGAAAGGGTGTATCTTCTGTACGTCCCAGTAAAATCTTTAAGGAACCCTTTTTCTACAAGTGTACGATCAAGGGTGTTTCAGGTTCTCTGTCTAGAGAAACCTAAAGGAACGGTCCTGTGTAGAACCCTACAGAAACAGAGGGTTTCTCCATTACACAGGGTTCTAATTAATGTTGTGGTACAGTGGGTAGTGTTGCCATCTTACATCTCCAGAGTCCCTGGTTTGAGCCTGGTTTGATCTTGGTCAGTGTCTGTGTGAAGTTTATCTTGTTCTCCCCATATTTTCCTCAAACCTCCAAGAACCATACCAGTCGGTGGATTGGTGACTCCAAATTGGCTGTAGGTGTGAACTTGTGTGTGCATTGTGGCGTGGCATCGCATTCCAGTGTGTATTCCCACCTCACAGATCAGAAGAGGTTTGAGCATCATAGAATGGAGAAAGTGCACTCTTAGGAAAAAATGGTTCCTGAAGGGTTCCTTGGAGCCCTCTCTAATAGAGAAACCCACTGTTTCTATATAGAACCTTATAGGACAAGCTGAAAAACGGATAGAGGTTCTAGATTTGGGCCAGGATCACCGTGGATCTGGCATGTATCCGGGGAATACTGGGCCCACAGAGGGTTCCAAGGAACCCTTGAGGAACCATACTTATATTTATACTAATATCGGAGAGTTCAAAACACCAACGCAACTGTCAATCATTCCAGGTGTATGTCAGTCGGCTTGTCATCTTGTGTTTTTACTGGGGGATGCTGGGGTTTTACTGAGGGATTACATACGAGTTAGCTCGTGAAGATTTGCCGTAGTAAGCCGATGGTCTGAATCCTGAAAGCTGTCAGACTCATTAGTGGCCATTTACCCGCTGCGCTCCCCAATCGATGACTCCATCAATTAGTCCCTTGGTCAATTAGTCACTAGGGAAAAAGGCTCAGTGTGCACTTTGAAGCCTGTCCCGTCCATCATTCACTCCTCAGCTTTGATCCGTTCCAGTGGCTCCAGCTATCGATCCTCCAGCACCCAATACAGCTGGGAGGGCTCCAAAGCGGAGTAACCGCTTTATCACGCCAGTGGCTGGACCTTAAAGACCTGCATGTGTTTGATTAACTTTAAAACATGTTGGCAAAACAAGACGTTAGAGTAATTATGCTGGACGTGTTCTGGCACCAACGGACATGACCTGACCTGAAGGTTTGCGGTTGTGACCAGTGGGAATGCTATCTCCATCAATCTGTTGTCCTTTCAAAAACTGCATGCTTAGGTGAAAACCAGGATATATTGACAGGACAATTCCTGAAATGTTAAAGACACGGACAGATGTATACCGAGATTTTTGAAAATATGATTTTTTTCTATACATCCATGTGAAATCGGTGAAGATGAGGCTATCGAAAAGAGGTGGAAGGGAAAAACAGATGTTGTGAACCTGCACGTGCCTTTTGCACGTGTTTTGCACGTGTTACGCATGTGCTAGGACTGCATTTATCTCAGCTGTTACTTTGTGGCCAGGAATTTTTTATTTGATAATATGTTTGAACTTTACTTTCGCTTTGTTTTTATTACATCATCATGTGGAGGAGACAGAATATGATCGGTCCTGTACTGCTCCTGAGTCCACCTCACTGTCTCCTCGTCAGTCCACACGTATGAATCCTCGTATTTGTCATTTTTAATTTTACATTTTTTGATGTTTCACTGCAGTTTATCCTGTCTAACACAAATACGCAGCTCATATGACAGTTTGACGTTAAAGGTTATGACTGGGCTGATGTGCTCATGTGACCCTTTTCAAATTGTTTCTGTATGTTTGCATGTTTCTGAAAAAATGTGTATACACGTGGACATTTGGAAGTTCACTGGCAGTGAAATCTACAATCATTTTTGTTTAAAATTTGCGATGTGGAAAGCCTTTTAACACTGTTTTAAAGTCAAGCTTAAATTGGAGGACATAAGACGCACTTGATGCTTTTTAGAGTTTAAATTCAAAGTTGGCAAATGTTTGGCAATTATGGAACATGCCACATTAATCCAGACAGCTCTGTCATTTCTGAGTGTAAACACACTTCACAATGCCAGACTAATGGTGTGTCTTTTGCACTTCTTAGAAAAAAGATTCCTAGGAAAATCTTTTTTGAGGGTTAAAACCATGAACTATCCGAAGAACCCTTGAGGAACACTTTTTGTGTAATTTGATAAAAGAAATGTAATATATTTCATTAACATTTTTTTTTCTTCAAAGGTTACCAAAGCATTATGTAAGGAATAAACCACTAAAGTGGAAGCATGCTGTTATAGTAAAATAATCAGTGATGGGGTGGTGTGATGGAGCAGAGTTACGGTCACCTCCCCGAAGGTGATTATTTTCGTGCAACAGCCATGAAGTGTTTTATTCCTCTTACACCACAGCAATATACCAACTATTACAGCTTTTTATTTTTTTAAAGAGCGACACATCATACTTCTTATCCATTTATGGTTACGTTTAATGTTGTAGGGCAACAGGTTAGTTCCTGTTCTCGCTTAAGTTATAGCAGCTGTAAACAGTCGTTCCCTCTCCAGCCTCTCTTTATTCTCTCTCTTCAAGTTAATAAGACAAAAAAACCACAGCTTGTCATGTTACAGAGAGACACAAAAAGCGTAAACCCCTCTGTCCTGAAGATGTCGGAAAACGTAAAGTTACAAAGAACTGACACTGGAGACTCCTTACAGAACTGTAAAATAAATGTCTCCTTAGATAAAACTTCTCCATATGAATGAATGTTTTTTTATTCGATGTGCGTGGAGCATCCACTGTACACGTCCCTGTGAATGAGTTGTTACTCATGAAGCAATAACGTATTAGAATGAGCGCATTAATACAAACCTGTGATGTGATGTAGAGCCCGACAACAGGCGAACCCCACAGAACTAGAGAACCCTTGAGCAACCCACTTTTTCTAGGAGTGTGTTTAAATCGAAACACTGACAAAAAAGTTGGCAAAATCTGTCAATAATGCAAACCCGGATGTTAAGCCAGTCAGCTTTACACCATTTCTGGAGACCTCAACATGCCAGAGCTGTAGCTGTGGTTGTGATGTGTTTTCTATTCTTTTCAAATAAGCAAATCTTAGTCAGGAAGAAAGTTTAGCTTTCGAAACGTCATATAAATGAAAAGGTCAGAATTTCACCAGCTGAACGGTTCTCCCAGGCCAGCATTACCAAGTCCTGGTGGAATCCCACCATCTCTCTAAAACACACAAATTAAAGTAATTAAATCCAGAATTAGTTTCCGGTTAAGTGTCCGTTTCTCGTAATCGGGGATGGATAAATATTTGCAGAACTGGAGCCAGCAACAGATGGAGGTCTGATTGTAATTCTCAAGTGCACAATGAGACATAGATGATTCCTGTTGTACAGCTGCAGGTCTGGGGTCAGGATGTCACGTGTGAACAGCCTGATTTTGTCCCCAATTTGACCCTTAGAACTGAAAGTGAATTCCCAGGTCAGGAGCCGAGATTGGCGGGAAAAAAGATCCAGTAAACCTGCCTTGTGATGGACTGGTGTCTCACGCAGGGGGTATTCCCGCCTCACACCCTGGGATAGGATCCGGATCCACTGTGACCCTTGTAAAGATGATTCAGTAAACAATTCTTCCGATCTTGCTTCAAAATGATCAAAATCCTCAGTGTTTGATTTTTAAGATAAGATAGGATAATCCTTTAGTTGTCCCCTCACTGTTACAGCAGTAAAGGATAGCAGACATAATACTTATAATAGTAATTATATACAATCTGAGTATAAAAGTATAAAAATATAAAAGAGACACACCACAAAAAGTGGAAAAGTTTGAAGAGTTCCTGATTATTTTCCTATAACAGCATGTCTCCGTGTGTTTATTCCTCCTTTATCACAGCAGTTTACCAATGATTAAAATTTTACATTTATTAATTATTAAATTACTTTTTTATCCTTTTAGTTAACGTTCCACAACATTAATTGTGTAGTTACATTTAACATTGTGGAACATCTGTGAGACAAGTTAGTTCCTGTTCTCGCTTACGTTATAGCAGCCATAAACAGTCGTTCTCTCATAGCCTCTTTTTTCTCTCTCTTGAAGTTAATAAGATTAAAACTTACTGACTGTTACAAAGCGCTGTCACTGGAGACTCCTTCCATACATGTTAAATAAACAAACATGTCCTTACAGAAAACTTCTCCATATCAACAATTACACACATTTTTTTGTGGAGAGTCCACCGCGACTATAAGTCACTATTTTTGAGCCGTTACTATAGAAACAATGGTGTATTAGAATGAATATCAGGTGGACCTTAAAAGAGCGAGTGACCGAAAGAAAGATAACCATCGCGCCGGTAGCATAACAACAAAGCGGCAGACATTGCTAATCGTTAAGTGCTTGAGACGAATAGACAGATAAAGACTTGACAGGTTTGGTGTCCTTGGGGACGCTCGACAAGATGGCCCCCTTTTAGAAGCTTAGCACACTTGAATTGACTGGTGTTTCACGAGTCTGCTTCCTCCAGCAGCTGCTTAACGCTCCCAGTAGGCAGACATGAGGAGAATGTCATGGGTGTGTTGCACAATGGCAAAACGACAAGGGCAGGATTTTACATCAGTGTCCAACATGCACTCCGGGGACCCCGGCAGCCTTATCCGTCATTACACGGTCCCTCATTAGCCGGCTTGTAATTGCATTGTGGGTAGTTGGGTAAGTCATAAATCTAGAGGAAACACATGGGAGGAGAGGATCGGAAAAGGCTACTACTTTGGCTTCCAGGCCTAAAGGGAACATGGCTAATGTTCTAGCCCTGGTACTTCTAAAGGACACCACTATCTATGTGTGGTTTTACTCATAGAGAGCTTACTCTACAATTTTCTAAAAATTGTAAAAAAATGTAAAAAACATTTTACTTCCTGTTAGTTGCATCTTCCACTTCCTGGTTTTCTACTTTCTGATTTTGTGGAAAGTCCACTATGAACACTTCCCTGATCATGGTCTTCACCTATATATATATATATATATATATATTTTTATATATTTATGTATAGGTTTTAAGTTTATATAAAATCTGTATTTTTAAGATTTGACTGTTTTGAGATTTGTAGTTCACACAGTGTACCCAATGAGCAAGTTGTAATATCATTGAAAGGCGTTCTTTAGACAATGCCACCGTTTGCAGTTCTTTCCTCCACCATTTTGTCTCTCTTTAAACTCCGGATCTTTCCCTCATCTGTCCAAACTCATTTTTGTCCTCGCTGTCACATGACACATCCCATCCTAGCAGCCAAGCTGAACTTAATTGCTCTTTTGGCTCCTGATACTTCCAAAATGCAAATTGCTTGTGCTTGAGGAGGCTAACGTCCATCAGTACTTAACACGAAACCACTAGTATGGCTAAATATGTTTGAAAGCTAGCTGCTTGATGTGAGTTACGTAATGGCAATCAGATCCCACTGAATTTTATTTGTTATTTTTGATGCTAGCAGATCGGGTTAACCAAAATCGACGACATTTGAGTGCTATTAGCATCTTATTTTTGATTTCTTTGCTGAATTAAGATGATCTTGATGCTTGTATAGCTCAGGAAACATTGGCCATAAACACACACATCACTTTCACTGATTTAGGTTCTGCTGTCAGCCAGCCTGCTGCTTCTTTTTCCTGTCAGAAAGTCAGAGTCTACAGATCTTAGCCGTCTGAATATCTGAATTAGCATCCCGACGGCGCTCTGAATTCACACCCAGCCAGAGAGTGCTCTGATGCGCAGAGGCTTAGCGAGCTTAACTTTCGTTAGCTAGACGGCAGCTGAAGCTTCGGGTCCCTCCAGGCCAAATTATAAAACTTCATACAGAACCATCTGCCCATGTTGCCGAACATCCCGTGCTGGCTCTGGCACAACAAAAAAACGTAATTATCTCTCGTTTTTTTTGCCAAAGCTTGTGCGGATGCTACATTCTGCTTTCCGGGACATGGGCGTCTTGAATGTCAATGTATTCATCATGTCAAACTTGGGGAGCGTGGTTATTTGCCAAAATGTCAGATTTATCCTTAAATCCTGGGAAGAACTTCATAGCGGATCTTGTGCCTTGGCCAAGCAGTTGGATCCGTCGTGTTGTCCCTGGCACCTCCGGCATCTCGCTAATATTCCTCACTTAATAATGGCAGATAAATTGCTAAAAACTAATACATAGTAAATAAACCTTTTACGAGTGTCTGATTTGAGCTTATTTAAACAAACATTAAACAAGACCCTAATTAACACTTTGATAAAAATAAAGTATATGGTGTATTGATGCTTTGTTAAGGCTAACGAATGATGAAAATAATTAGCTAATTATTTTGAATTCTTAATTATTAATAAATTCTTCTGCAAAACCTGGAAGGGCTTGAAAAGAAAATCTTGACATTTCATTTTCTGCCTTTTTTCCCCCCAAAATATCTGGTAATAAATGGCACACACTTTCTTTGAGCAGCAGTGAAAGTTCATGATTAATGTCAAGGTTTAAAAACTGAAGTGTTTTTTTTTTCCTCCAGTGTAATATAAAAGGTGAAGGAAAGTGGGGAAAGTGGTAAGAAATAAATGCTGCTGTAATACAACTGTAATTAACCTGCCATTTTGTGTTCAGCTGTTTGTTCTGCTTTGTAGTTCTGAAATTACGTTGACTGTATACACGAGGTGTCAGTTTTCATTCTCCGAGCTTTCATATTCTGTGAAATACACTCGTGTGGGTGAACACTGGGCCTCTTCTTTCCACTCAGATAAACCGCTTCTGCACATTAAAGCCCTGATTGATGAAGATCTAAAATAACATGATGGTGTGTGATGTGCGATGGTGATAATTGCGTGTGAATAGCAAAGATTAACAATAAATAATCATGTGAATTACGTCCTGCGTAAAGATCGGAGGAGCTTATTTCAAATTGCACTCGAGCATACATGTGAAAAACGAACATGTTATAAAGTAAAAATAACACATGCGCTACATGTAAAAAATGTGAGAAACAAAAAAAAAAAACACAAAAATACCACATATGTAAATTTCATGTGAGAATTGTGTGTTTTTCTTATATATATATATATATATATACAGTCAGGTCTGGAAGTATTTGGACAATGACAGAGTCTTTGTGATTTTGCCTTTATACACCACCACAATGGATTTGAAATAAAACAATCAAGATGTGATGGAAGTGCAGACTTTCAGCTTTATTTTAAGAGGTTCCACAAAAATATGGCATTTACCATTTAGGAATTACAGCCATTTTCAGCAAAGTTCCTCCATTTTCTGGGGCTCAAAGGTATTTGGACAATTGACTGACAAGAAGTTAATTGACCAGGTCTGGTCCATTCCCTCATTACTTCAAGACGAAAGCAGATAAAAGGTCTGGAGTTGATATCAGGTATTGAGTTGGCATTTGGCAGCTGTTCGACTGGAGCTACCAATATGAAGTCCAAGGAGATCTCAATGCAAGTGAAGGAGGCCATCATTAGGCTGAAAAACAACATAAATCTATGAGAGAGATAGCAAAAGCCTTAGGTGTGGCCAAATCAACACTTGGGTACATTCTTAAAAATAAAGAAAGCACTGGTGAGCTCAACAACACTGAAAGGCCTGGAAGACCACGGAAGACAACTAAAGTGGATGATCGCAGAATCCTTTCCTTGGTGAAGAAAAACCCCTTCACAACATCAACGGAAGTCAAGATTACTCTGGAGAAGGTAGGCGTGTCATTGTCAAAATCTACAATCAAGAGACGCCTTCATGAATGTAAATACAGAGGGTTTACAACAAGGTGCAAACTGCTGGTAACATTCAAGAACAGGAAAGCCAGATTAGACTTTACCAGAAAACATCTAAAAAAACCTCCCATGTTCTGGAATAAGATTCTTTGGACTGATGAAACCAAGATTAACTTGTACCAGAATGATGGGAAGAGAAAACTATGGTGAAAGAAAGGAACAGCTCATGATCCAAAGTATACCACATCATGTGTTAAACATGGTGGAGGCAGTGTTATGGCATGGGCATGTATGGCTGCCAATGGAACGGGCTCACTGGTGTTTATTGATGATGTGACTGCTGACAGAAGTAGCAGGATGAATTCTGAGGTGTATAGAGCTTTACTCTCTGCTCACATTCAGCCAAATGCTACAAAACTGATAGGACGCTGCTTCACAGTGCAGGTGGATAACGACCCTAAACATACTGCGAAAGCAACTCAAGACTTTTTGAAGGCAAAGAAATGGAATATTCTCCAATGGCCAAGTCAGTCGCCTGATCTCAGCCCAATAGAGCTGCTTTTCACCTCCTGAAGACAAGACTGAAGGCAGAAAGACCCACAAACAAGCAGTTTTGAGAACATGGGCTCCAGACTTCAGGCCGTCATTGACTGCAAAGGATTTTCATCCAAGTATTAAAATTATGGTTATATTTACAATTATGTCACTTTGTCCAAATACTTTTGAGCCCCTGAAAATGGAGTTACTTTGCTTAAAATGGCTGTAATTCCTAGATAGATAGATAGATAGATAGATAGATAGATAGATAGATGTACTTTATTGATCCCATGAGGGAAATTCTTGTGTTACAGCAGCATGATCAGTAGCAAGATACAACACGTACACACACAAAATATAAAATATAAAATACAATGCAATTTATTTTACAATAAATTGTAAATGCCATATTTTTGTGGAACGTCTTAAAATAAAGCTGAAAGTCTACACTTCGATCACATCTTGATTGTTTTATTTCAAATTCATTGTGGGGTGTATAAAGGCAAAATCACAAAGACTCTGTCACTGTTCAAATACTCCTGGACCTGACTGTATATGTGTATGTGTGTGTTTATATATATATATATATATATATATATATATATATATATATATATATAT
>CM040981.1:27689299-27701376 GCA_022985145.1 Pangasius djambal
TGTGTGTGTGTGTGTGTGTGTGTGAGTGTATAAAATGGAATATGGAAATGAGATTTTTGAGATGTGTTTAAAAACGATGAAAAAATGATCAGTTAAACGTGCACTAGTGTATAATATGTTAATGCTGAGGCAGGACACTAAATTGGTGGCTATAAAAATGTCTTACATTAGCGAAGTAGCTTCAAAAAAAGAAGCAAACTTAAAAAAAAAACCAAGCGTTATTGACGGCTCGAAAAATGTATAGATCGGCCAATTTTTCTTTCATTATTTTCTAAGCATTTAAAAAAAGCTCCTTTCAGTGGAATTTTAAATTACATATTTATAAACTACATTTGAAATTCCTCTGTAAAGCTGCGATATGACGAGGAGAGAGTTTCTTTTTGATTCTCGGTGATTGCCGCAATTTTCCTCCAGAGCCACGGCTTTATCGGTGCAACACAGCGATCGCCCCAAAATTATATTCACTAGGTCTGAAAAACATCGCTCCAGGAGGAAAACAGTCATTAATCAGCATGTGTGTGTTATGAATCCACACTCTCTCAAAAGCTGACAGCAGCTGGATCTCCTCACATCTGCTGCTGTGAGAGCTCAAGATTCACGATTAGCCTTCGCTGCTCGCGCCTTCCATAAAGAGCAGAAATCGCCTCTTTAGTCCGCCTTTATCTGCGGGCGATGTGCGCTAATCAACACTTTATTTTTATATCTGATTTAAATGTGCCAGGCAGAAGTGTGAGGTTTCTGTGAGAGGGCTAACACTGTGTTATCGGTGAAGTCAAGCAAGAATTAAAAGCTAGAAACATAAACCCCGCCCCCTTACCTGCATATCTTTGCATATCATTAAAATAAGTTCTGTTTAAAACAACCAAAGGTTTGCCAACTGCCATGTTTTCCTCTTATAGCACAGCAATTTGCTAACAATTGCTTTATTTCATTAAAGACCAACACGTTGTAATTTATATCGATTTATTTAATGTTGTGGAACATCTGCTAAACGAGTTAGTTCCTGTTCTCACTTACATTATAGCAGCTATAAACAATTCAATTCAATTTTATTTGTATAGCGCTTTTAACAGTGGATATAGTCACAAAGATTTATGGAAATAAGTACATTCAGGATATAAATTTTAAATGTGTTAATTTATCCCTGATGAGCGAGCCAGTGGTGACGGTGCTGAGGAAAAACTCCATGAGACGACATGAGGAAGAAACCTTGAGAGGAACCAGGCTCAAAGGGAAAGCCGTCCTCATCTGTGTGACGCCCGATAGTGCGATTATAAATCATTCCCTCTGTATCTGTGTACTACACGGTCAAATAGTTCAGTTGTATAACCAGAAAATTCATTACAGTTTTCACATGAAGTTTATTTTGTTGAAGTTATCTACTGTTCACTGATGGAGACTTGAGTGCAAAACTGTTCATGGCAATCGCAGTCCTAAAGCTATCATAGCAGTTGTAGTCCTAAGCCATCGTAGCATAACTGTTCATATGAATTGTGGTCCAAAGCCATCTTCATGGTTTTTAAGTGATACCATCCACAGTAATCTCAATGATCTTCAGGCTGTCCATGTGAGGCCATCCTCAGCAGAAGTGAGTGATTTCCAAGTGATGAGAACTCCAACCAGAAGTAGGGCATCAGGATAGATCGAGTTTAACTTAAGCTCCGCCCTTGTTAAACCCAGGAAGGCCTGCCACTCTTATGCCATTGAAATAGCTAATTTCTCCTAATTAGTGTAATTTCCTCTAGCATGATTCTTTGAAAGACATGACGTGAAGGTGCAATTACGCACTAACAAACTTTACTGAACATTCTGATAACATCTTTATCTGATTAAAGTTAATGCATGCTAGGTGACTAACCTGAGCTCTCTAACCCCTCTGTGATGTCTTTTTTTTTCCACAGACACATCGAGAACTGGTTGGGTCTGCAAACTGTACAGGAGGTTGACATGGCTCTGTACACTGGAATCCAGAGACTGTGAGTAGCAGAAGCACTTCTTAGCACCATATCGCTAATCTCCTCCTCTCCCTGAACTCAGACACCATGAAACGCAGCCAACATGGCTTCAAGGAACATTGTTCACAGCGATAGCGATAGCGCTTGAAGTGGTAGATCTATGGATTAGCACTTAGTGACGACGCTGGCCGGTCAGCTGGGCATTCTCATCTCCCGGTGGTCGACTTTAGCAGTGTGGATTTTCCTTTCTAGTCGGCCCACAAACAAAAAGATCCTCCCCAAGGTCTACTTTCCACTGATCAAATAAACAGCACTGAAGCAGCCAGGAAATTTAATTACGTCCCCCATCGCACAGCGTCTGGATGAGAACTCAGCTCAGTTCCTTCCTTTCCTTCTCCCATCCCTCTCCGCACTTGGCCTGCTGTAGAGATGTTAGCCTTCCTCTTCCAAAAAGTGTCTGCGGATGCCTCTCGGGAAGCTCATCCTCACACCATCTCACAAACACAGGCTAGCACATGCACAGTTTTCTCCTAGCCAATTTCCGAAGGCCTAAAGCAATCACAGCAGCACTGATTAGCATGTTTCTCATTAGCCACTAGCGTTTATCAATATTCCACTAGTACCTAAAACCCAGTCTGAAAATCACAGCATCTCAATGCTTCTTTCTGTTTTAACACTTTTTATTGAACTGACATTAGATTTTATGCTTAATTATATATTTTTTAAAAAAATCATTATATGACTAGGAACCTGCCAGTTGCTTGTGCTGGAGCTGGCATTGGTTCAGGAAACCAGAGAGCCAAATCTTTACAAAATCAGGTGTGAAGTTTGCCTAATGAATGAGTTAATATAAAACAAGCATGGTTTTTAGAACATGTTGTACCATTAAAAGCTGAATCCATCTTTCACTGTGATGGTGTAGCTTTTGGTTCTTGTATTAGCATTTGTGATCTAACGTGTGCTTAATCACATCACCAATAAAGTGGTTGTTTCCTTCTCCGACCATTGATGCCTTTAGAATTTATAATCAAATCCATTCAAATAATTTGTGTTTTATTTAAATGCAGCCATGACTTTTGGGTTGCTCAAGGTTTTGTTCATTTACCTTTATTCATTTGGTCGATGATTTTATTCAAAATGAATTACAACCAAAACAAGACACAGTTTAGAACCTTCCTCAAGAAGCCAACATTGGTGTCTTGCTGGTGCTAGGATTTAAGCTCATGATCTTCCAATCAGAAGTTCAATGATTTAACCACTTTTGGAAAACAGGGTCTTCAGTGGTTTTAGTGTTGGTTTTTTTGGATAATTAAGGGTTCCCAGTTTCCTAAACAAGCCTTTCTGATAGAGAAACACTCACTCTGTTTTAGGGTTCTCGTAGATCCTTTAGAGTTCATCCTGAGGAACAACCAAAGAAGCCTAAAGCTACGTTCACATTACCAAGTTGAAGTGACACAAATCTGTTTTTTTTTGCCTTAATACGAGACAGATCTGATGTTTTTCAGACTGTTTGACTGTGGTATTAGATCGGATACATATCCGATACATGCTCATGTGAGGTGAATGGTCAAGAACAGAATTCATGTGGCTTTTTCGCAATGCATGTACATGTACATACTTTTTCCCAATGCATATCAATGTCATCGTCATCATCAAGTGTGAGCAGCACAGCAAGCCAATGATGGAGGACAGTGACACCAACAGCAGCAACTTCTTACTCAGAGGAAGGATGGGGAAATTTTGTTTAAGCAAAACTGGATGGAACCTCCCAAACCTGAATAGTGTTTGAAACCTTTGTCCAGGAACTCAATGTGCACATGTTGGGCATTTCGGGGGAAAGGTGCCATAATGACAGATACAGGTCAGTAATGGATTTGAATGTGAGACGGCAAGATCAGACAGATCTGATCTGAGCAAAACATCAGAACTGTGCAAACAAGCTTGTAATGTGAACATAAAAAGAATGTTGGCCTAAGACCTAAAGATTGATGAAGAGAGTAGAAATCGTTATAGAATTGCACAAGTCTGTATTTGGTAACTAGCAATTAACTGAGGAAAATGAAGATCCTAATATAATTCATTCATTCATCTTCAGCAACCACTTCATCTTGGTCTGGGTTGCAGTAGATCCATCCTGGCAACACTGGGGTGTGGAGGGAAGGATTTGCTCCCTGGATGGGAGTAGTCCATTGCAGAGCACCGTGCACAAAAACTCACACCTATGGACAGTTTAGAATAGCCAATTCACCTACCTGCAAGTTTTTGGACATTGGGAGAAAAGCGGAGAACCAGGAGGAAACCCACACAAACACGAAAAGAATACAAGCACCTGAGCTCAGGACCAATCTGGAGACCTTGGTGCAGTGAAAAGACCTGATATCATAGTTTTCTAAATGATAAACATATATAAAATAAAGCCAGTGAATGGTATCAGACATAATCGATACAGAGACACAAGGATCCATCCTTTTTTGATATTCATAGTAGTGCACTGATTCAAATCGGTCAATATTTCTACACTATTAAGGCGTCTCGGCTTTCAGGATTTGAATCATGATCGGTGGACCTACCAACAACTCGAGCGATTAGTCCTGCATCACAAACCGAGCTTTCGTGTGGGCTCAACCCAAATCGGAGTCTGTTGATCTGATTGCTCATTCTCACGCCCGTAATGAAAATAGGAGCGAGCGCTCGGTGCAACTAAACATCTCACAGATGCCAGTGATAAAAACGGGTTCAATATACATAATTGATTCGAGATACTGGCAAGAGGAAGGACAAGAGGGAGGAGAGGATGCTTTTCGATGAGTATCCTGGCTATAATGATACCTCAGGTGGAAGAGAAGAGGCTGGGTTTTTTTATCATCTCTTTTCCTATCTAAATAATTATCAGCTCAGACGGTGCCAATGTCAGCCCAGGTTAAAACAACCAAACTGCCCCTTTCTCCTCTTCTCACAACTCGTGTGCTTCAACCCAGACCTATGATTTACCTCAAATGTGGCTTTAGATCAGCAGGTAATCAGCGCATTCGCTGTTTGACGCTGGCGCGATCCACAGGCCCTCTCTTTCTGAGCGGCGGTTTCCATAGATACCATCATGGCTTATCCTTCGCAGCCATTTACAATAAGCCTTCTTCAAGGGTGCTCACTCCTACAAGTGTTTGGGAAAATGTCACAGTGGTTGGCTGAGATGGAAAACAAAAATATTTGTGTTCTTTTCTGTTTCAGGACTATCATGAACTGCAATTTGAGGACAATCCAGTCTCGAGCCTTCGCCCAGAACCCACATCTACGCTACATGTGAGTCTGTTTTCTAAGTTTTCCCAAAAGGAAAACCGACACGATCCATGGCATGTGATTGTTTTGATCTGAGGATATATGAAAGTCTGCATTAAACCTTTATCACAGGCTTGTTTTACATGAAAACATTTTAGCCAGGCATTTAGCCAGCCATGTCCTTATCAGTACACACCTGCTATTTTATTACCAGGTCTACATACAGTCTGTGTAAACGGAGTTGTTCTAACTGCTTTAGGAACTGTGGATAATTAATTAATAAGTTGAAAATATTGATTCTCTTTGGAGCAAACTGATTGGTTTTTTTTTTTGAATTTCATTACTTTTAGCATTTTTTTCATGATCAGTTGCTCCATTTTGGATAATGGGAAAGCTAAAATGAGGCAATATTTCTCAGTTTGTTCCATTTTTGGAAAAATCAGAAAAACTTTCCCACCATTTCATTTTTTTCTCTCAGTAAAGCAAACTTAATATGATATTGTTCGTCCTATGTTTTCTTGATGTTCTGTACATTCTACTTCCTTTGCACTATATCCAGAGTTTTATCAGTTAATTAACTAGCTAACTACCTAGTATGCTGACTAGCATGTTTCCAAAACAGCTAGTGTTCTGGTTAGCTTACTTTCTGTCTAGATAGCAGAATAAATACATAATACAGGTGGATTAGTCAACTACATAAACCCAGTTTTAGGTATATTGCGGTGGGGTTCTTTTTTTTCTTTTAATCACAAAAAGTAGTCGGCAGGGGAAATTCCCCAAATCTCTTTATCATGTTTTCTTTTTGCCATTTGAATTCTGCACATTTATGGAAACTCATGAAATATCTTTATAGCTTCTTGCATTTTTGCAACCGTGACGGTGCATCGCTTCTACCTGGGTTATTTACTCTCTGATTCAGCGTGCTATATCTAAGATACAATCACAAGCCACTGTTCAGTAGACATGCCTTCATGCATAATTAATAATGATAAAATTCTCTGCAAAACCCAGCCTATGTTTATTCTGCAGTAATTTCTCACCCTGCACTCTCTCAGAGATAACCATGGGGAGGCATTAGGAGGAGTTATGTATCTTCAGTTTACATTCTAGTACTGTTTACGTCACTGCCTTGTCCACTCGCAAGCACATATCATCTACATCACACTACTTGAGTGACCATTTTCAGCACAACAGGAGTAGAATTGCCAGAGTCTCATCACCTTGTTAGCTAGCTAGCTAAGTTTTGGTAAGCAGCTAGTAGTCTAATTGGATTGTTTTCTTTCCAAAGAATATGATCCTTTGAGAAGAATTTGAAGGGTTGCTGAGGTGATGGTTGTGTTTTACAGCTGATTTTGATTTAGTCATTTTTCAGATAATATTTACTGAACATGCAATATCAGGATAAATATGAACATTTGTCTTCTGTTCATGTTCAGGGAACAGAGGATTGAGGCAACATAGACATGTGGGATACTGGGAACATGGAATGTTAGGACTTTAAGACCTTAAGAACATTTAGAATATAGGGCACTGGGAATATAGCACTTAGGAAGGATAGAAACCTTTGAACCGATGGATTTGGGAACATAGGAATGTGGAAACATAGGACTTTTGAAAAAAGGACAATGAAATATATAGTATTGAGGGAATATAGGGTTCTAGAAACATAAGGCCCTGGGAATAGAGTGCATTGGGAACACAGGACTATAGAGACATGGGATTTTGGGATCAATAGATGCTAACTTTCAATGTAAGTTGACTTTAAGAATACAGGATACAAGAAATATAGTACTAGTAGGGAACCTGAAACGCTGGGAATATATATCCCAGGGGGTACTGGGAACAGTGGATGCTGGAAACAGAGGGAATATAGGGCTTTGGGAACATAGAACTATTGGGAACACTAGATCTTTGGGAAACTAGGATTTTAAGAATACATTATAGGACACTGGAAATATATTGTAGTACTTAGGGAAGCTGGAACCGTGGGAAACTACAGCTCTGGGAAGAGTAAATGTGGGAAACATGGAATCTTGGGAATGCAGGCCCGCGGAAACTTAGAACGTTTAGAATATAAGAGAATGAGAATATAGTACTTCAGGAACATGGAGCCCTGAAAACATAGGGCTGGAAATCTACACTATTGAATATAGGACATTGGGAATATAGTAAATCGGGAACAGGAATCTGTGGGAACATGGGGTTTTTGGAGGAGTTTGTGAATACAGGACTATGGGAACATAAGGTCTTGAGAAGATTTGGAGGATTTGGGAATATAGGATCTTGTGGGCTTAAGGTTTTAACAAACAGGATACTGGGAAAATTGGCTTGGGAACATAGAACCCTGGGAAAATAGGGCTCAGTGAAAATGGGACATTGGGAACATAAGGCACTGGGAAAAGAGGGCCTTGGAAGTATATGGAAGTTAAAAAGCTAAAAGCTCCAAAACAAGGTCTGGATTTGGTACCATGTTATAGTGGATTGGAGCAGAGCGAGTCAGACCTGTGTGTGTTTTACCTCTGCAGTGTTTTTTCAAATGATTTTTATTAGTATTATTTTGGCTGGCTGTAAAGGTTTCTCTTTCCCTCTCTACATAAACAGAGGTTATTGGAGGTGGAGCATCTGATTGGTGCCTCACGCTGAAATGAGCAAGGAAGAGCGAGAATGAAAGAAACACAGAGAGCGAGAGATGATTTGGTTAATGAAGGCTGAAACAGGAGAACGTGACAGGTCTGCTATTTCCCCATTTCGCTGGAAAGTGTGATGAGTCGCTCGCTGTCACCTCCTGGCGATCCCGCCCAATTTGGGCCGTCCATCACGACCTGAAAGTGCCTCGACGTTTCATTTGAATGACACGCGTGGGTGCATGCAGCTTCAAAAGAGGTGGAGGCACAGTGTGTGTGTATGTGTGTGTTTTCTGTCTGTATAATATATCTGTCACTGTGTCCGACTACATCACACTGCATAAAAGACCATGCTGTAGGGATTCATCTTCGAATATTAATAACGTTATTTGTTGTTTGCTTTTCTCCTCAAATTGTCCTCCTTGTTTAAAATCAAAGCAGGTCATTTGTATGTGATGATACACAGATCTAATCACTCACTCTCTCTCTCTCTCACTCTCTCTCTCTCTCTCTCTCTCTCTTTCATGACCATAATGAAAAGAGGAGCGGGCATTGCGTTCGCAGCAAATAAACATCTCACAGATGCCAACGTTTAAAAATGTATTCGATATACATAATTGATTCCAGATGCCATTGAAAATAGCGCCGTGCATGTAGAGATACGACTTCTCTGAATCGAATCCGTTCATTAATGTGGCTCAGGCTGCATGGGAAGGACATGGTGCTCATGCTAATCAATACCTCATTTCAGATATCGACTGGGAAACATTGAAGAATGTAGGAATGAAGATCTAATGCACAGGAAAGTGTAATTAAGGCTACAACGCTAACCTCATCACTTAACCTCTTACACTTTCCCATCATACAAACTAGCGGTTAATATGCTATTTAAGAATTCCATAGCGCTGCATTCTAGCGCTCAGCCGCAAAGCATTCCGAATCCTTATTGCAATTAGCAATACTAATGAGTAGCCATTGATGAGTAGGGAATTAAACACCATGGGGTGTGTTTTAGTGTAGTTGCGCAGCCTACCTTTTATCCATTTTTAGTTACATTTAATGTTCCGTGAAAATAGCTAGCTCCTGTTCTCACTTAACATTATAGCTGCTATAAACAGTTCTTCTCTCAGCAGCCTCTCTTTTTTTTCACTCTTTTAAAATTAACAAAAAAAAAAACAAATAAACATTATCTTATTAGCTTATCATGTTACCGAGAAACCACAAAGAAGCATAGACTCTTCTGTCCTGAAGATGCCGGAAAGCTCAACATTACAGTGTTACCTTGCGACTCCTAAAATAAATGTTAAATAAACGTCTCACCATATCAACGATTATGCATGTTTTATAATCTGTTTATTATTAATGGAGCATCTGCCGTACGAGTCCCTGTGAATGAGCTGTTACTACTGAAACCATAACATATCGGATCGAGGGCATTCATATAAACCTGCGCTACTGTCAGAGCTGCTGTTATAGAAAATTAATCAACTGCGCCTGACCAATCAGAATCCAGAATTCAGTTGTGCTAACCCCGCCCCTTTTATAGGGACCCAGTTTAATCAGCGAGTCCATGTAATACAATTGTAACCCAGTGTGTTTACAGGTTTTATTTTATAGCCTACCATCATTTCCGGCTTTAGCGCTCACGCAATGTTGAGTTTCTTATGATGTCTCATGTTAGTCTTGTTTTTATACGATACTCACAAGCTTTCATGACTGACTATGTTCGCAGGCTTTTGTGTTCACGCGACGCTGGCTTTTATAAGCTGTAAAATCCCTAAGATTTGTCGAGCTCCCATGTTGTGAAGTGGCCATGTTCTGACTCATTTCCTGTGCTTTATGTCCTGCGGGTTCGGAGCGAATGTGTCATCCATCAGCTCCTCCTACGGCTAATATAATGACCCCTGGGCTCTAACCTACAGATACAGATGAGCTCCTCTGATGTGGATCAATACGGACTTAGAGCTTCTCCCCGGCACACACACTCCACTCCCCGGCTGAACAGACTGTCGGCCTGCGTACATGATAATAAGCGGCATTCCATCAGCTAGGGCTGATACAGCCATCCAGCGCAGGAGCTGTCAGGATGAATTTACCAGGTTGAAGATTAGTCACAATTTTCATTATTATATTTACAGATTCGGAGCCAAAAATTCCCAATTTAAACATCTAAAAATACTTCACTCACCCATTGGAAGTTCTTAGCAATTACATAACGATTCTCTCTTATTTAAAAGAAAAAAAGTACAGATAATATTACGCAGATACACATTTTGACTAGCCGAATCTTACTATTATGTTCTGTTGGTCATATAGTGCATTATGACAAAAATACTTGAAGATGTTTGCGATCCAAAATACGTTTGTATCACTATATAACGATATACAACATAGCTAACAAACTGCTGGTGAACCAAGTGCGGCATTAAAACCGTGAAAAACGGATAAGCAGACATTGTTGAGACTTTTATTTAATGCCTTAAAAGAATTCTAACACTGAAAAGGAGGGAAAAATCTGTCCAAAAAACATGCAAATTTAAAGATTACATAAGTTTAAAGATTAAGTTCTGTTTAGTTCATAATTATTGAATAAAATAAAATAATTACAAAAATTTTAAGTTATACGAAATACGATCTTGATACCAATAATATCTGAGAAAAAAGTGACACAATGAATCACAATAACGTGTATTATCATATCACCCAGCCGTATTGTGAACTGAATACGGTCTACAGTGTTACACCCTATGCAGTGAGCACATACAGAAAATGGAAAAAAAAAAGATCTGAAGACAAGGTGGATTCTTATTTGGATCCCAAAAATCAAGTAAAAATATAAAAATCAACTTAAATAACCTGTTTGCTGAATTGCAGATTGCTGTGGTAGAAGAGGAATAAAACACCTGCTGTCATTGGAAAATAATCAACTTTTCGATGGTAGCAAATTTATGAGTATTAATTCAACTTTATTTCTATTCTATTACTTTGACCTAAAACATGAATTTGAATACATGAACATAAATCGTTAAAGTCTTAAAGATATAGGCTTTAATATTTTTCCTTAAGCTCCGCCTACCCAAGTGTAAAGGTGGAACTGTAGCAGGAAACAGGAAGTCATGCTGATTGTAAAGTTCCACCTTTGAACATAAAAATGGACCCAAGCTTAATTGTTAATTGTTAGCTGTATTAGCCCAAACAAAAAAAAAAAAAAAAGACGTACAGTAAAATGTGCTGAGCTTCACCAGTGTTATCTGTTTTTCCAAACGATTCGTGATCAGTCATTTTTTTTTATCCTCTCCTGGTTCCCGACTCTTTCAGATGAAAGACAGAGCAGTCGATGGAGAGGTCAGGTGGCTCTCGGACGCTGGGGGTCTCTCTGCGTTTGAAGTCACGCTGCTCGTGTTTCATGTGCGACAGAACGAAAGGTTGCGGTGTGAATTCGTGGACTGATCTCTCTCTGCGTCTCTCTCTTTGTCTTTGTTTTTTTTATCCACTGATGTGAGAGGAGTGTGTGTGTATGATAAGGGATGTTGGAGGTGTAAAGGTTATTCCCAGCGGTGGTGGAGGAGCAGCGCTCTCATTAAATCCTCCTCGCCCCTCATCTCGTCTTTTTTGCTCCAAAATGTCATTTTCTGAAACGGGTCTGTCTCTTGAGAGGGTTTTTTGGTGCTGTATTTCTGTAAACTCTTTGTAGCCATCTTCTCTCATACAGCCTCATTTCTCTGTCTTTTTGTCTCTCTCTTTTCTCAGTCCAGGATTTTTTCCATCCATCGATGTTACGCAAATTTAAAAAAAATTAATACGAGCAATAGTTTTTGGGTAAAATTGTAATAAGTCGCCACAAGCAGAGTTTAAAATGAAGGACAAAGAAGTGCATGGGTGGAACAGACGATAGTGATCAGTGATTGGTCGTCAGTAACAGTAGTGAGCAGTGATTGGTCGTCAGTAACAGTAGTGATCAGTGATTGGTCGTCAGTAACAGGAATGATCAGTGATTGGTCATCAGTAACAATAGTGATCAGTGATTGGTCGTCAGTAACAGTAGTGATCAGTGATTGGTCGTCAGTAACAGTAGTGATCAGTGATTGGTCGTCAGTAACAGTAGTGATCAGTGATTGGTCATCGTAACAGTAGTGATCAGTGATTGGTCGTCAGTAACAATCGTGATCAGTGATTGGTCGTCAGTAACAGTAGTGATCAGTGATTGGTCGTCAGTAACAGT
>CM040981.1:27707229-27721942 GCA_022985145.1 Pangasius djambal
TGTGTGTGTGTGTGTGTGTGTGTGTGTGTGTGTGTGTGTGTGTGTGTGTGTGTGTGTGTGTGTGTGTGTGTGTGTGTGTGTGTGTGTGTGTGTGTGTGTGTGTGTGTGTGTGTGTGCGTGTGTGTTTTCTGTGTGCAAACAACCAGTGATTCTCTCGTACACTCATGTGCACTTAAATGCTTTTCATTAATTCGGTTTTAATCTGTAATGTAGTTTATACTTTAAAAAAAAAATGAATTATTGTATAGTCTGTAATTCTGTATATTTTCAGCAATAAGCCGTGTCATTTTTATTTGCCACAAAGATACGTAAAAACACCTACTGAAATATCCAAGCACAAAAAACAGACTTACGTGAACAGCTGAAATGGTATCGTTAATAATCTAATGCTAGGTTTTAGACTGAAAAAATAAAATCAGTGGCGTTGGCGTTAGGAGTTCCAGGAAAGAAAAAAAAACAGCGAGGAGTAAAAATGTAAGTGCGTAATAATTAGTCCTGACTTCAAGTGCGACTAAATGACAAGTCTTAATTTGAGTGACAATCGTGTCAGTTAGCAGTGGTTTTCTAAAAAAAAAAAACTCAACTAAATATTTACGGTTATATTTTTGACGAAAACCTTACGTTAGAAATAGAAATCATTTTTGATCTTTCATATCCTGTATATATTTTTGATGAATATAATCATGCATGTGTTACTTGCCAGCTAGCTAGCTGTAAAGAACCCTGTTATGTACTCCTGTAATGCTAGCTAGCTAGCCACATCCATGAATAACATGTGACTAAAATAGGAGTGCCTATGACGGAAATGTGTGGCTCTAAATGGACATAGTTTGGCTGAAAAATATTGATTTCAGTCACCTACACTGAAATTGTCAACGCATCCACAGCTTCAGAAGGATCCGAAAATTCCAGGAGCAGTGAAAATTAAATATTTAGTACTTAAAATTGTCTCATATGGACACTTATTTATGAAACGTTTATTTGAAAATTAAAAGCCTGTTCCTGAAGTTGCTCCACGTATAAACTGCACATCTTGACGAATAAGAGCTTCAGTAGTGTTCGCTCTGTAACCTCTCCAGGGTTGTAATGCGGTATATGTCTATGGTTTCGTAAGCATTCGTAGCTTCAGTTTATATGACATCACTCTTTCAGGTTAGACAGTGATAATCAGCTCCAAACATCCAAAAACCTACATGCATTCACTGCTTCTTTATGAGCTCAGTATTTGAGTAGTACTTTTTTTATAAAAAGAGTGAAAAGGTCTTCTCCTGTCGCTCTCCACACACCCGGCCCGGATCTCTAAGTGTGAGTGTCCGCGCTCTGTAGCAAGACGTGTCCTTGTAGAGGAAGATAAAAGCTCTCCTTGATTCACTGGAGAACAAGCCTGCACCATGAGAGATCCAGCTAATTGGCTCCTTTGTCAGAGATGTGTCAGGAGAAGGGTGCTTTTTTTTGACAGCCATGGGCTTGGATAGGGCTTCACACACACACACACACACACACACACACACACACACACACACACACACACACACACACACAAGAGGAGAGGTAGGAACAGAGATAGAGAGGAAGAGCTTGAGGATAAAGAGGCAGCCGGTTCCCTTTTTAGCACAGAGAAGGGATCTGAGACGCCATGTTGATGTCTTCATGATGAAACGGCCTCAGAATGTCCATCACACTCGATATCGGTCAGTCGACTTGTAGTGGCTCGGGCATCACACCTCCACAGGCAGCTTTCTTTCAGTGAGTGAAACATTGCCAAATATTACATCAGTACAAGCGGCGGATTATCGGTGCCAGCGCTAGACCATCAGTGGAACATTACACGCAAATCTTTCCATTTTCTTGGCAGCTATATCAGTGCACATTAACCACAACAATGCTCACATTTATCGTCTCAGCAGTTGCAGGAACTTAATTCAGTAATACAGCCTAATATTTATGGTGGGGGAGTGTTATGGGGTAACAAGAAGTCCAAGCTTGTTGACACAGGGGTTCTAGCTCCCATGCTGTTGCCCATGTCCTAGAGCCATTCCTGTTCATTATGCAACCCTGATATCAAATATGACAAAAGTTGTCATCAGCAAACTTGCCCCTGATCCCATGTTGGTCCTACAATGATTATACATAGGTCATATATTTTTCATATGATGTCCCTACATAGATCTTACATTGGACATTCATAAGTCTTATATTGTACCTGAATGGCCCTAGATAGGTCCTACATTGGCCCTAAATGGCCCTCCATAGGTTCTACATTTGTGCTGCAATGGCACTATACTGTGCATTTATGTATAAGGTTTGCAACTTCATTAAAACAGTGTTTGAACTTCATAACCTTAGACCTATTGCTTATTTTGCAGTTTCTCAAACTAGCATATCACAAAGTGCACTCTGGGTTGAGCGAGCGGCACTGAACAGTCTGAGCAAGCGGAGCAGAAGCTTAAGAAAGGTTCTTCCTGCTCCGGTGGAATTATCAGAACTCCGCTCACATGATCTGCCCACAGTGACCCTGCAATGGTCCTACACTGGTCATAAGATGGCCCTAGACAGGTCTCATATTGGTCCTATATTAGTCCTACAATGGTGCTATATATATCCTATATAGGTCCTACAGTGGCCCTACACACATCCTACATAGATCCTTCATTTGTCCTACAATGACCCTGCATAGATCCTTCATTTGTCCTACAATGACCCTGCATAGATCCTTCATTTGTCCTACAATGACCCTGCATAGATCCTTCATTTGTCCTACAATGACCCTGCATAGATCCTTCATTTGTCCTACAATGGCCCTGCATAGATCCTTCATTTGTCCTACAATGGTCCTACACAAATCCTACACAAATCCTGCACTGATCCTACAGTGGCCCTACATAGGTCCTGTAATGGTCAATGATGACCCCAGATAGTCCTACATTGGCTCCACGATGGTCCTGCAGTGGTCTTAAAATACCCCTATATTAGCTTTACGATGGCTTTAGATATGTCCTAGATTTATTCTACAGTGATCCAACATAGGTCATATACTGGTTTTACAATGGCCCTACCTAGATCCTGCTTAGGTCCTATATTGGTCATATGATAGCCCTAGATGATCCTGTATTAATCTTATTATATATCATTGACCGTTCTATATCGTCTGTATCTCCTCACAAATTACACAAACTGGTTTAAAATACACAATATAATATTTAGCCTAATGGGGCCAAGCTCACTAGTAAACATATACATCAGGTGCTGCTTAAGGAGTACCATTATTGCTAGATACATTAAATATGCCTTTGGCTAATGTGAGCGCAATATTAGAAAATATTGCCTCATCATTCCTAGAGGAATTTTGCGTGCAACACATTTTAAAACATCAGTGTTGTGATGCCAGTTGGAGCTGTTAATCAAGGAATATGAACTGTCAGATTGGAGGATGAGATCTTTCCTCCCCTGCTGTCATTGATTGACCTGCTGTCAATCATTCTCACATTAGGCGTTAGCAATACTCAGAAACCACAGCATTGACCTCTGTCAGATTTTTATTCCATCAGATCTTTTAGTTCATGTATTCTTCACATTTTCATGTATTTCCAGCTCTAGGAGTCTACTTTAACCTCATGAAGCCTTGCTAATGAGCTGCTCAGGAAGTGTGCAGATGAAAGAGTTTTTTAAGGAGCAGGACTGAAATGCTGATGCAAGTAACTGTCGATTCTAGGAAGATAATACAGGTCTCATTTAAAGTGAGGGATTTTATTGGTTGGGACATGAATTAAGTCTTTCAACTTTGCCAGTGTTTTACGTATTATCAAGTAAAAATCAGAGGCTTCTAGCAGAAATAAGGTTGAGTTGAGGGGCAAAAATGGTCCAACTTCCAATATGGTCATGACTGTGTGTCAAATTGTTGTGTGGTAATTCAATTTTGATACTAGGTTCTGGTCCACATCATACCTGAAATACAATCTTATCAGGATAGAGTTATGACCATCTGGCAAAACTGGTAGTTCCGTTTCAATGCTTTAAATGTCATTGTAAAAGTGTAAAGTTGCACTAAATAACTCTCTAACATTATTGTGAAATGGGGAAAATGTGTTTCTCCTGCATGTATCTTCAGCAAAGTTTGTCACTTACAATGGTTTATCTTGCTACTTAGAATCAAATGAACTTTGTGCACAGTAAAAATTCCTATATTGGGCCTACAGTAGCTCTGGATTGGTGCTATACTTGTTCTTCAGTTGCACACATTCTTAATGTTATACTGGTCTACAACAGTCTTATAATGACTCTAAATTGGTCCTACAGTAGCATTAGACAGGTCCTACAATGGCCCTACAATGGGTCTACATTGGGCAACCATGGCTCTATATAGGTTCTGCATTAGACTTATGATGGCAGTATATACAGTAGGGCCTACATTGGTTCTAAGTGGCCCTAGGTGACCCTGAATTAATTGATAATTGGTCTATATTGGTCCTATATCGGTCCTGTTTTGGTCCTACACTGATATACATTGGCCTACTATGGCTCTACAATGGTCCTATATTGGGCCTACATATGTGGTTATACAACATGGTTATACAATTGCTGTAGATAGGTACAATGTTGGTCCTACAATGGCCCAACAGACATTGGTCCTATGGCTCCGGATGAGCTTGAATTAGATCTATATTGGTCTTAAGAAGGTCCATTGTTCCTACTGTACTGTATATGAGTCCTTCGATGGTCCAAGATGGCCGTCGATGATCCCATGTTATTTATATAATTGACCTACATCGGTCCTATATTGGTCCTAAATGGTCCTATAATTGACCTATATTGGTTCTCCATTGCTACTATGGTCTCAGAGTCATCTTACAATGAAGCTGCAGTATATTAACCCTGTAATGACCCTGCAATAGACCTATATTGGTTTTCCGTAGGTCACTATATTGGTCCTATGATGGCCCGAGGTATGTCCTATTTTAAACTGTAATCGAACTATATTGTCTCCATATTGGTCATAGAAAGATCTATGGCCATTAATGGCTATATATAATCTTAAATTAGTCCTATAATTAACCTACAGCGGTCCTATATTGGTTCTACGATGGACCAAGATAGGTCTTGTATCGATCATAAATGGCCCTAGATCCTGTATTGACCTATAGTTGACATCACGATGATGAAGGCTTAAAGCTGACATGTTTGTGTGATTATTCCTATTTTTGTCAAACAGCTATCCTATATTGGTCCTACACTCATGTACATTAGTCTTGTTGTTATTCTGTAATGACTCTACAATGGCCCTGTCTTGATTAGGCAATTGCTTCTATTGATTCTACCGTGGCACAAATATTAGTTCCACAATGGACCTTGATTGGTTCTGTATTGGTATTACAATGTCCCTATGCTGGTTAACACGTTGACTAAATGCTCTCTAAGCTTTTTTTATTAAATGTACTGAATCAGTATCTTGGCTCTACACTGGTGTTCCATTAGACGGTATTCCTCACACCTCTCCGGTGTCCACTCTGGCGTAAGGTGTCTTTGAGGACATCATTTGCTGTTAACACTGTTCCCATGATCCATCCTGAAGTCCTTATGTCCTCAGCAGGAGAGCGTTCTAATGGAGGACGGAGCAAGAGAGCTGGTGATACACTCCATAGTGAGCGAGAGAGGAGAGAGAGCACCCTAGAGAGTGATGAAGAGATGAGAGGAATGGTGGCTTGGGTTGATGAAGAGAGAGACAGAGAGTATAGAAGAGAGAGAGAGAGAGAGAGAGAGAGAGAGAGAGCACAATGGTGTCTTTGGTGGCTTTACAGTTTTCTTAGAGGCTGATTAGGAGGCACACACACACACACACACACACACACACACAAACACACACACACACTATTTTCAGTCTTGTGACTACAGCATTGTGTGTGTGTTTCTGTATTTCTGTCACGTCCATCAAACTCTATAGTCCATATTTGTTTGGCGTGAGGGGCGAAAAGTCAAATATTCCCTTTATCTTTTTTCCGTCTCCTCAGTCTCCCATGTGTATTCGTTTGGTAAACAGACCCTGACACACTCTGAAATTAATGAAAAATATCAGCCGCAGAGCTAATAGAGCAAAAATGACAGTCTGACTAAACCGTGATAGGAATTTTGTTTTCACTATTTGCTTTTTGCTGGCTACAAATCAATGAGATTGATAGACACAGCTTCAGTCATCAGCAACAGCACGGTTTTATCACACACCGAAAACATCCGAGCACAGTTAATAACAAACGTCTGTTCTTCTCGCCCCGACGAAATCTCAGATGAGCCACAGTTAAGACAATGAACAATTTCAAGATGAAGACAAGACTCCGCCGTGTTCTTTTATTTTAAATGGACAAAGGAAAATGTACCTCTAGATTACAATTTCTGTTTTTAAAAAAAATTAAAAATACGGGTGTATCAATACAAACCCTGAGGCAAAAGCAGCAGAAAAATATTTGAAAGGATTTTTTTGTCATCAGAACGACAGAGAGAAACTTTGTGTAAATTTCTGTGTCTTCTTCATTTTGTCTTAAGGCATACAAACTTTTGCACTTTTGCAAATAAATAAATAAATAAATAACCATGGCACCAGTCTGGAAGGTTGCAAGCCATCCAGGGTGTATTCCTGCCTCGTATCCAGTGTTGGGAATAAGCGACGTGTTTAAAAAAAAAGCTCCGATACCACCGTCCGATACCAGGTGCTACTATTCGGCGTAAACCTGAAGCACAGACGACATGACGCATGATGCACTTTTTTTTTATTCTGCTCTGCGCTCTCAGGTGCCCTCATGCTCTCTAATAAACGCAGTGTTTAAATGCCATAGCGTTTTAAACATAAAAAACAGAAAACAGAGCTAAATAAAATGTTCCGCGACGGCTCTGATTGATCGATTACTCATTTCAGTATCAGTATACACTAGATATCGAAGAAGAGAAGAAGAAAAACATGTCCTCGTACTCTAAATAAAAAAGGTATCCGTGCATCTAATTTTAGACAAAAGGCTCCGGTCCATCAAGGGTTCTTCGGATGGTTAACGATTCTAGCTTTCTGAAGCGGTTCGACTTGGAACCCTGTATTGTGGGGTTCTACGTGAAACCTTTAAGGCACAAGGCACAAGCTCGAAACACCCCATTTAGGCAAAATGCGCTGGTCCTGATATGTACGTAATATTTAAGCAAAAACAAATGAATATAATCTGCCACAGCGTCTCAGCTTCGAGATCTGAGTACAGCTGTTCCTCAGGAGCTCATCAGGAGGACGAGGGATCCATTTCGGCCTCCAGGTGGAGACGCTGCTGCTGGTCAATTCTGCGCTCTCTCTCCTGTGTTGCGCTGAGTATTTCCGATGCCAGATGCCATGACGGTGATGGACAGCTGATGACTGAAGAAGAAAGATCGCGGCCTTCAACTGGCAGTCCTAATTTCATGATCGACGGCTCTAATCGTTATCGCAGGAGCTTGGGCCAAAAGACACAAGCCTGCTTTGTCAATACAAAGCAGAAAAAGGTGAATATCTGCAAGCAAAAGAAGTAGAACTACGTCCTTTGTTTATCTAAATTAAGCGAGTATTAATGTAAATGGAATCTGGCCTAAATGATTATTAGATTTCGGTTTGATGTGTTGGGTTTGTGTTTAATATTTGAGCAATTCAGTTGATTCATTTATGTTAATTTAGCATAATAGAAAAAAATCAAATTAATTGTTTTCTTTTTATTAAAAAACAAACATTTCTATGTAATTGAAATGCACAAGTTTGAGGATTTGAGCTGCTCTCTCTACATCAGCGTAGCTTTTTTCACCATCAGGACTGAAAATCTACCGCTTCATTAGTTTAATGTGCTCCCATGACAGCGCTTGCTTCCAGCATTCTCGTTGTCTTTTAGGAACTCTTTGGGAGCTCTTTGGGAGCTCTTTGGGAACTCTTTGGGAACTCCAAAGTGTTTGATATATATCTGGCTGACAGACCAGGTTTGCCAGGTGCGTCTTTAATGTGGCACGCATCCCTGCTCATACTGATGATTTAATTAAAAACAGTGGGTTGTGTTCAGAGTTAAGTGCATGCAGTGAAGACTTAACACGTATCTCGGATGTAAGTATAGACTTAAGCGCTATTCGGAATTTGAGTGAGAGTTCACACCCACACGGAGGCGGAGTTTGACTAAAACAGAGGCGTGTTTCAGTTACGCTCGACTCTGACCTTGAACTTGAAAAGCATTTTTCTTGCATGATATCGGCTGAAGCGAGGAGCAGCATTAAGTCTAGAGCCACTGTTTGGCAGTTTGACGTGCTGATTTTTTTATTTTTACACTAATTTCTTCCTTTATTCTTTCTTCGTCCTCTTTGCCATGCTCACGCCTCTAATCCAATCCGTTTTCAGCTAGACGAAAAGCATGCAGAATCCATCATTGTCAAAGATCCTTCTTATATATATATATTTCTTTTTTTTTTAAGGCAAGAAAACAGAGAGGAAAAAAGAACACTGGGTCAGGAAGGCTCATTGTGGTGCTTTCATTGAAAAAATATCCTCTTGAGGTTCTTTTAAAAGCTGCCAGATCCAACAAGTGTAGACAAAACTTCTTTAGCACATCATTAGAAGAGCCTCGCTCTTGGAAATAGAGATGGCGTGTATCCTGAGAGTCGCTGTCTTGGTCAGTCACACTAATGATCACTCATTAGGCCAAAGGTGCGGCCTCTTATAAAAAGGATTTTTTTTTGCCTTTTAGCGAGTTGCAAACTGGTAACAAGCCCATTAGAAGGTCACTGTCAGTTAGGACTTTGGAGTTCAGAAAGCATGGCAAGCAGTGGGAGGATTTGTTAAATGTAAAAGTGGGCTCTCTGACCATCCTTTCTCATTTTTGTCACAAAGCAGCTTTACAGAAAGCCAGATGTAGACTTAGATCCCTAATGAAAGAGCCAGAGGCGACAGTGACGAGCAGATGACATGAGGAAAGGACTTCGAGAGGAACCTGACTCAAAAGGGAAGCCGTCCTCTTGTGGGTGCGATTATAAATCACTACCGTCTACAGGTGTAGAAAAGTAAAGAGAAAATGTATGGAAAGGATGTTCAGAATGAGCATGAGTGTATGTAGACCTAACTTCATACTTAAGCGCTCTTCAAAATTGCTTGAAAGTTACGCACACCAGGGCGGAGTCTGTCTAATACAGAGACGTCTCACTCAAGGGGGTGAGGTTTTGTAAAATATAGGCATGTCTCAGCTACGCACAATTCTGACCTTGAACGCAACTTTCGGCTCGGGTGAGGAGCAATATTAAGTCCAGCTCCACTGTCTGACAGTTTAATGTGTCTCTTGCTTTTACGGTAAGAAAAACAAAACCTTCAGCAGTCCGTATTTTCTATCTCAGGCTCAAACACAAGGCGCTGTGTGGACTTAAGTCACTCTGAATATGGTCCACTGTGAATAAGAGTCCTGGGATAAACACAGGACAGTCTTTATGACTACAACAGCTGTTCATAACAAATCTACAGTATCCAGTTGAGATTATGCTGTAAGGACTGCAGCAAAGTTCTGGGCTCTTGCACCAAAAATGTTGGTATCAATTGATAAATATTAATGCATTGTTTAAGCTTCCAATTTATCCTGGTCAGGGTCATTGTGGATCTGGAGTCTATCCCAGGAGCACTGGGCGCGAGGCAGGAATACATCCTGGATGGGATTCCTGTCCGTCACAGGGCACCATGCACACACGTTTATTCTCATTCACACCTAGAGGCTATTTAGAGTTGCTAATGCACAACCTAAAATCCTACTTTTTATTAGGAGCATTATGCATGCTCATCAGGTTTTCTTTAAAAAAAAAAAAAAAAAACAACAAAAAAAACCACCTGGTGTTCATGAAAATTTCATCCAAATAAATCAAATATACCCCAAAGGTACAATTCTGCAGGTCAATGCACCATTCATTTAAAAGAAAATGTACATTTTGGCAGTAGAGAACTGGATCTATGAATTATATGAAGGCAAGAAAAAGACTGGGGGCGCTGCCATAAACTGAACTTTGAAGGTTTTATATTGTAAAAATCATTTTAGGGTTGGTGCATGCCAGGAATAACAAACAAAATGAATCCGACTCAGGTGAAAGAAGTTACAAAGGAAAAATCAGCACAAATATACAATATAAATTCCCCTTAGCTGATAAGAAAAGACAGAGAGAGAAATACTAAAAGAAAAACACTCTCCTGTACAGGGATGGAACAGAAAGGCGCAGTTTCCTGAACAGAAATGAAAGTTTAGGTTCATTGATGAAACGTGATCATACCTAATTTGCATAGAATTGAGAAAATTCTTCATGTACCATCTGTAACTGCTGCACTGAACATCTCAGCATCACACTAACAGCTCAAGATGATTCTTAAATAGTATCTTGACCAAGAAGACCACATGGCATAAGTACCAGAATATCAGCCTTTGATATGGAACCAACAACACCAGACTTTGGTATTCCTCCAACTCCACACGCTTTAGAGATGCCAGATAATTCTGCCTTTTATAGTCCGGCACAAAGTCAGTCAGTCAGTCAGCAGGACAGATTTGAGTCATAAGTGAAACACAGCCAAGATTGCAGCAGAGTGTTTGTATGCATTTCACACTGTCAGGGAGAAAAAGGCACTGGTACCCTTGATGGTTCCTCTGAAGGTAGCGAGGGGTGGATAAACCATAAACCCATGAAACTCAGGCAACTCTCAGGTTAAAATTACACTCAAATATAGATGATGTAGCAATTAGCGTAATTAGATGTATCATGTATACACTCTTAGAAGATTTAGGACTCATAACAGTTCTTTGGTTGTCCCCCTGGGGAACCCTTAAAGGTTCTATGTGGAACCCTACAACAGAGAAGAAGGAAATATGATAGTAACCAACATAACAGTGCACTGGGTTACTTTTCTGTTGTCTGCTTGACCTGGGCTACTCTGGGGTTCCAAGCTTTTGGGAAGCTAAGAACGAATGCTTGAAGTATGGGCACTGTATACCTGTAGCGAATGTGTGGGGTTCCAGCTGATATCCCCTAATGATTGTAACCCCAGGTATTGGTACTAGGACCTATTTTTCCTATTGTGAACACTTGCTTTTCCACCTGGTACACCTTGCCATTATAACAGCAAGGATGGGTACTAGGACCTATTCACCTATAGTGAACTTTTCCTGTTCTAAGTGATATCCTCTGGCTATTTTAACCTCAAGCATAGATACTCAGATCTATTTATTGATATACCCAAGCCATTGCAACCGTAAGTATGGGCACTAGGACCTACGGTATTTACCTATAGTGATTGTGTGAAGATCCAGCTGATCCAAGTATTGGTACTAGGACCTATTTTCCTATTGTGAACACTTGCTTTTCTACCTGGTACACCTTGCCATTATAACCCCAAATATGAGATTAGGACCTATTTACCCGTCATAAACTTGTCCTGTATTAAGCGATATCTTCTAGTCAGTGTAACAGTAATAGGAAGTGTTTACATTTAGTGAACTAGTGCTGCTTCAGGTGATATATCCTGACCCCAAGTATGGGTACTAGGACCTATTTACCTATAGTGAACTTGTAATGTTCCTGCTGATATCCTCTAGTGATTGTAACCCACAGTAAAAGGTACTAGGACCTATCTGTTTATTGTGAATTTGTCCTATTGCAGCTGATATACCTGTCATTTCAATTTCAAGTATGGGTACTAGGACCATTTCACATATAGCTTTACCACAAGACACATGATGGTTTAGTCCCGGAAACACAGGGGAATAGTGTCTTCACAACTGTAACTATAACACTTCAGTACAGTAAAAGCATGTGTATGATCAGTAAAGACGAAAAAAAGAATACTAATGTTGATAAAGAATAATAATGATGCTGATGTGTGGAAGGTGTAATGCAGATTCTTAAAATACCTCACACTACATTTCCTGCAGTTTGTAATGGGGAGTCTGGTTAATGATGCATTTTTTGCACTGGGATAAATCAGATCTAATCTATTCTTGAATAATATAAACTGCATCAAATTTCCCATTGATTTTTTTTTTTTTTTTGGCAATAAATGAAGCAATAACGTATTTTTGTATTTTTTTTTTTAGACCGCACTGTAGCTTCTTTCAAAAAGTCGTAAATCTTGCTGGGGTAAAATCGTTAATGAGACAATTAGTGCTGCATCCAGAGGGAAATCGGGAAGCATTTTTACAAAGAAAACGCATGGAAAGGAAAAAAAAAAAGGAAAACAGCTCCATCTCTTTGGCAGCATGACGGCATGACTGAAGGCTGGATGAAACGAGACCTCCGAGATTACGTGTTTATTTTTATTAATGAGCTGCTTAAACCCACAGAGGAGAATTTTTTTCAGTTGCTGTTCCTGATGTTGAGACTCGCATCAGTTAAAAATCTAAAGGAAGAGGTGCAGACATGCTGAGGGCACCTTGAGAGCACTGCGGCAAGCTGGGATACGCAGCTTTGCTTCTGTTTACTTGATAGATAGGTGGATGGAACATTAACTGAGGCCTTAAAGAGAAATTGCAATTTTTCAAGCAGCCAAACAACAGACGTATGAAATAAATAGCAACCAATAAGGGGCAAATATTACACAATGAAACATCCAGTAAATACAGTAAAGCTTTATTGCACGGTGTTCAAACATACACCTTTCTAGGTTTCGTGCACCATTTTTAGACTCATTTCACCCCCTAATCTCGATTCCCAGCGTTCTAATGTTTATTACATTGTTATTACGCATATATTACATGTAATAATTCCTTGCTTTATTGTTCCTGCATCTGGATTCATGGTTGGTGTGAATGTACAGAAAACCTAACCACATTTCCGCCAGTGCCGCTCATTATGGCCTTATTTGGAGTTAATCGAAGGCTTGGAGCGTGTGAGAACAGGAAGTGACATCATCTGTAAACTTTTGAGCCAACGCAGGGATGGTAGGCAGATTAGAGTGGGGAAAAAAGTAACTAATTAACCAAACAGAAATATATTAACTCCCACACTGTAACGACGAACAGAGCGAACATTACTTAGGCACAGCAGTAGTCATAGCTGTAGCGTTAGCAACAAAAGCGTTACAATAGAAACACAGGAGCAGCTGTAGCTTGGAGCTTCAGGTTTCTAGTCTATAGTGGGTTTAAGCTTCTGATTTTAGGTTTATAAGCTAAAGTTCTAGGGCTAAAGTCTCTGGGCTGCAGTTCCTAAGTAGCAAAGCAGTTATTATCTCCTGTAAAACTGTGGAAGTAAACATCTGCAGTGATTTTCCATCAAACTGGGCACTCTAGAGATTTAGGTTTCATCCACAGCACTGTGTAACGGCTTCATTCTGTCACTTCCACTCTGCTGAATTAAACATGAACTTCGCAGCTCCTTCTGAAAGTTTTGCGGCATGACTGTGTGCTGGGATCTGAATTTGTTTCCTTCTCTGCTTGTTAGCAGCTCGAAAAAGTGAAAGCAAGCAGAAAAAGTGCTAATAACAACGTTTTACATCAACAGAAATCAGACTAATTTGCCGTCTAAAGCTAATTAAGCATCAAAAGTGACCTCATGGCAGGGAAGTGGAACAGGAAAAGCTCAAGGAGTTAAAATGTTCTGTTACTGTGCACATTTGATCATTTGATCAAGTCGTATAATGCGAGTCATTTAAGTAATTACCAACAATTGTGTGGCACTAAAATGGAGCGGCGCTCCGAAGTGGTGCCCTGTTGTGACTTCTGCAGGTTCGACCGCTCAATCGCGCCTATTCCTGTTCAGGCCGCGGCAGCCGACGCCGGCATTAAGTGCACGGGTGTTTACAGCAATCGATGTGTCTTTGCATCACTTTCAAGCTCCCTTTTGGAGAAATTAACTTTTTTTTTTTTTTTTCAAAATGTATTTATATACAACACACACACAACACACACACAACACACAGTCACATTGCATTTCCCACGTGGGCATTTAGAAGTCCTCATTTTATAGATTTGTTCTTGTCTCTCATCTCTCTCTCGCTGTCTGTAATCCCGATAAAATCACATTTAGGGGAATATTTGTTCAGCGGCAGGACAGAGCAATATTCAGTGCTTCAGGGGAAAAGCCGTGTGCTTTCAGATAAAATGGAGAACAGCTTCAAACCTCGTTCCTTCGGGGTGATGAAAGTGTCACTCGGCGCCTATAAAGCTGTCTAACCTGACACGTTCGGCTACAGTCAGACGAATTTCAGTCTTGTCCGCTGCTGCAAATTTATACAGTCAATATTTCACGGCGTTTTTGTAAGCCGGGGAGGGAGATTCTCTTTAAATTTGTTCTAGACAGACATTTTCAGAAGCACTTTGATCTTTTCTTTCCACTTTGAGCGACCGTGCTGTCTGCTGCTCATGTGTTATTAAACCGCCTCGGATTCATATATAAACTCAACATGTGGCCTGTGATTGGAGGGTTTTACAAATTTACTTACTAACAGCCGACTTGTGTGGAATGTTCTAAGATAAGTTATGAAGTGGTTTACTTCTGCCAAATATCGATCAGCATCAGAACTGGAAAATAAGACTAATATCAGGCTGTGATTTGGAAAAAAAATCCCCATTTACTCCAGCCAGGACGTGTTTGGTGTCTCAGGTTTGTTTCTTAAATCCATGCAGAACCCGTGATTAAAAAGCAGCGAAGGCCTTGTCCGCTAACTAGCGATCAGAATTCCGGCCCTTTATTCAGTGAGTCAGATCATTTGACTCAGCCA
>CM040981.1:27728036-27743910 GCA_022985145.1 Pangasius djambal
CTCTCTCTCTCTCTCTCCCTCTCTCTCTCTCTCTCCCTCTCTCCCTCTCTCTCCCTCTCTCTCTCTCTCCCAGCCGTCTCGCTAATTGATTTCGTCTCTTTGACAGTTTGAAAGGAAGCTTTTACTTCCTCTGGGGAAAGAAAAGATTCCCACACTCCTCCGCTCACGACGCTCGCTCTTCCCTGATTACTGCCATTCGCTTTTTTGTCTCTAGTCTATGAGTGATGTTTTTATTCTGTTTGTTTTTTCAGACTCGGTGAAGATGTAGGACAAAAATGGCATGTGACTCTGTTTAAATAAGAAGTGAAAAGAAAGAACAATGTTCCATTAAGTCGTCAAGAAGTTATTAAAGTCTTTTCATGATGACAGACTGTTTTTTTTTGCCGAGGATGTTTTTTTTTTTCTGTCTGAGGGAAAGAAATCCTGTAAGAAGATGTTTTCAAGCCTGCGTTCTTAATATCTTTTTTTTTTTTTTTAAATTCACAAATAATAGGCAAAACAATAAACATTCATCTTATGTGTGAGTATGTACACTTTCTTTTTCTCATGTTTATTTTTTTCTTTTTAATGTAAAATGTTCTTCTACTTTTCTTTTTGCTTTCCTCTGCTTTTGTAATTTTTTGTTTCTTTTTCTTTTGGCCCTCTCATAGGAACTTTAACATTAAAAATGCTCCATGGTGATTTATGCGTCTTTACACCTAAAACCTCAAATACCGCAAATAAATACCCCGTACTACAGTTTAATATGGAGCTCTTACAGGACTGCAGAATAAAGCGGATTTCTTTTTTTATTTCTTTTATTTTATTTCTCAGAATTAGCAGAAAATAAAACGCACAGTGCGTCCCTCTGGATGTCGCTTGAATCTCGTGAACTGTCTAATTGAGTGATTAGCATGCCGAGAGCGGCCGCACTGAAGCTGCCACTCTGTTCGTGTGTGAATCGTCTGATGCTTGCAGCATGGCTAGCTTTTAGAACTTAGCCGCTAGCAGTTAGCAGAGAGGAGATCCCTGATGTTGCTATAGAAACAAGCTGGTGGCGATGCTGAAGTGTGAAGCAATGTCAGGAGGAGAGCGTTAGCATCTGTCCCACAACATGCACAAAGCACCACAGAGTGACGAAGGGATATCAGGCGAGATTTTACTTTTATACTAAATAATAAACTCAGGCCTCGCCAATTTTTTTTGAAAAACCTTTAATCAGCAATCATTAGTGAAGTCCAGTAAAGCAGCGACTGGCCTGTTTACCATCCAGGAAACTGCGTACTGAATAAGGATTATTATTACTATACATGTAAATAATGTCGAAATAATAATGACAACCAAGATATTAACATTACGATCACGATGTATTTTGATTTAATGAGATAATAAGTCAAGATAATAACAGTATCTCAAAACTTTAAGTCAAACTAATGACAGCATCTTCAAATAATGAAATAATGTCTCAAAATACTGACACCAATTTTCAAATTAGATATCCCTGAAAAAGCAAGATATCTTGAAATAATGAAATAACTCAAGATAACAAGAAAACAGAAGGTAATAAGGTAGCAATGCAAGCTAATGACATATCGCGTGAAATAAGTTATTAATTTGAAACAATGAGATATTAAATGAAGAAAATTATATATCTCGAAGTAATGAGATAACATTTCAAAATAATGACATAGCAGGTCGGGGAAAATGAGATACTTTGAAACAATGATCTATCTTGAAATAATGAGATAATAACTCAAGATAACAAGATGATAATGTGAGATTATAGCTCAAAATATTCACATAACATCTGGAAATAACAAGATAATAAATTACTGTCGTCGGGAACTGACTCTGCCCTGTCCTGTCATTGGGTTGTTTTCCTAATGTGTGCACCTGTTTCTGTTGTTTCTGTTTTTCGTCGCGAAGTCTTATCCCGCGTGTGCAGGAACTTTCAGTCTGAGTTCTCTATCTCCTAACACTTCCTGGTTTTGACGCTCGAACCTTTTCCCTTTGTCTGTTTACGGGTTTCCTGCCTGTGTTTTCAGGCCGGCTACAGACACCGATCGTGATTCTTTGAGTTTACGTACTTCAGTCAGTGCATATTACACAGATACACTCACAAGCAATGAAGCAAAGATCTCACGTTTACGAAGAAGAAACCATTCTTTGGAATGTTATTGGGTGTGTGGGGAAAAAAAAACACAAGATCAAAACCATAGTTCAGAATAATAAAAAAGTTTTCTGTTTCGTAACTTCTCCTGACTCCCCGCGAAACCCACCGACGTGCTTTTCCAACCTTTCAGAAAGTTTTTTCATGCTATTGTACTTTGCCATTAAGAGTTCCTCTACTGCGAGTCCGCGCAAATTTCCCAGGAGTGCATTGTGGGTAGCTGATTCCGCTCAACCACAAGCTGCATTAGTAACAGTGGCTGCTTTTCCTTCACCGTTTTTCCGTATCCTCGTATGACCCAGACCCCGACGTCACACGGGACACGGCTGCTGCCTTCGGCAAACACGTTTATTCCGAATATTAGACATTTCGTGCTTCGCCGAATGAGGCAGCTTCATTATTAATGTTATCTCAGCTAATCAACAACCGCTAGCTTTGGGAATAAAGAAGAACTCTCGGCTCGCTCGGCAGTGAGTCGATGGCGTAGGAGTGCGGAGAAGTACGAATCGCTGAAACGAGTTATTAAACCCCTTGTCTTAGGATAAACCGTATAACTCCAGATTGAACCGAAGGACTGCGTACGCTAACATATAGCAGTTTTAAGGATTTTTTTTTGCGGGTTGACATTGAACGCTGTAACGAGTTAATCAAAGAAATAAAAAAATTCACGAATATGTCTAGATTAATATGGTTAGATAAATACTTATTAAATAACACATTTCCAAAGAACAGACGCATGAAGTTTTAAAGTCAATAAAAAATGATCCAATGTGCATAAAAATATTATAACTTTTATATCTCATGTTGTATATTTAATCGTGGTAATTGTTAGAAATCGAAGAATGTTTCAGAGCATGTGAAACAAACAAACAAACAAATAAACAAACAGACAAACAAATAAATAAACAAACAAATAAATAAAAAGAACACAGTGATTGGAAAATAGTTATAGCAAGGTTTTTTTTGTGTTTTTTTTTTATTTTAGGTTTTTTAAATAATTTAAAAATTTTAGGTCATTGAATTTATGTTATGCTCAGAAAACCTGAAATTATTTAATAACATTGCTAACTTTAAAAATAATCTTATCAATAAAGAAATAAATATTATTCAATATTTATTATTTAATATTAATACATATTTTAATATTCTATTTTTTAAGAATATACCTTTAATTTTTTTTTAATAAATGGCTGAAAGTTTTTGAATTAGACAATCTAAGTAGAAAAGAGGTGTAAGTGATTAGAGAAACGTCCTGAAGTGTTTTATTCCTCTTGTACCACAGCAGTTTGAATTAGCAAACAATTAGAATTATTTATTACACAAGGAACAACGTGTTATACTTTTCATCCATTTATAGTTACAGTTAATGTTCTAGTTCCTGTTCTCACTTACGTTATAGCAGCTATAAACAGTCGTTCCCTCAACATTTTTTTTGAAGTTGAGAGAAAATAAAACGCAGCTTTTCATGTTACTGAGAAAGAGTCACACACTGCGCGTATGGATTATCTATCAGCCGCTGGTTTAAGTCGAGCTGTGAGTCAGGGTTCTTCTGCAGATGTGTGTGTGTGTGTGTGTGTGTGTGTGTGTCTCTCTCTCTCTCTCTCTCTCTCTCTGTGTGTGTGTGTGTGTGTGTGTGTGTGTGTGTGTGTGTGTGTGTGTGTGTGTGTGTGTGTGTGTGTGTGTTCACGTATTTAGCCTTTTGTGAAGACAAAAACAAACCAGATGTTCCCACAAAGACGTGTCAAACCTTTTAGTCCTCACAAAAATATAGTGTTTTTACATTATTTATTAAAAGGGTCAGGCTGGTCCTCACAAAGATAGGAAACCAAGTGTGTGTTTGCACAAAAAAAAAAAACTAGGCCTTTAGAACTTGTATAGAATCTGATAAAGTCTAAAATGTAAAAGTAAATAATAATAATAATAATAATAATAATAATAGTAGTAGTAGTAGTACACTTTATTTATATACCATCTGTCATCAAATGTAAATGCAGCTTAAAGTGGTTTAAAGTGTAAAGAAAAAAAAAACAAAGAAAGAAAAAAGGGCCAAAATAAAATAAAATAGTAAAACAGGTGAATAATGACAATATCATATAAAAATGCAATAACAGTAAAGTAATTAAAATGATACAAAAATAAAATAAAGGGTGTGTGAAAAAGTGAAGATGCTAGATAGGGCTAAAAAATAAAAAATAAAATAAAATAAAATAAAATTAAATAAAATAAAATAAAATTAAATAAAATAAAATTAAATTAAATTAAATTAAATTAAATTAAATTAAATTAAATTAAATTAAATTAAATTAAATTAAATTAAATTAAATTAAATTAAATTAGTACTCGTTTAAATTTTTTGTTTCTTTTATTATTTATACTTTTTTTTTTCTTCTGAATTCTGCTTCTCTTTCGGTTAAGAATTTCTTTCAAGATTTTTTTGGGGCTAAAGTCCTAGCTAATGACTCCATTTGGGGTGAGAGGGATATTGTGTACATTTGATTTTTCATTAAATAATCCATTTTAAGCAGCAGTACAGAACCGTTTTCCTCCCTCTAGGCCTGAGCGACGGAGAGCCCGGGGAGCATCATGAGCGATTTTTCACCGCAGTGTAGCAGCTCGCTGATGGAAACACGTCTTATCTCCGTCTCTTCTATTGGATTAAATTTCCTGCCTTTTAGGAGCCTGAAACCTTCACAGCCTCCATTTAATTTGTTGCTTTGAAAATAGCCGAGTGTGTTTATTGTGCTGTCGAGGCAGCAGTTTTTCCCTCAGAGCCGAGTGTTGTTTACGTCCCCAGTGTTCTCTTCATCACGCTGTCGCACACACTCCTGTTAAACTCACTTCCTCTCTCTGTTTCTCTGTGTTTCCTGCAGAAATTTATCCAAGAACCCTCTGACTACGCTTTCCTGGCAGCTCTTCCAGAATCTGCAGCTTATCGATCTGTAAGTGCCGTCTTTCTCTCTCTCTCTCTCTCTCTCTCTCTCTCTCTCTCTCTTTCTCTCTATCTCTGTCTCTCTGTGTGTTTCATGCTGTTTCACACGCTTCGCTTGTCAGTATTGATTTTACTTTTGTATCACTGTTTCTCATTGTGCTGCTGGATTGCGTGTGTGTGTGTGTGTGTGTGTGTGTGTGTGTGTGGGGTTGTTAGTGTCAACCCCACGATTCCACTCGTCGAAAAATGTCTGTAATTCTGCATTAACTCCTCAAACTGACCCTCAAACAGCTGCTGGTCTCACGCTGGTGCAAAACTTTAGAGCTTTTTATTTGATCCGCGACTGAATTATTCAGGAAGTCTCTGAGTGAGGAAAACACACACACACACACACACACACACACACACCTGGTGAAGGAGGCGTGGCCTGTGTACTTGTCAGTAGTAGTGAAAAAGGTGTGACTTTGGCACTTTTAACTTCAGTGGAAAAGGCGTGGTCTCTGCACTCGTCAGCGCGGAGGAAGCTAAGGCGTGGCCTGAGCACCTGTCAGTTTTAGTGAAGAAGGGCGTGGCCTGAGCACCTGTCAGTTTTAGTGAAGAAGGCGTGGCCTGAGCACCTGTCAGTTTTAGTGAAGAAGGGCGTGGCCTGAGCACCTGTCAGTTTTAGTGAAGAAGGCGTGGCCTGAGCACCTGTCAGTTTTAGTGAAGAAGGGCGTGGCCTGAGCACCTGTCAGTTTTAGTGAAGAAGGGCGTGGCCTGAGCACCTGTCAGTTTTAGTGAAGAAGGCGTGGCCTGAGCACCTGTCAGTTTTAGTGAAGAAGGTGTGGCCTGTGCACCTGTCCATCCCAGTAAAGGTGTGGCCTCTGCGTCTGCAGCTCCAGTCCCAGCAAAGTGGGCGTGGCCTCTGCGCATGTCATTTATAGTAAAGGAGGCATGGCATCTTTAGCACCTTTAGCTTTAAAGGTGTGGCCTCTACACCTGTTAGTCCCAGTGAAGGAGGAGTGGTGTATGTAGATGTCAATCATAGTTAAGGAGGTATGACCTTTGTGTCTGTCAGTCATAGTAAAGGGGCGTGGCCTCTTCATCTATTAGTCATCTAATAGTTAAAGAGATGTGGTTTCTGTACCTTCAGCTCCAGTTCCAGTGAAGTAGGCGCAGCCTGTGTACCTGTCAGCCAGAATGAATAAAGGTGTAGCATGTGCCTCTGTCAATCACAGTAAAGGAGGCGCGGCTTCTGTACCTTTAGCTCCAAAGGTGTGGTTTCTACACCTGTCAGTCCCAGTGAAGGAGGCGTGTTGAATGCAGCTGTCAGTCATACTAAAGGAGGTGTGGTCTCAGTACCTTAAACTCACTCCAATCAAAAAGGTGTGGCCTTTGCATCTGTCAGTCATAGCAAAGGAGGTGTGGCTTCTGCATCTGTCAGATTTTTATTAAAATGAATATTGTGCTTATGTTTCAAGCCCCTGCACAATTTATCAAAACACTCGAGAACCTCTGAGATCCGAAGCAGAACCCAATAAATTACTCTCCTCTTCTTCCTGCAGTCTGTACAATCAGCACATGTATGGAGCTGTTCTCTAAGATCAGCAGAGTTCAGTTTCCTCCTTCACTGTGTGTGTGTGTGTGTGTGTGTGTGTGTGTGTTAGGAGGGAATAGACTCAGCGTGGTATTTTAAGTGCAGGAAGCAGGACATGTTCCTCAGAGGAGCAGATTCATCTCCTCCACTGGGTTAGCGCGTCCTTTTCGCGATCTCTGAGGGGACGGAGACGTTCGTGAGAAATATACGTTATTACATCGTCCTTAAACTGAAGACATTAATAACGCCGCAGCGTCCGAGAAGAGCGTGACCTCGTACAGCCGGCTAAGGAAGTCTGCGTGCGCTAATAAGAACAGTTTTTACTCTATTAATTCATTAATGAAGAATCTATTAAAAAAGGAAGTATAAAATCAATATATTTGTGTATGGGAGAACTGTCCTTGTGGGCGTGGCCTAGTTTTGTAATAATCAACCGTAATTGACAGCCTGCTCCTCGACTCAAATATATCTAAATCTACTATTGTTTAATTCTAAATGTAGCAACCACATGGTTACGGAGTTAGCATAGTAGGCTACACTTGTTAGATTAGCTTTCACTTGCTATATCAGCTTCTACTCACTGGGTTAGCTTTTCATGACTATATTAGTTTTTGATCACTACGTTAGCTTGTGCTCAAAAGTATGCTTTCACTCTCTATATTAGGAAGATTATATTTAAAGATTATATAAAAGATTATATAAAGATTATATAAAAGAGATTATATTTTGTTATTAAGTCAGCTTCTGTTTGCTAGGTTAGCTTTCACTCAGGAATTTGCTTTAGCTTGCTAATTTCCTCACTTGCTAATTTTTTGTCTTTTGTTAGTTTTGTCACTTGCTAATTTCATGTCATTTTCGAGAAATATGATTCCTATCGCATTAGTGCTTGCTAACTGAATCAAATAAAATAAGCAGGGTTCTTGTTAGTCCACTCAGACTTTGGGATCTAGCGGTGTATAAAATCGTCTCTATTTCCCCTCACGGCTGTTTGAGCGTCTCGAGACCTTTCAGTCATTCACGGCTGTCAGTCATGTGAACGGAGAGAGGATTAAACAGGTTCACACTCAGTAATGGAGGTCAGAGAGACAAACGACCGGCTCAATTATCAGCATGAAGATGTGTTAGAACCTCCCTGGAGAACATACCAGAACCTGCAGGCATGTATGTGAGGAACGTATGTGCATGCATTTCTAATATACACCATGTTTTAGTTTATAATCCATACACAAGTGTGTGTGCAATTGCATTACATCTACTTCACTTCTTCCTATGGGGTAACTTCAGGGTTCTTTGTAGACCTCTACAGTATTCTTCTTTTCTTTCAGAAAGGGTTCCACACGCCAAGAAATAACCAGAACATAGAAGATATAAAGGTTCTATAGGTTCTATGTAGAAGCCCATGACAGAGTATTTCTCTATCAGAAAGGGTTCCAAGCTAAAACTACTTTAGGAGACCTAGAACCATTAACCATATACTTCTGAAAAATCAGATGTTCTTCAGTTGTCCTTCTGAGGGAACGTCTGTGCAGAACTCCACAGCAAAGTGTTTTCTTATCAGAAAGGGTTCCTACCACCTTTTTTTTGGAAGCCAAGAACCCTTAATTATCTACTAAACCCTTAAAGAACCCTTGAAGAACCCTTATGTTCTAAGAGTGTGTGTATTAACCGGGTAAGTGTGTGGTACAGACTCCAAATTATTGCTGTCAGCCATTCGTTTAGCTCCTGGTACTCAGTCCACTAATAGAAAATTAGGGTTCTTCAAGGGTTCATTAAAGGTTGATTGGGTAATTAAGGGTTCTTAGCTTCCAAAAAAGGTTCCCCTTGGAAACACAAGGGAAATAGTCTACGTAGAACCTTTAGCAGCTGCCTAGATGAACAATTCAAGAGCTGATAAGAACGTAAAAAAAATCACAGTGTAAATGAAATATTAATTATTTCTTCCTGGAACTTTATTGTTTTTAAAAGAAACCCTAAGGTGTAGAGTTCTGCACAAAAGAACCATTAACGGTACTAGAGTTGAATTTTTTTTTAGATACTTTCTTAGACGTTGCTTCTCAAATCATTTCGAACAGAAACACGAAACTTAGAAGTGCCTAATTTTTAAAAAAAAATCTTAAGTAAATATAAATGATAGACATCCTAAGTGCTTCAGGAAGCCGTAGATGTTTCATGGCCCAAGGAGTGGAGAACACACACACACACACACACACACACACACACACACACACACATGCTGATAGAACCCAGGTGCTAGTCCAAAAGCCCAAGGTCAGGAATATCCACTGACTCAAACACAGAACACACTGAAGTTCAATTTCTAACACGAAAGCAGAAACGCGAGGAGAAAAAAATCCTGACTGTTGGAAATCAGTAGCGCAGATGTGCACAGTGTGTTCTCAGTTGGAATCAGACGACACAATAACACACTCACACACACACACACACACACACACATGATTGAGAATGAGAGAGAAAATAGGCGAGAAATGAGTGCGGGTAATGGAGAGAAGAGAAAATTGAGCCACAAAGCGCTCTCATTTCCAGAGTTGAACCAAATCCTCATTTTCTGCTGTTTATTCCACGCGAACACGTCTCACACAAACACACCTCGCAATTTTCCGCTATCTGTTCAGAAAAGAGAGGAAAATAGCCGATGAGGAGTTTGTTTCCTTCTTCCTTGTTGTGTTTTTTTGGGGGGCTGATGGTGAAACTAGCGGCAGACTGAAACATCGCTAACAATGTCTCTCGAGCGACAAAAACTCACAAACACAGCATGTTCTTTTTACTCTCACATACCGTATTTTAGTTTCCTTTCGTTTTTAGCATTTTTTTACGCATTATTTTGTCCTTCGTCCTCCTTTTTTGTTCTTACTGTCTGCTTATTTGTTTGTTTGTTTGTTTGTTTTTATGTATTGACCGTCTTCCTCAGCTATAAATCTATTTCATGATTAGAAACCAGTATCACACTCACATAAAAAAAAAATTTCCTTTCGCTCTATATAGCACTTTTTATATGAACTAGTCTATAGAGATAAAGTGAACTAAACCCCCCAAAAAAAGAAAAGCGAAGTTTCGTGGCCGAAACGGAACCAAAAATTCCCGCCATATTTACAAACATTTCAGATTTTTAAAAAAAAAAAATTTAATGTCGAAAAAAAAAACCGCCAATCATGTTCATGGTGCTGCTGATTTACATTTAGCCACGCCCACAAACATATAAAAGGCAAAGCTCATAAAAAGACATTAGAGCGTCCTTATACGGATATTTACACAAACCCACGTATAACTTACAGACTAACATTTCGTAAATCTTGCGTAAATGCTCTTCCGGACAATTCACGAATAAATTCCGGCGCACAACGGGTGTTGGGAATCGATCACAAAATTCCCACAGAATTCCTGCTGTGTGTAATCTTTATTTTTTAATCCGTTCGTGTGCAGTCTTTAGATAAGCGGTGAGGTTGCAGCGGCGCTCGGCTCAGCGATATCACGAGCGTGTTGCGTGAAGAGCCGCAAAAGCGCAGGCTTCCGCTCGGAGGATATCGATACGATACGGGCGCATTTACGGCGAGGAAACGAAGGCGGCAGATATCAAGCAGGATTGTTGGGTTCTCTTGACCTTTATCTAATCCCAGGCTTTAAATAAACACACAAAGCCGACGAGGCTCTCGTTGTCAGCAGGATCAGACCGCTTTAAAATCTCTGAGATGCGAGAAAAGTTTCCATCTTCTGGCTTTCAGAGTTTTAGAGATATTTATATATATATATATATATATATATATATTAAAGATTTCTGAGTGCTTTATTTCCTTTCGATATTCAAATTCACATAATGAGCTGTAATATCTTTATCTTGTCTATTTGCAAGTGTCTTGTTTTGTGCTTTTTCACATTAAAGAGGCGGCTTTGTCTGGATTTTAAAGCGCCACAGCTATCTGCACAGAAACAGGAAATGATCGGCGCAGTTTAACACCATGTTGATTTAAGATGTTTAGTTCGTTCCTGTCTTCATCGTTTCATCGTTTCATATCGCGCCAGCGTACGTTCGCACGGCCCGCGTCAGAGGCTTCATTTTTGTAAGTGTTCGACTTTGATTTAAGGGAAAAACGAGGCTCCGATTTAGAAGAGTGACATGTTTAGAGGTTTTTTACGTATTACTGCATGAGAGCTTGTAACATAAGCACTAAAGATCAGCATGGAGCGTCAGAAATAAAGGCTACGTTTCAGGCTAATATTGAATATCCTCATCACCTTGTTTCTCGCGCTAGCTCACGGTTCTTCTACGCTTCACAAGTCTGCAAGCAAAGTCCAAGCAAATCATCTTTTATCAAGATTACTAAAAAAAATCATGACGTATTCTATAAAATAAAAGAAATCGTTTCCATATATAAAGACGTTATTAGATCACGTAATAACATTACGATTATGATGAAATTACTGCTTCTACACCAGCGTTGATTGTTTTCCTCTAGCAGCACATCCCAACATGATTTATTCCTCTTATACCGCTGCGGTTTGCCCGAGATGACCAAATTCTTATTATTTAAAGAATGAAACGTCATATTTTTTAACCATTTATAGTTACATTTAATGTTCTGTGAAACAAGTTCCCTCACTAGTCAGTAGGACAAAAAAAACGCATCTTGTCACTTGTACCGAGAAACCGGAAAAGCGTAAACTCCTCTGTAAAGTTACAGCTTTACCTCTGACACTGGAGACTCTTTCAGAAAAAAACAAACAAACAAACAAACAAACAAACAAATAAATAACGTCTCCGCTCTCATCTCAGAACTCCTTACAGAAAACTTCCTTCTGTTAACGTAGAGCATCCGCTGTACAGGTTTCTGTGAATGAGCTGCTGTTATAGAAAATTAATCAACAATTAATCCTGACCAATCAGGATACAGAATTCATCAGCACCCCCCCCCCCCCTCCAAAGTCAGAAATGGTATGTCTTGTTTATAGGAGATGTTTATAGGAGGTGTTTATAGGAGATGTGGATGAGTCAGGAGAGAAAACTGAGTGGAAAAGCAGAAAAAAAAAACAATAAGCTGTACAAAATAGAAAATCCATATTTCGTCTCTCTGGTGAAAAACAACTTATTACGACATGCACGAGGTAAATCAGGAGCGAGGTTGTGGCCGATAGACGAAGTGATCTCAATAACAAATCAGAGGAGAGTACACGGACGGACGGTCGATGCGGGTGACATCACTCCGAGAGAACGAGCATCATCGTCCGGGTCTGTGCTCGATCCGTATCTACATGCTGCGAGCGATTACCTCGAGCTGCGATCGATATTAAAGCATGCTTCCTATTATTCAGGCTGTGTGTGTGTGTGTGTGTGTGTGTGTGTGTGTGTGTGTGTGTGTGGGGACATGTGTCTTCCTGTTGATCTTACGGAGAATAGATGAATAATTCAGGCGACATGGTAGCAGATGAAATGCTGAAGGATTTCTCTGGTGAGTTTGCGTGAAAAAAATAATAAATCAGGTATGCAGACATGAGCTTTATTTCATTTAATATCAAAATATATAAAATTATAAAAAGAAATACTATATTATATGTATACTGTGTGTGTGTGTGTGTGTGTGTGTGTGTGTGTGTGAGACATTAGAGTAATAGCTATCGATTAATATGTACATCGTTGCATTGAATCAGATCAGTGAGGCAGCTTTTTCCTGAATTTGTTTATTTGTCTGTTTGCTGTTTGTTTGTTTGTTTGTTTGTTACATTTAAACGTGTAAGTTTACTGTTTATGTGTATTCTATAGGAAAATGGTGGATCTGGCAACACAGGATAGAATTCTGCATATAATCGAATGGAATAATAATGCATCAGGATAGAATTCAGTGACTTAGCTTTTTATTTACGTTAATATCTTTTGTTTTTGTTTGTGTCAGAAAGTGAGAGGTGAGACGGACGCGGATGAGGTTGAGGCTATTTTTATTAAACAGGCAGGCAGACGATTCTAAAACGAAAGGCAGGCTCAAGGTCAATAAACCGGCGCGGGTCAAGCGAGGCACAAACAGGGCAAAAGACAAACCTCGGAGAACTCGGAGAACTCGGAGAACTCGGAGAACGGAAAGTTAAAAACCGGGATAACAAACACGGGATAACGAGGCTCGGTAATCATCAGAGGCGGACGCACACACTGAGCGTTTACTTCGCCATGTGTTTGTGAGAGTGAGAGCTTTTTCTGTGTGTGTGTGTGTGTGTGTGTGTGTGTGTGTGTGTGTGTGTGTGTGTGTGTGTGTGTGTGTGTGTGTGAGATTGGAAACAGGTAAGTGTGCTCAGGTGATTGCGAATGTGTCCATGGTGGTGGATTCTGGGTAGCCTAGTCCGAGGCGGCCATGTCTGTAGGCTGCAGTGCATTCTGGGGAATTGAGTTCATTGTATAATTAAATAGATAAATAGATAAGAATACGTAAATAAGTAATTAAGTAAGTAAGTAAATAAATGAATAAATTCTACAGGGAAGCTGTGAATCTGGCAACACTCTAATCACAGCTTTAAATAATCAGTCGTAGAATCAGAGGCCATTAAATTCTGATTAAAATGAAATACACAAATAAATGCACTATATGCCTTTTTCCTGTAAAGCTAAAAATATTCTTTGGATGCTTAGCTTTTCTTTATTTCTGAGAATAATTTATGGTAATGCAAAACATTTTATGACTAATGATTTTTGGAGTTTAAAATGGTAAGATTTTGAAATTTTGAAATAAAACTCAGACGTCGGACGCCTCGGCTGGTTGTGTCGCACTTCGTTTTTGGCCAAAATGTCGTTTTAAACGACTTCCCACGCCGGCGAGGGCGTTCATCCGCTGAGAAAACGTCAAAATCCCTCCAACACACGCGCTACTGAATACGTCCAGCTGAGTAATTACTGCAGAATCTTAATTAAGACGCATCGTCCTCATCATCATCATCATCATCATCATCTCAAAACTCACTGTTAGTCATTTTCATGTTTTTGGCAGTGCTAATCCTCGACATATCTCATTATAGTTTGAGGTAAACAAGCAAAAGTGTGTGTGTGTGTGTGTTTGTGCTGTTACTTTTCCAGCCCACACACACACACACACACACACACACACTTTCTCTTGCTGTGTAAATTGGTGGTTTGGATCCTGGGCTTTAGCTCCATTTGGCTAATGTGTAACACCTGTGCGCTAATGAGTGCTAACACCGGTCCTGTTTACAGACTCGCATTGAGCTGGACACCTCGGCGCATTTCGCTCCGAACCCGGACCATCGTTCCCTTTAATCACACACACACCACTTCTCAAACTAACAAGCAGCTGCCATCAGGAAAGTTTAGAGCATCGTGTGTGTGTGTGTGTGTGTGTGTGTGTGTGTGGATTGGAATCAGACCCAAATCCCTTAACAAGCAATGAAATTCTATGCCCTAATAAGGCAATAAAATAGAATTCCATGCTAAAAATGGAAACAGTTAAAAAAAAAGCCTTATTTCTTGACTTAATGAACAGTAGAATAGAATCATATCTATAAATCTAATCATATCGTAATCACAGAATAATATTCACTGAATAATAGAGTATTGAATAATTGAGTAGAATAATATTTATTGCCCCAACAAGCCAACAGAATAGAATTTTAATCCCACAAAGCAACAGAATAGAAACCTGTAACTAATTACTCAGTAGAATGGACTTATGTGACCTAATAATGTAACAGAATAGAATTATATGACAGGATAACACGGCCGAATAGAATTTTATTCCCTAAAAAGAGCAAAGAATACATTTCCTTGACCTAATAAGGAGACATAATAGAATTACAAGACCCACTAATGCAGGCAAATACAATTTTATGCCCTAATAATGCGACAGAATAGAATTTGATAGCCTAACTAGGCAACATAATAGAATTATATGACCCTATAAGGCGGCCGAATAGAATTCTGTGCCCTAATTAGAGAACAGAATAGAGTTGTGTGACCCAATAAGGCACAAGGATAGAAACCTGTGGCCGAATAATGCTACAGAATAGAATTTTGACCCAACAAAGCAACAGAATAAAAATCCATAACTAATAAATGAACAGAATCAACTAATAAGGTAATGAGGCAGCTTGGGACCGTGGAATTCTAAAGGCTAATAAAACAACTGCATAGAAATCAATGACAGACAAAGTAAAAAAAAGAATAGAGTGCTATATAATAAAATTTGTTAAGGCAATACAGTAAAACCATGTGATGATAAAGCAGTAGAATAGAATTCACTAACCTAATAATGCCTGATAACAGACTTGAATAAGGCAATAAAATGAAATTCTACGACTCCAATTCTATATATATTCTATATAGAATACTATATGTATTAATTGTATATAAATCTGTGTGTGTATATATATATATACGACCCACTAAGGCTGAAACACTGAACGAGGGAAGAGAATAGAATTCTACGTATAACTTATTAACCTGTGAAATAAGCTGTGAATAAACGATAGACGCTGGAGACGTTAAACTGGAGAGCGAGAGGAAGGCGTCTCTGTGAGTGCGGCGCTGGTGAACTCCGGCAGGTGGTGAATTTGGGCTGTCCGTGTTGTGCTCGAGGTGTGTGACGATGCCAGAGGTTCAGCTTCAGCAGGGCAGTCTGACTTCCTGCGGCCGGACTGCGGGGAATTACAGAGGGTTCGTGCAGACACAGAGGAGCGAGCGTCTTCTCGGGCTTTGCCGCCGGCGTTCGGTGTTTTCTTTCTTTCCTTAAACGCTTAACGCTGTTGCTGAGACCCGGCTGTGAGCGCGCGACCGTCGCTCTGTGGTGCTAGCATGGGTACGTGCTGGAGCAGCTGGAGCTGCTGTCCATGGTGCTGAACCTCCATCTATATGATAAATAACAGCAGCATTCAAGTAAAATGTAGAAATATCCAGTTACATAAAATCCCTTACTTACAAAAATCTGGTGAAATAAACACAATAAAAAGCAAAGCGCAAAACGATAAACGCATAAAAAGCCTAGTACATCCTCTGTAATAATTCTTTTACAAATCACGGCATACTCAGACTGTTTGAACAGCATCTTAATTTCATTTCCTAATAATTCCTAATAATAATTCCTAATTTAATCCTAAAATTAAAAGCCTATTTAATCTCTCAAATCTTTCATTTCTCTCTCTTTTGGCCTTTTTTTCTCTTTCAACCAAAAAAAAAAAAAACCCCATGAAATGTCTTTTTTTTTTTTTTTTTTTT
>CM040981.1:27752909-27777024 GCA_022985145.1 Pangasius djambal
TGTGTGTGTGTGTGTGTGTGTGTGTGTGTGTGTGTGTGTGTGTGTGTGTGTGTGTGTGTGCAGGAGGTTAGAGGGCGTGGTGTTTAACTGCAGCTGTGAGATTCGGTGGATCCAGCTGTGGCAGCAGAGAGGAGAAGCAGGTCTCCACAACCAGCAGCTCTTCTGTAACACAGGCTTCAGCCAGATCCCTCTGCAGCTGCTCAACATCTCCCACTGCGGTACTCTAAACACTACTATTATCATCATTATCATTATTATTATTATTATTATTATTATTATTATTACTAGTAGTAGTAGTAGTAATACTTTATTTATTTGTTTAGTTAGTTGGTTATTATTTTTTTCCTACCTAAAAAGTGTATTTCTTTTTTATTTGATTTTATTTCATTTTATTTTGAAGGCTAACACGTGCTTCCTCTGAGACACATAAAGCCACGCTGCATCACAGGGTGATGTAACACACGTGGCGGAGAGCGCTGTCTGCCCTCTTCCACATGCATGAGCTGACAGATGCCCATGATTGGCTAATGTCGCAGTGATTGACAGGGAGGAGGGAATGTGCACTCTCTTATAACTGTATTATGATTGTACTATACCTTTAAAAATAGAAACAAACAGAACTTCACTTTAACGTCTCTCTCTGATGCCTCCCTCTGACATTTCTCTCTAATGTCTCTCTCTTACGTCTCTCTGCGACTTCTCCCTCTGACATCTCTCTATAATGTCTCCCTCTGACGTCTCTGTCTTACATCTCTCTGCGACTTCTCCCTCTGATGTCTCTCTGTAATGTCTCTCTCTGACTTCTCTCTCTGACGTCTCACTCTGACTTCTTGCTCTGACGTCTCTCTCTGACATCTCACTCTGCCGTCTCATTCTGACGTCTCATTTTGACTTCTCTGTCTCTCTCTGTCTCTCTCTGTCTCTCTCTGACGTCTCATTCTGACGTCTCATTCTGACGTCTCATTATGACTTCTCTGTCTCTCTCTGTCTCTCTCTGACGTCTCTCTCTGACTTCTTGCTCTGATGTCTCCCTCTGATGTCTCTCTAATGTCTCCCTCTAGCATATCTTTCTGACACCTCCCTCTGACATCTGGCTCCGAGGTCTCTCTCTGACATCTCACTCTGCTGTCTCATTCTGACTTCTCTGTCTCTCTCTGTCTCTCTCTGATGTCTTACTCTGCCGTCTCATTCTGACGTCTCATTCTGACTTCTCTGTCTCTCTTTGTCTCTCTCTGACGTCTCACTCTGCCGTCTCATTCTGACGTCTCATTTTGACTTCTCTGTCTCTCTCTGTCTCTCTCTGATGTCTCATTCTGCCGTCTCATTCTGACGTCTCTCTAACGTCTCTCTAATGTCTCCCTCTAACATATCTTTGTGACGTCTCCCTCTGACATCTGGCTCCGAGGTCTCTCTCTGACGTCTCCCTCTGACATCTCACTCTGCTGTCTCATTCTGACGTCTCATTCTGACTTCTCTGTCTCTCTCTGACGTCTCATTCTGCCGTCTCATTCTGACGTCTCCCTCTGACGTCTCTCTAACATCTCCCTCTAACATATCTTTGTGACGTCTCCCTCTGACATCTGGCTCCGAGGTCTCGCTCTGACGTCTCACTCTGCTGTCTCATTCTGACGTCTCATTCTGACTTCTCTGTCTCTCTTTGTCTCTCTCTGACGTCTCACTCTGCCGTCTCATTCTGCCGTCTCATTTGACTTCTCTGTCTCTCTCTGACGTCTCACTCTGCCATCTCATTCTGAAGTCTCATTCTGACGTCTCTCTAACGTCTCTCTAACATCTCCCTCTAACATATCTTTGTGACGTCTCCCTCTGACATCTGGCTCCGAGGTCTCTCTCTGACGTCTCACTCTGACGTCTCATTCTGACGTCTCATTCTGACTTCTCTGTCTCTCTCTGTCTCTCTCTGACGTCTCATTCTGCCGTCTCATTCTGACGTCTCATTCTGGCGTCTCGCTCTGTCTATGTTTGTGCAGATGTTCCAGAAATCAGCGTGACACACAGCAGCGTGACGGTGAACGAGGGCGATCGGGTCACCATCACGTGTAACGGGTCTGGAGTTCCGGTTCCTGATGTGGACTGGAAGGTTAACTCGCTGCACTCCATCAGCACACAGCAGGTAGACACTTTGATGAACACCATGTGTGTGTTACACGTGAGCGTGTGTTACATGTTTTACCATCACTCTTTTTCATTTCCAGGCCACTCAGTTTCCTCCTCACGTGCACTCGTTGACGTTAACCCTGTTTAACGTGAGTCGGGATGATAACCTGTCGCTGCTGCCCTGCACCACCGAGAACATCGTGGGCATGAGCAACACGTCTGTCCACCTCTCCGTCCAGTGTGAGTCACCTTCTCCACTTCTGTCTGTCTTTCTTCCTTTTTCTATTCCTCTAGCTGGATTTTACTTCCCACCATCTTTCCTTACTTTCTTCTGTAATCACTACATCTGTTTTTCCTCTCATTCCTCCAAACACTCTTTCTTATTTACAGTTGAGGCCAAAGGGTTACATACTGTACACCTAGACTAAAGATATTCCATCTCAGTTCTTTAGAACTTCACCCATTTCATGTTTCTTTCTTTACAAAACCATCATTTTAAACAGATTATTTGAAAACAATCGATTAGAGACAGATTCATTTCAGCTTTAATTCACGATATCAGAATTCCAGTGGGTCAAAAGTTTACACACACCAAGTTAACTGTGTCTTTAAACAATCTGGAAGGATCCAGAAATGAATGACTTGTAAAAGCTTCTGACTGGGCAGTTGTCATAATCGGCTGTTAATTTGCCGTCAATTGGCTGTAGCTGTATTTATGGCCCTACCATTTGGAGACAATTTTGAGAAAATCCAAGCAACTCAGCCAAGACCCGTAGACCTCCACAAGTCCAGTTCCTCCTTGGAGTAATTTCCAAACAACAGAAGGCACCACAAGAATCTGTACAAACAACTGAACGCAAATATACAAATATACAAATATACAAATATACGAATCTTGGGAGCACACAGAGGCTGCGTCATTCAGGAAAGAGGCAGAAATTAACTCCAGGGATAAACAAACGTTGGTCTGAAAGGTTCAACTGAACCCCAAGACAACAACAGAGGAACTGATGAAGGAGCTGAAGACATCAGGTACCAATTATATACATTCATCATTAAGAGAGTCCTACATCAGTATGACCTGACAGTCTGTTGCACAAGGAAGAAGCCGCTACTCCAAGACCGACGTGAAAATGCCAGACTGAAGTTTTTCAGGTGATCACCAGCCTTTTGGAGGAGAGTTCTCTGGTCAGATGAAACAAAATCGGCCATAAAGATCAGAGCAGTGTAAGAGCGAGGTTTTTATTTCAAACTGTGAAGCATGGAGCTGGTAGCATCATGTCAATGATTATCTAGAAATACTGAAGGAACACCTCAAGACATCAGCCAGACCATGACTGGTCTTCCTGCAGGACAGTGATCCTAAGCAAACCTCCAAAGCCTCGAACTAAAACGTGTGGACTGAACTGAAAAAGTGAGCGAGGAGGCCCCTCATACCTGACCCCGTTACACCAGTTCCTGTCAGGAGGAACGAGCAGAAGTAAATTCCAGCAGTGTATTGTGAGAAGATTGTGGAAGGCTACAACAAGACTTTGATTCAAGTTCAAACAAATAAAAGAAAACGACACCAGATGCTATCAAAGTGTACGTGAACTTCTGACCCACTGAAAACCTGCTACAGTAAATAAATCTGTCTCTCAGCCTGCTGTTGTGAAACTGATTCTGTCCTTTCATCTGCTCTTTTCTTTCTTTCTTTCTTTCTTTCTTTCTTTCTTTCTTTCTTTCTTTCTTTCTTCAATTTCTACATTGGATCTTTCCATCTGTCATAACTGTCCAGCTGTCATAACTTTCTTCTCTCCTTTTATCATCATTACTTTCTTTTGTCCTTTTATCTGCTCTTTTTCCTTTCTTTCTTTCCTTTTTTCTTTCTTTCTTTCTTTCTGAGATATTTAGAAAGTACTGGTTACATGAATCAATGAAAGCAGCATGATCTTGTTTTTATAAACACTAATTCCTCAGCGCTAAAGTGAACGCTGTTTTTTTTTGTTCTCAGTCAGTTTGGTGTGAAATCAGTCGATCTGAAATATTTTTATTCGTCTTCACCACTGGATCGAGTTACACAGTGATGTGAGATGTGCAGACGCTCCGCGGTTTGTGTATTTACATTTCTAGCTGACGCTGTTGTCCAACACGGCTGCAACACAATACTCCTCACACTCGATACGTATCGACTGAGAGAGATTTGCAGACGCTCAGGACAAAAAAAATCTGATGTCTCTGTGTCTGATTCTTTCCATCTCCATCTTCTCCATCTCCATCCTCTCCATCTCCATCCTCTCCATCCTCTCCAGCTCCACCTCCATCTCCATCCTCTCCATCCTCTCCATCTCCATCCTCTCCAGCTCCACCTCCATCTTCTCCATTTCCAACCTCTCCATCTCCATCCTCTTCATCTCCGTCTCCATCCTCTTCATCTCCATCTCCGTCCTCTCCATCTCCAAAGAGTGTGTGTGGAGAAAAAAAGTCAACATTTCAAGCTGTGAAAAATCGATATTTCCGATTTCGCCTTGTGAGGTTTCGAAGTTTTGGAACAGAAGTCTTTCTGAGTCAACATGAGGATGAGTGATGAGCTCGCTGACAGACGTCTCAGACGTTGGAGGTGGATGTTTAAGTGTAAAGTGTGTGGGTGGCTGGATGGAGATGGTAATGTGTGTTTTAGACGACGGTAATTACAGGCCGTGAGCGTCTGACACACGACAAGAAGATGAGTGTTACAGTGATGACGTGTTCATGGAGAAGAGTCTGTCCATCGAGGACTTTATACGTTTATATAACAATTCCTCCTGCTCCATCGTGTGCGTGAATATACAAGAAGGGCGGATGTTGAGGTGTGAAGAACTTCAGATAATTCGCTGCGTCATGACAAGGACGTGACCACGCCGTTCACGTGATATCGTATCGTCATATCCAAGGACGCTGTAGCTGATTATTTTTCTAGAACAGCATGTCCCAAGTGCTTTACCCCTCCTTAACCACAGCCGCTTTTTATTCAACAAACCGTCATTATTTTATCGGTTTGCAGTTACATTTAACGTCGTGGAACCTACTTGAACTTCTGTGACAGCTTACGCGACAGTGCTGGTGAATTCTGGATTCTGATTGGTCAGAATTAATTCTGGAAGATCAGATGTTTTTCAGCATTTCTATAGCTCAGCTCACTCGCAGGGAATTGTATGGCGGTCAATCCACGTAAACAAACTATAAAAAATAATCATGTGTATAGTGAAGTTTCCTGTAAGGAGATGTTTATTTTTGACTTATGGAAGAAGTCTCCAACAATTAGAGTATAAATAAATGTAACTATAAATGGATAAAACGAATGACGTCAGCTTAATAATTTGACAAGTTGCTGTGGTATAAGAGGAATAAAACGCTCGGCTTTAACTCCACTTCATCACACCTCTTAGTGTTTGTTTATTTGTCTGTTAAAGTTTGTCATTAACGGCTCATGATTAGTAAAATCCACAATAAATAATAATTACAAACATCCATCCATCCATCCATCCATCCATCCATCCATCATCTAATATAGAGGAAGACAACTCTGCTCGTGTCTTTAAACAAACCACGGAGCGATCCAGGAAGCTGAGTTCGTTGTGTTTGTTTGTAGCTGTGTGTTGCGTCCGAGTGACTAGTCGTGTAACGCGGTAGTTTTTTTTCTCCTCTCTCTGTCTCTCCATCTGTCTCTGCACGCTTGAAAGATGTGTTCCTATTTTTAAAACTTCATCTCTCCGTCTCTTCTGCAGTCCCTCCCACCATCATGCGCTTCAAGAACCCGGAGAAGTGGCACGACACGTGCATGATGTTCATTGTCCGAGGCCAGCCTCTGCCCACCGTGCGCTTCTTCTACAGAGACGTCGAGCTGCCGCAGACCGACTACGTTCGCATGGACGCCGAGGTGTACCGGGACTCGCTCGAGGGCTGCCTCATCTTCAAAAACCCCACCCACCACAACAACGGCAACTACACTCTGGAGGCTCGCAACTTCCTGGGCGTGGCCACCAAAACAGTCGACGCCCACTTCATGGGAGCTCCGTTTGATGGTAAAAATGTCTCTTTTTTTTCTTCATTTTTTATTGTGTTTGTCTGAAATCAAAATGGCTAACATCAACCTAATGACAACAAAAAATATAATAATGAACGAATTTGTAATAATTAATATCGATAGTAATAATAATGAATTAATTATTCGGAATAATAATTGGTCATGAATACTTAGATCTAGATTACACATAAAGATTATTAGAAAATAAGAAATGATTCTGCTATAAATCATTAATATTTATTAGACTTAAAGTGATAGTCAGGCCAAAAGGGAAAACTAAGCATACAGTAGTTTTTATCCATTTATAGTTACATTTAATATTGTGGAACATCTGCGAAACAAGTTAATAAGACAAAAAAAAAAACCGCAGCTTGTCATGTTTCTGAGAAACGGCAAAGAAGCGTAAACTCCTCTGTCCTGAAGATGTCGGAAAACTTAAAGTTACAGCTTCACCTCTGACTGTTACAAAACGCTGACACTGGAGACTCCTTCCTTACATGTTACATAAATATCTCCTTACAGGAAATTTCACCATATCAACAGGTTTTTAAATCTATTCACGTGGAGCGTCCACTGTACACGTCCCTGTTGTTATAGAAACGATAATGTATTAGAACGAGCGCTATTGTCAGAGCTGCTGTTGTAGAAAATTAAGCAACGCCTTCTGACCAATCACAATCCAGAATTTAACAGCCCCCATAGCTCAAGTGTTAAACATGTCTCGCTTGATATGTATCATCATCATCATCACCATCATCATCGTCATCATCATCATCGTCATCAGCAGCAGCAGCAGCAGCTGTTCTGTGCTGTGTGTTATTCAGTAGTAAAGAAACGGGGTTAAGGATGTGAGATAAACACTTTAAATGTAAAAATGTTAATGAGAGGACATGATGGAAGGCATTCTCATGGGGTTTTTGTCTATACAGTGTGTGTGTGTGTGTGTGTGTGTGTGTGTGTGTGTGTGCGTGTGTGTGTGTGTGTGTGTGAGATGGGGTGTCATTGTTAATGTGATATACTGATAGCTCTTTTTCTCTTTATTCCCAGTAGACTATGTAGAATACGGTGAGTACACATCTGCTCACATCACACGTTCTTTTACATTACAGACAGACAGGTGGATACACAGACAGACAGACAGGTGGATACACAGACAGACAGACAGACAGGTGGATAGACAGATGGTTGGATACACAGATAGACAGACAGATAGACAGACAGACAGACAGGTGGATAGACAGATAGATGACAGGTGGATAGACAGATAGACAGACAGGTGGATAGACAGACAGACAGGTTGATAGACAGATAGTTGGATATACAGATAGACAGACAGACAGGTGGATAGACAGATAGATGACAGGTGGATAAACAGATAGACAGATAGACAGACAAGTGGAGAGTCAGCTAGTTGGATAGACAGATAATTGGATACACAGATAGACAGACAGGTGGATAGACAGATAGTTGGATATACAGATAGACAGACAGGTGGATACACAGATAGACAGACAGGTGGATAGACAGACAGGTGGATACACAGATAGTGATAGAAAGAAAGATAGACAGAGAGACAGAAGGATAGACAGATGGTTGGATACACAGACAGACAGATAGCTGTATGGACAGATAATTGGTTACAGTATATATTACACAGTTTGTGTAAATGTATGTGTAGACTAATGATGATGATGATGATGTGTGTGTGTGTGTGCGTGCGTGTTTGTGTGTGTGCGTGTGTGTGTGTGTGTGCGTGTGTGTGTGTGTGTGTGTGTGTGTGTGTGCTTTGTTCACAGTTCACCCTTCAGCTCACTCTCCTGTGAGTCCGAGTCTGACTCCCACCATCGCTGTCACACACCGGCCTGAAGAGGACACGTTCGGGGTGAGAGTGCGCTCATTTACATTTCATATTTATTCTGAATTCTGAATAAAATTGTAAATATTCTATTATTTATATATATATATATATATATATATATATATATATATATATTTGGAATGAGAGCTGAGCTCTGGGTTTGATTTTTATTCACTTTTTTTACTCAATGATCTCCAACTCCAAATGTCTGAGACGTTCCTTTATTAGTATAAATGTAATAAATATACACGAGTGAGGATGAATTCAAAGATCGTAACTTTCACACAGTTGAAATAAGTGGCGTCCTCAGGATGTCCTCTGACCTCTGACCCCAAAAACCACGACTGCCCATTGCACCACAGCGCTGCTGAACTCTGATTGGTCAGAAGGTGTTGATTCATTTTCTAGAACAGCAGCTCTGACTGTAGCGCAGCTGCAAATCACAGGTTTATATATTAAAGTCTTTAGCTTTCATAAAATGTAACATTCTCCACATAACGACGTCCAGTAACAGTAACTGGTGAAGGGGGCGGAGCTAGCGTGTGGGAATTGTATAGCACTACATTTGTTTTATATATATATATATAAAAGGAGAAGCTTTGTGTCTTTTTGGCAGGACATTAAAAAAAAAACAAGCAGGTACAGGGATAAACCCAGAGAGGGACTTTTAAACTTGAGCTACTTTAATCCTCTTTATAGCTTCCTTTCATTTTTCTCTCCGTCGTCCTTTTGTAGCCTGCGTGTTTTACGGCTTCTTAAAAATGTAATTTAGCTCATGGCTGTGTTGTAATTGGCTAGATAGAGATTAGGGAGGTTTTTAATAGCAGTGCGTTCGGGGAGCCGAGCCTGTGAGCGTTCGGAGGTCTTAATTATAGAGAGCGCTTTTTTCTTCGGATGGCTTTATTGCAGGTTTTTTGTCTGCTTTTATTTGACTTGGGATTTTTACACTTTATTCTGTGTTGTCAGGGCAGTGTTTAGCCAAAAGCTTAGCTGATTTGTTTGTCTTTGTGCTCGAGCAAGGACATGTTTGCACGTCGTAAATCTGCTAAACTGAGGATTTTTTTTCTTCTTCTCCGCTTCTCCTGCGTGAAGTGGAAATAGGACGCTCTTACAACACAATGTTCATGATTACCGGATCAACGTCGATACGAAACGCAGAAAAGGCCAAATAAATTAATAAATAAATCAGATTTTAAAAGATCCAGATGGATGTGCAGAATATCTCTCCAAATCCGCCATGTTTCTTTGAGCGAGAGAAATATTTATTCTGTCTGATTTTATGTTTGCAGCTGCAATCTGAATACACCAGACGTCTTATTAAAGTCTGTTTATGGAAAAGAAATATTCGAGTAATAAAAGTTTCATGCCACTTTGCCGCTCGATCAACCGTGGAGGGAAAGTTGGTTAAATCTTGTTTGTCCACGGATTGAAGCATGAAAATGTCTTTATAGAAACGGTCTGGAAGTCAAGCTTATCCTCTCACACTCATACTGTGTGTGTGTGTGTGTGTGTGTGTTTAGTAATACGGTCCTTTGGGCAGAAATCCTGTCACTGTTAGCCTTATCGTTCTGAACGTGCACACTTATTTCAGTCTTTCTGTGAGATGATGATGCACTCTCTGCATTGCATTTTTGTTTTTTTTTTACCCTCCATTTATTTTTCGATTTGTTTTTGCGCAGGATTACGCCGCGACTCAGAGCCATTCTGGACACAGATTAAGCCATGGTCTTGGAACAAATTACACTGTTGAAGGGAATTCTTGATTAAAACGCTCTTCATTGCTTCACTTTAGGACAAATCTCAGCCTGGATTCGTGACCTCGGGTCGTCACGTTTTAGTGTGAAAGGTCAAAAAGTGACTAAAGGCTTTAAAGTCCATCATATGAACTTTTATGTCACGCATAATACATCGTATCATTAAGGTTTGTGAATAAGCTTTGACAAATTAAAAACGAGACTTTACTGTGTCCTCAAATGCTCAGTTTTGCACTTGTGTAATGGTTTCCCTGATTCCTTGGTTCCCTGATTCCTGGTTCTCGTGTTCCGCATTTATATAGTTCCTCAGTTCTGTGTTTCATAATTCCCTCCTAGGTTCCTAGTTTGTCAGTCTGCTAAAATTCCCTGTTTTCCCAAATCCCTAGTTTTCTGTCTACCTTGTCTCCGACTTCCATTCTCAAGTTGGTTCCCTGTTCTATAGTTCCTTCCTAGATAGTTTTCTGTTTTTCCACTTTCCTAGTTCCTTTGTTCCTGCTTCTTTCCTTTCTCAAATTCCATAGTTTGTTGGTTCCCTAGTTCTCTGGTTTCGTGGATCTTTATGTATGTTTTGCATGTCTGTTTTCTTAAATCCCAAATCTTCTACTGAAGATTGTTGTGTTGGTAGAGAAGTAACTTCGGACTTTAATCAGGGCGGTTGTGCGAATGTGCTTGACCAATGAATAGTCTGCACTATTTTAGCTCCACCCACATGTCCCTGCTTGGCTCACATGGAAGCGTAATCAAATTCAGCATGGGTACTTCAGTCCAGCTTAGCTTCCACGGCGCTGGCATTAATGACAAGATGGATGTTCTCTGGATGAATTCCTGGTTCTCTTTAGTGTCATGTTTTCTTAAATCCTTCGTTTTTAGGTATATAGCTCCCTAATTTCACGGCTTCACAAATCCCTGGTTTAGTTTCTTCCTGCACCCCAGTTACATATTTCCCTGAATTCGTCATTCTTTTGTTTCCTTTTTCCTTCATTCCTGGTTCATGATAATTTCATAGTTCTTTTGTCGCATACTTTTCTGGTTCTCTAGATCCCTATATTTCGCTCACTATTTTGTTCTGGTGTTTCTGGTATTTGACTTGTGGCCTTGTGTTTTGAAAAAGAACAGTGATGACCTCATCTGCTATGAATTTTCACAATTTATGACTCATTTGATCAGGAGGTTTACTACTATTGGACTCTCGGGCGAGGACCTTAACTGCAGATCTCAGAGAGGGCTCTGACTCACTTGTAAGCTTGTTTGGATAAAAGCTTCTGAAAAAAAAAAACCAAATAAATTTAAATGTAACCCAGCCGCCCCCGACTCTTGTGTTACAGAGAAATAAACAATCAAAAACATTCTGCATCGGTCATGTAGAGCAGAGGTTTGTCGAGTTACGCAGTGCTCGTGTGGGAGTTTATGCTTCTTCTTATAGATGTATATGTGCAAGATGCTTTATTTCTCCATAAAAATCTGATTCATTTCTCATACGTGATTGTGTATTGTCTATGAGATGGGGTCGACTATAATTTGAATAAAATAATCAGTGTTATTGTTATTGTTTCTTGCACTCTTGAGACTTTTCTTTGGATAATTAGCATAATTTGCATCCATAAAACTTGGATCATGATATGTGGTAGTGCGGATAAAAAAAGGATTAAAGTGTGTTTGTGTATGTTTGTGTTTCTAGGTGTCAATCGCAGTGGGCTTGGCTGGCTTTGCCTGCGTCCTCCTCCTCGTCATGTTCGTCCTCATTAACAAATATGGCAGGCACTCCAAGTTCGGCATGAAAGGTAAGAAGTGTGTAAACAGCCTCAGCATGAGGCTCAGCATGAAGAAGAAAAATAACAATACTATGAACAAATAACAATGCATTACTATTTTGTTATGTTTTGCATATTTATTCAGGTCAGTGAAAATATATTTTAGGTTTTGTTGTAAGGATGTAAGTTTAGGTGTTTGTTCTAGATAAAGGTGTTGCTCTAGGTGGTGGTTATCACTCACGGTCATTTTCCCAGTTCCTTGGTTGCCTACAGGCCCCTGGCTCTCTGATTCCTTGGGTCCCTTGATTTACTAAGTTCCCCATTACCAGCTTCCTTAGTTACCTAGGTCAGTGGTTCCTTATTTCTCTCTGGTTCCTTGGGTAGTGTGGTTCTTTTGTATGTGAATTCTCGGTTACTTCATTACCTAGATCTCTGGCTCCCTGGTTCCTTGGCTTCCTTGGTTATATGGGTGTTTTATTTCTTATTTCCTTTGTTACCTATGTCCATGGCCCTATGGTTCCTTCATTTTTTGGTTCCTTAGGTCTCTGATTCCATAGTTGCTTGGTTACCTAAGTCCTAGGCTCTCAGGGTTGGTTCTATAGGTATCTGGTTTCACAGTTCCCTGGTTATCTTGGTCACTGGTTTTCTGGTTCCCTGGTTTTGTTGATTCCACAGGTCTCTGGTTTCTTAGTTCATTGGTTAACTAGGTCCCTGGCTGTCTGGTTCCATGGTTTCCTTGGTTCCATGGGTATATGGTTTCTCATTTCCTTGGTTACCTAGGTCCCTGTCTCTCTGGCCTATTTGATTTTGCTGGTTCCATTGGTCTCTGGTTTTCTATTCCCCTGTTTACTTAGGTCTGCAAATGTCTAGTTCCTTTATTACCTTGCTTCTCTAAGTCTCTGGTTTCTTAATTTCTTCATTACTTAGGTACCTGGCTCATTGGTTGCCTTGGTTTCCTTGGTTTAATAGGTTGCTGCTTCCCTGGTTCCTTGGTTTTCAAGTCTCTATCTCCCCAGCTTCTTGGTTTCCTTGCTTCACTAGATCCCTAAGTCTCTGTCTCCCTGGTTCATAGATGTCTATTTCTTTTCCGTGGTTACCTAGTTCCTAGTTTTCCTAGTTCGTGGTTACTTAGACTGGTTTCTTGGTGTCCTTGGTTTGCTTAGTCCCTTCTTTCCAAGTAATTGATTAGCTGGGTTTCTGTTTCCCTGGTTCCATGGGTCTCTGGTTCCTAGTTCCTTGGTTACCTAGGTCCCTGTTTTTTGAGATTCTTTGTTTCCCTGTTTCTCTAGTTCTCTGTTTTTCAGGATCTCTGAAAATCTCTAGTTCCATAGTAGTAAATGCTTTAATTTTGGCTAAGGAGAGAGTTACAACCTGTAGCTTTAATTCTAATGTAATTAATAAAAAAATCTAAGTAAATCACTCTTGGATGTTAGAACTCCTACAAATTGGACAAATTGGTATTTCATTGGCCAGCTGGCTAAATATTAGGAACTGTCAGAGGTTCAGACCTGGAATGCAATGTGAAGGTTTCATAGTTAGCACAGCTTTGGTTTGAGCACCATCCTTACTCTCTTGTCTTTCAGCCAGTTCTTCTGAATCCTGGTGGCTTTAACTCATGAGGAAATGATTTGGCTGCGATTTTAGTTTTTAATCCCTCTGTCACTTTCTTTCTTTTTTGACGGCTTTGGCAGCTTTTGCTGCCATCACATTTCCATCTCCTTCTTAATATAGTCTCCTCCTGCATTGCATGTAGTCATTTGGCAGATGCTTTTATCCTGTGAGGCAGAATCCAGTCCAAGCGTAGCTGAGCAGCTGGAGGCTAAGGGCTTGGATCAGGAGCCTGCCAGTCGCTTTCTGGCAGTCGTGGGATTTGAACTTATAACCTTCTGATCGCAGAATCTTAACCGCTAAGCTATCTCTGCCGAGCGGTGTGTGTGTTTGTGTGTATTTCTGAACTGGACCTGGGTCTCGAACATGGCGGATGAGACCTACAACTGAAATCCCAATGCTGGGATATTTATGCATCCAAACTGAATATTACACATGAGGTCTGTCAGAATAAATTTCTCCACACTTATTTGTTTAAGATCCCAAGATGTGGCATCCCACAAGTGACTCTTGCCTCACTTGGTGTAGAAACAGGGTTCAATAAATAATGATTGATTATTAATTTAATAATTAGTTATAAACAAAGCGTTCATCTTAAAAGGGATATTAGATGCCACCATTTCCAACAGGCACTTCGGAGACCTTAAATGAAATCTTACTGAGTGTATATTGCACTATGTATGATTTACAATGCCAGAGGGTTATACTGTGTAGTGAGCATGTATAGTGAAATATAGCTGTATAGAAAGAAAAGAATAACAGTATACTGTACAAATAGAAAGATGATTGCGTTATATCTTGCGAGAAATGAATTGAGACATTCAAGGAAGCCCTTGCTCTTCTCTCTTTTCTGTCATTGAAGATATTTTTAAGGGGCTTTAGGTAAGTACATGTACAGCTTACATACCTTTTACGGTCATGTGACCGACAAACAGCCACGCCCCCTAACCGAGATATGTCTGGAAAACGAATCCCGTCCGAACAGGGCTTTAGTTGCAGCTATGATCACAGCATCTGTGCCAGAATAACAATCGAATGGAATGCACAAATAAATTAAACATTGTTCTGAGATCTTTTTGTCTCTGAAGTGTATTATTTGAGGTATTTTTTAGCATTTTGTATATAAACTTGAGTATAAATGAACGTACCTCATTCTAACAGAGTGCGACTGGGCATGATTGTTTTTCACTCTTGGAATTTTGCCATCTCCATTCAATTCCCTTCATTTTCTCCATTGCTGCAGGGGTGTGTGTGTGTGTGAGTGTGTGTGTGTGTGTGTGTGGTTGTTTCAGTTCCTCTGGCTGAACAACCTCTCCACTTGTTCTCTTTCTCCCTGATTTCTCACCCCTCCTCCCTGCTTCCACGTTCCTATTCACTGTTTTATAAGTGATGAGATCTTTGTTTTTTCACCGTTAATTAAAAGCAGATTAAGCTGGTAACACTGGTGGATCCGTAGAATTAAAGAAGCGGAAACGGGAAAAGAAAGGAGTGGAAGGGAAAAAAAGACAGAGCGAACGAGTGTGCCAGCGCGTTACGGCTGGATGGAGCGTCAGCTGTTTACATTCACACTCTCCATGTTGTCTGGTTCCGCTGTTCTGCATTCAGCACCATGCAGCACTCTGCCAGGCAATAAAACAGAGGGAGAAAGAGAGAGAGAGAGAGAGCGTGAGTGAGAGGAAGAGAGGACAAAATAGGAGAGGGAGAGAGAGAGAGAGAGAGAGAGAGAGAGACAGAGTGGAATAGGGAAAGATAGAGACAGCTAGGATTAAAGAGGGAGAGAGACAGATTGACAGGGTGAGAGAGAGAGAGAGAGAGAGACAGACTGAGGGAGAGGAAGAGAGGACAAAATAGGAGAGAGAGAGAGAGACAATGGATCAGGGAAAGAGAGAGACAGCTAGGATTATAGAGGAAGAGAGAGACAGATTGAGAGGATGAGAGAACAAGAGGGAGAGAGAGAAGGAGAGGATGAAATAGGAGAGAGACAGGATGGAATAGGGAAGATGAGAGACAGAATTAAAAAGGGAGAGAGTGTCAGATCAACAGGATGAGAGAGAGAAAGAAGGTGAGATAGATAGATAGATAGATAGATAGATAGATAGATAGATAGATAGGATGAAAAAGGGAGACAGAGAGACAGCCAAGAGAGAGAGAGAGAGAGAGAGAGAGAGGGAGAGGAAGAGGCAGGATGAAATACAGAGAGAGAAAGAGAGAGAGGGACGGGGAGTCAGATAGATAGATAGATAGATAGATAGATAGATAGAGAGCAGATGGTGAAATATGGGGAGAAAGATGAGAGAGAGAGAGAGAGAGAGAGACAGAGAGAGAGACAGATAGACAAGATGAAAGATGGAGAGAGAGACAGACAGAATCACATATAGAGAGACTGTATTATTATTATTATTATTATCATTGTTGTTGTTGTTGTTGTTGTAGAAATCACATATAATTAATAGAAGTGTGTGTGTGTGTGTGTGTGTGTGTGTGTGTGTGTGTGTGTGTGTTTATCGTCCCTTGCCCTCTGAAGCTCCTCCTTATGTCGTGTCTCAGAGTCTTTTTCCTTTTCTGAAAAGGAGCAGCGTCTCCGCGCCCGGACGCAGGAACCCCGGCTTGTGCTCGGCTGTTGAGAGTTTGCGTTATTCCTCCTCTTCTCATCCCGGCCCATGAATGAGAGTTGTTCAGATGAAACGAGGCGTGAATAACTTTAATCTGCTCCCGCGGTGACAGAAACGCAAAGAAAGGCAATGATACAAAGGCGGTAGATCTCTGCGAAAACACACACACACACACACACACACACACACACACACACACACACAGGCCTGGAGTGTTTGTAAATTGGCTAGACGTTGTTTTGTCTTCATTTCGTCTCTTTGGCTGAAGGCTGAACTCGTTGTTTTGGGGACGCACCATTTCGTCAATCATCTGTCCAGCTCTCAGATTGTGTGTGTGTGTGTGTGTGTGTGTGTGTGTGTGTGTGTGTGTGTGTGTGTGTGTGTGTGTGTAAAAATCCCATTCTGCTAATTCGTATTCCACTTGTCTCTCTGCCAAGTCAAACTTTCTCCTAGGGCTTGCTGTGAGATTCCATTATTACCATCTTAAATCTGACAGCAGGGCTCTCGCCGTAAATGGGAAAAAGTCTTTCTCCCTCTAAGAAATCCTTATATTTGAGAAGAGAGAGAGAGAGAGAGATAGAGAGTGTGTGTGTGAGTGTGTGTGAGTGTGTGAGTGTGTGAGTGTGTGTGTTATCTGCGATGTGTCAGAGCCGTTATTCGTCGCTTTTGTTCAGTAAAGCAGACGGGCTCGCTTCTCGCTTTGCTGAACTTCATTTCCGAGGTTACGGTATTCTCACACTCGCTTCGGGATGTGTTAAAAATTCCTTTTAAGTTCAGTTAAAGCCTGCGGATGATCAGAGGATACACGACAGGATGCTCGGAATTATATCCGTCTCATTTTACACCCAGAAATAAGCTTTTAGAACGAGTCGGAGTACACCTACCTGCCTACCTGCCTACCTGCCTACCTGCTCGCCTGCTCGCCTGCTCGCTGATACACCGCCTCGGCTCTGAGGAGCAGCACTGAGCAGATCTACTGTCTTCTACACTCACTGCACTCTTATCACATGAACGAGTGTGTGTGTGTGTGTGTGTGTGTGTGTGTGTGGGTGTGTGGGTGTGTGGGTGTGTGTACATAAATCCCTGTTCTTGTAGGGATGTAAGCCAATACAAATATTATTATTCAGAATGAACAGATTATCTGCTCTAAACAGATACAGAAATACAGAGAGGAAGAGGAGGAGCAACAAAAAAAGGTTTACTTTCATGTGGGCGAGAGAGAGCATGTGAAAAAGAAAGGAAGGCCATAAGAGAGAGAGAGAGAGATTAAAGGAAGGAAGAATAACAGTATGAGGGGAAAAAAAAGGGGGAGACCATAAGAAATGAGAAATGAATAAATAAAAGAGAGGAGGGAAGGAAGGAACCAATGATATAAAGAAACCTGGAGAGGAGAAGAGAAGAGAAGAGAATAAAATTCCTCCTTAATTCTTTATATTTTCTCTATATTTGCTTTACACAGTTACACACTATAGACCTTTTTAATTCTTTAACAGCAGCCATTCATTCGTTCCTTCATTCCTTCATTCCTTCATTCATTCGTTCCTTCATTCCTTCATTGCTTTGCAAGGAGTAAACAATCATGTTTCCTAGTAAATTCTTTCTCCCGCTTTAATTCCTTCCACTTGCGTAAATGTGCGCTGGTGATTTACACCACAGATCATTCTGAACTCTTCCGTTTCTTTCTGTTCTTTATCTTTATGGCTCCCGTGTCCCGGAGAGAGCTGTAGGTCGCTGACGGAGCGTTTTCAGTGCCGCTATACTGCATTTAATTGATTGAAAAGCCTTAAGGGTCCCAGGAGGAAGCGAAAGAGGCAGAATGATTTTTACTTTCTCCAGGCAGAAGCTTTGATCCATTTCATAATTTCAGTTTATTGGGAGAGAGCTAGCTGGGAAGATGTTTATTTAATGATAATGGGAATAAAATGAGTGAACTGAAGAACAGGTACAACGCTTTGATTGTTTCAGTAGCGCGTTCCTGAAATTCCAGCTCGGAAGGTTATTGGGAATCCCCTGAGCGTGTGAAACTCGGAGAAACACGGCACATGGGATGCTTATTGCTCAGCGGTGGGTCCGAGCTGTTCTCAGCGTGTTTTGATTAAATCAACACATGAACCGTTTAATTCCTCTACTACGGTTTCCTCTCGCCCTTCAAAGTCGTCTGCAGCCGGAGTTCCTTCCTTCCTGTCTTCCGAAAGAAACGCGTCACATGCCATCACTCCGTTCTGGTCCAAAGCTCAGAGTATATAAATTTACAACATGCTTCTGGCCATGTGCCTGGTACAGATATGAAGAGGAGGAGCGACAAAAGGGTTAATTTCATGTGGAAAGAAAGAGAGAATTAAGGGTATGAGAAAAAGAATGAGGGGAGAAAGAAGAAATGAAATGAAGGAAGAAATGAATAAACAAAAGAAAGGAGGGAAGGAAGGAACCAATAAGATAAACCAAAATGGAGAAGAGAAGAAGAAAGAAAACAGGAACAAATAGTATAAAAATGCGATGATAAAAAAACAATAAAAGAAAGAAAGAAAGAAAGAAAGAAAGAAAAAGAATTAAGGGTAGGATTAAGGGTATGAGAAAAAGAATGAAGGGAGAAAGAAGAAATGAAATGAAGGAAGAAATGAGGAATGAATAAACAAAAGAAAGGAGGGAAGGAAGGAACCAATAAGATAAACAAAAATGGAGAAGAGAAGAGAAGAAGAAAGAAAACAGGAACAAATAGTATAAAAATGCGATAAAAAAAAACAATAAAAGTAAGAAAGAAAAAGAAAAAGAATTAAGGGTATGAGAAAAAGAATGAAGGGAGAACATAAGAAATGAGAAATGAATAAATAAAAGAAAGGAGAGAAGGAAGGAAGGAACCAGCAGTATAAAGAAAATGCAATAATAAAAAAAAAACTATAAAAAACGATAATAAAAAGAAAGAAAGAAAGAAAGAAAAACAGTGGTGTTTCTGACTATACTATGAATTAGATTTTGTAGTGATTTTTTTTAGATAAATATTGTTATAGACTACAGCCTTTTTAATTTTTTTGGCTTGCAGGAATGATCTATCTCTCTATCTATCTATCTATCTATCAGCTGGACTTCCTTCATGTCTTCCAACAGAAACACGTCACCTCCCATGTCTCCGTTCTGGTTAAAAGCTCAGCGTGTATGAATTTATAACATGCGTCCGGCCGTATGCTTGTCTTGGGGGGTTAATAAATATAATATTCCTGGGCGTCTGCGCAGATCCTGGGCTCAGCAGCTCTCCCCTGTAGGCCATCCGGAGATCCATCTGCTGATAGAGATCCTGGAAAAGCAAAGGGAAGACGAAAGCTTTTTAAAACAAAGCAGCCGGACAGCAGGACAAATGATTCCATTAGGGATCTGTTGCTCAGCATCCGTCAACAATAGATTCTCTGCCAAAAGGAGTAAATTGAATGAAATCCTGGTTTGGTTTCTTCTTAAAGGCTTTTATATCTAAATGAAATCTCATCCTTCTGCAAGAAAGCTCGTGATTTTAAACCTGTAGCGAGTAATGCATTAGATTATCGCATCTTCCAGACAAAAGTACAGGTCGAAAAAAATGACCCACTTTAATGTACCGGCCATTTTTTATTCCACGTAAATGCCGTTGTGTCTTATAACATGAAGAAAACAAGCAGGACAAGTAGACGCCCACGGGGCTGGATGGACACGCCTCCTAGTCCTTCTTGGTACGAACTCGGACGCCAGAAATATCCTTAAAATATATACGACAAACAGGACGGAAGATATTGAAGAAAAACGATTTCACACATGTGACCTTGCTGTGACCTTGATTCCAAGATCTAATCCGTTCATCTGCTGGTTACGGAGAGAACTCCAGATATATCCTACAAACATTCGCCCACTCGCTCTTGAGATATCGCGCTAACGAAAATCTCGGACGGATGCGCAGACAGACTAAAATACGCAATGCCTCCACCACCACCGCCTAGTGACGTAGGCGTAAAACGTGCTGTAGGATCTAGTGTGATTTGTTAGCATGAATTAGCTAGCGGTAGTTACTGTAACTGCTAGTACACACACTAACAAATGCACTTATTTTAATTAAGCTAACGCAAAAATGAAGAGCATACGTCACTTCACAATAACCGTCAACATTCATTTGAATTGTATAGAGCAGGTCAGATTCCACCATGTTTCCATGTTCCATGTTTTGGGAGGTTGGAGAAAACCGGAAAACCGGGAGGAAACCCACACGCACACAGAATTTACTACGTACGCGCACGACTTTGTAAGCGTGATTTCATCGTATCCTGTCGTATACATCCTCTTACTAAATGTATATAGAGACGTTACGAAGAACAATGAAGCTTGGAAGGAAGTAGGAGCTCATTGGTACGTAGCTAGTGCAGTTAGTTCACTTTTCTAATCTAATCTTGAGCATGTAGATCCTACATGCACTGCGTTATTTTTGTTAAATTTGTGTTTAATTAGTTAGCTCTAGACGTTTTATATACATACTGTATAAACAGCTACTACTGTTTGTCATTGGAACTAAAATAAACGACAAGAGTAGCTGTCGTTACACGCCCACGAGAGACAAACGACAAGTGACTTGTCACCTGCTAACCCTGGAAAATGGTTTAGAAAGTAAAACTTTCAATCCAAAGATGTCAGTTTACTCAGACAGGTATATCTCAAAGGACCCAAAGGTTCTCTGCGTTCCAGACGACAAGACGTGACTGTAATATTGCAATATTTCACGCATCCGACTCCATCAGATCCGAATCAAGCCTTGAAGAAACGCAGACACTTTCCCGGCGCAGTCCGAGGCTTCGCTCCTCTCGCTCCACGCTTGATTGCGGAACGTCGTTTGTCACTGTCTGTTTTACCGAGTCACCTGATCTCCACCACCTGGGCGAGGTGAGTGCGGGTCGAGACGCCCGACTGCAGGGCGCTAGGTGAATCCTGATGAGCGAGAGAGCGAGTGTGTGCTGAAGCACGCTCCTGGATTGTCTTCAGTCCCTCTGTGGTGACGTCCTGCATGGATGATTCTCCTTTCCTCTCTTTTGTATTCCGATTAGCTTAGCGTACACACGTGATTCAGGTACAGTACATCATTCTTACCTGACTGAGTCTTGGCTAAGCTAGAGTCTCTCTCAGATGCTAGGCTAGACTACCAAATAAACCACAGTCAAACACAAGCATATCTTATTATATTGTATGGCAATTAGCAAAGTTTCAGTGCCCACTGTATCCCGATTCGGTTTCCTGCTGTTGTAGCTACATAAGGTCGCTTTTCAGCTCACCATGGTTGCATAGAGTGGTTATTTGAGTTATCCTAGCCTTACTGTCATCTCAAACCAGTCTGGATCTTCTCCTCTGATCTCTTTCATCAACAAGGCCTGGAGAACTGAATGGTGTTTTTTTTTTTATGTTTTTTATTTTTCCACACCATGCTGTGTAAACTTTAGAGACTTTTGTGTGTGAAAGTCCCAGGACTTCAGCAGCTTCTGAAGTACTCCTACACTCAAATGAACACAAAAACGCCTCAGTCAGAATATCAAAATATGGATTAAGGTCAGATTTTTAAAAAAGCTCAGCCTTTCCTTAGATTCTCTTCTTATTGAAAAATAAAAAAAAATTGTTTTTTACGTAACTGGAGCTAGCCTTGCCATCAGGCTTTGAGGACAGAGTGCGTAAATGTTTTTATGCATCCTTTAATGATGTAAATCAGAAATCAGACAGAAATCAGAGAGTTGTAAACTTAATAAGTGTAAAATGAAGAAGTAGGCACTTGTCTATTGAAATGATCTAAACAAAACACTGAAGTCATGAACGATATCATCATGCTAGTAATGAAGAAGAATATGAAACCCTATCAAACCCTTAGCCAGCGTGACTGCTAGTGTACGATGAAAGACAAAAATGTAAAATATGAAACTTCTGTACTTGTACGTGGCTTTACGAGGCTAGAATGCTGATGTGTGGTGCGGTGTTTTCGATGCACATCTCATGTGATTAAAGCACAATAGCACATCACGCGCACGGTATTTTTAAAGCAAGCTTGGTATCTTGTATCTTGTATCTTGGAACAATTGCACACGTACACGTACACGTACGGTGATGAACTGCGCCACATTTTACCGTTGTGCAGCTTCATTTAGCTTCTAGGACCTTGCTTTGTTTTGACCCCGGCCTGTTTTTCCATCGCCTGTGGGTTTCTCCTCCATCTGCCACCATCTTGAACAGGAGTCCCGAGGACACTTTTACTTATTTACTGCGTGTGCATTAAAGATGGAGGAGCTACACTTCACCATGACTAGCTGCATCAGTGGCTCTCCACCGATACTCATATTTACCGTATATCTTGACTTCTTTTTATTTTTAAACGTAGCTCGCGACGGCATGTTTCTGTTAGCGAGCAGGAGTTATCACCCCGCTATGACGTGTGTTTAGCTGAGAGAGAAAACTCTGAACTGCTGAGATTTCTGTTTCACCTCTATTTTTTCCGTACGGCGCCACAGATAAACCGCTCATGTGTGAGTGAACGTACAGCTGTTTCACAGAACAAGACAGTGCTTAAACACACACTGTCCCGCCACGGGACTTATAATTATGTATATCTTTAAGCAGCCAATTAAAATGGTAATGAACATTTACTAAAGACTGCGCTGAATTTCCAGAGGAAGCTAATGAACTGGCATTTTTGTTGCCAGCATTTTGCCATTTTGCGTGCGTGTGTGTGTGTGTGTGTTTGTACACAAGGTCATTTGACTCCATGGCATGTGCCACAGTGCTTCATCCAGTCTCTGGTGGATGCCAGACTATTCTGTTTAAAAGAAGGACGCGTTTCATTTGGACTTAGTGTTAATACGAAGCGCAGGGAGTTCAATAGACGAACAGGCCACTAAACTGAAGAACAGCAAATTAAACGCTAAATCCTGAGCGTTAAATTGGCCCATTAATTCCTCTCGGAGCTTGCCGGGGTCATACGGAGGTCATGAGCGCCGAATAACATCATACAGCACTTCCAGCTCTGACACTAGTGCAGCTACCAATCACAGGTTTATATTAACGCATCGTTACGATACGTTATCGTTTCTATAGTAACAGCTCATTCACGGGGAAGGGGAAATGTGTTTATGTAACATGTATGGAAGGAGTCTCCAGCGTCAGTGCTTTGTAACAGTCAGAGGGAAAGCTGTAACTTTAAGTTTATGCCTCTTTGCAGTTTCAAGGTAACAAAAAAATAACAAGGTGCGATTATTAACTTGAAGAGGGAGAATAAAGAGCGGCTGGTGAGGGAACGAGTGTTTATAGCTGCTATAACGTAAGTGACAACAGGAACTCACTCGTTTCACAGACTATTCTCTCGTGCTGTTATAAAAAAAAAAAAAAACACTCTGTTGTTGATTATTTTCCCGTAAGAGCACAAAAAAGTAGGATTTACTTATTATATTTTGATCCAAGGTAAAGTGACTATTAGCTAGCTAGCTTTTAGTGGGCGGGGTTTATGCAAATTTTCGGAAATTTTTAACTGTAAAGTAAAATAAAGCTCAATTAATTTAATCCATTAATAATCAAATGTATTTATTATTTGAATTCATTTATTATTTTATATTTAAATTACATTAATATTTAATTAACTTATGTAATATTCAAATATTCAAATCATAAATTAATTTAAATATTAAGATTTTAAAAATACGATTTGAATATTTGAATAGTTCATGAAATTTATGAGCATAATCAACCTATCAAATTTAAATATTAGCCATAGTATTTTAATCTGTAAAAAAAATATAATCAACGTTTCAGTCATGTGATTTTTCCGGTGTATGGCTCGTTAGCTCAGCGGATATTAAAGGTCAGATGTTCTTCAGTCGCAAAGCACTTAAAAAAAGTGATCATCTCAAGATGTCCTCTAACTCCTACACTTCAATCCTGGAAGAAAAGAGAAAAGGGGCGGAGTTCTGTGGTTCAGCGTGATCAGGGCTAGTGTTCACGGCGTGTTTATGTAACTCCTCGGTAAACTCGCAGCAGGTCGTCTCCGGCTTTACGCCGCAGGGAACACGGAAAACTCAGCAGAAACGTCTGATGAGGCCAATTACTCTACATCCAAAGCTCCAAATTGGACTGTGCTGACTCTGAAGTTACTTTTTTACAGAGGAGAAGTTTCAGAGGAGTTTCTTCACCCGAGCAGATGCTGCTTCATCAGAACTGATGATGAAACAGAACGAATGCAGCTTCGCTAACTTTTACATAAAAGGGAAATTATAGGTCTGTTAAAAGTGCATAGCAAAGCAATTTGTTAAAAAAATAAAAGACTATTTTAATAAAACCATAAAGAGAGATGAAGCTTTAGATCTTCTTCAGATGTTGTTTCTTTAATTCAGCGA
>CM040981.1:27777124-27787532 GCA_022985145.1 Pangasius djambal
TGTGTGTCAGTCTCAGTGAAGGAGGCGTGGCCTGTGTACCCGTCAGTGTCGGAGCTGAATGCTAATATTTTTTTGAACTGTTTAAACTAAACTGAATCGCACTGCTGATCTTCCCTGCATTGAACTGTTGATCACATGTTGGGTGTGCGTTATATCATCTCAGAAGCTACAATAAACATAATTAATATTAAGTTTGTGAGAATAATTCCTCTAGTCATATTTTCCTTTATGTGGGTTCAGTCATTTCTAATCCCTGACACAATCCAGGACATTTAGTCAGTCATGTGACCTGCGATGTGATCATCACCGATGCATCTACACCTTTAAGGATGCGACTCCTGTATTTTCAACTGTATCATGACCTTTAAAGCTCCGCCATACATTTTAATCCACACGCTTATGTAGGCTAAACCCTAAGAATAGCGCCGGGGCTGAGCGTCCTTCTCTCTGCGCTGTTGTCCTGTTTGGCTCGAGTCTTGCAAGATCTCTTTCCCTCGAGCTTCACGCTAATGAAAAGTCGGCCGTCTTAATGTTTCATGAGGAGCCCTTTGAATTTTTTAAGGTGTTGAGAGTAATTGTTGTGTAATCACGCGCCATTTTGCTTAATTATTCATCAGTGAGGATATAAAGAGGCGTGTGGGAGGAGGTAGAGAAGGAAGGAGTGATGGTTGGAGACAGTGAGAGGACAGTGATGGACGCATCGTTTACTCGACCTTCAACTCGTTTAAAAAAGAGATGCTGAAAATGAATGAAAGCTGGCAGTAGCAAATTAGCATTTTCTAAATGCGCTTGTTTCAGCCTTTGTTAGTCCAGATTCTAGCGTCGCTTTATACCACACAGCTACAGCATAAATTCTGGATTCTGGTTAGTCGTAGGTTATGGTTTCTATAGCAACAGCTCATTCGCAGCGACTTGTACGGCTCTGCTAATAACGAACAGATTAAAAAAATCGTTGATAAGGTGAAGTGTTCTGTGTAAGGAGATTTTCATTGAACGTTTACGGAAGGAGTCTCCAGTGTCAGCACTTTATAACAGAGCCACGACTTTAAGTTTTATGACATCTTCAGGACAGAAGAGTCTTGGAGAGAGAGAGAGAGAGAGAGAGAGAAAGAGAGGTTGGTGAGGGTACGACCGTTTATAGCTGCTATAACGTAAGTGAGAACAGGAACTAACTTCATAAATGGATAAAAGGTATGATGTCTTTCATTCAATTGGGAAAAAAAATTGTAATTGTTGGTAAATTGCTGTGGTAAAAGAGGAATAAAACACTTGGGAGTCGTTCTGTTATGGGAAAATAATAATTTTCAGGGTGGTAGATGTGATATTTTCTCCCTAGTGTCAGTGTGATAATGGTCTCATTAATATGCGTCGCAATTTTTAACGACGCTCTCGTTAATGTTTTACGGTCTACCGTTTGATGGCCTCCTGTCAGCAGGCGCCAGGACGTTCGCTCTCATTCCACCGTATTTCAAACCTGGCTGAAAGTTCCAGACCTTTGCCCTTATTGGATTTTCCATTAGCGTGCGACACTGAAAGCTGTCTCTGGATGAAGATTCATTTTCCGTCTTTATGGGTTCCTCCGTCGTCCCCTGAGGCAGACCTACAGCCTCCAGCAGGGCTGTTCCTGATGTTTACTAATCAGCCCTTAAAATGAGGAAAGATTTATTCTTCCTAATGTATTTTTTTAACTGGTGTCCTAGACGTCAGGCTAGATCTTTTTTTAAAGTATAGCATTTAGTATATTCTTAACCCAAGAACTTTTATTTCTTAGCAAATCATGTACTTATTGTTCATCTTAGAGATCCGTAGTCAGGCTTGTGCTGCGTTTGACTAAAGACTTTCCGATCTATGACTAGGAAAAACACAAAAAAAAGCCTCCTCAACTCTGTCATGTCAACATGGCCGGTCACGCTATCACCAGTAAACAAAATATCACATTAAAACATTGAGTTTATAGTTATATTAACTTTAGGTCAATCAACATACACACATTACTTGGTTAAATCTATAAAATTCACAGTTGGAAATTAAATTGATTTTAAAGTCATGGTCTTTAATTTCTCTACTACTTTTGTAGCTTTATCTCACTGGGCATTAAAAAAATTCCCAAGTTCAGACTTCGCACTTCCGAGTTAAGTCGAGTGCGGCATTATACGAATGTATACAGTCTCATCTTGCGATTCCACTCCACACCAGCAGAGGTCTCCACTTCTCAGAAATCACAACTCTCACCTGATACTCGTTACTTCCTCATTTACTTGCTTAATGCTTCCCAAACTCAACCAGCTCGCTCGCTCCCTCGGTGGTGACTCAGTAGATCGTGTACACGAGTTCGGCTGGACCCTGGACCCTGGACCCTGGCTCACTACACACTGGGACATATGACTCCGTACTCGCTTTAGATGTCATATAAATTTGTTAGCTTTAATCACACACGTTTCTGTCATGGTGCTTCAAACAGGATCGTAGGCTAGCTAGAGGATTTTTTAAAAATCATTAAACACTTAAAAGTCGTTAGACTCAAACAAACAAACTGTATATAAAACGTAAGTAGTCATTTTCCATCACCATGACTACATACTCGCGTTGTAAAACGTCACCACTGGCATTTATCACCAACGGGCAGGACCGATATCCTTCTGACATTATAAGTCGTATAAATTTATTATCTTAATCACACACGTTTCTGTTATGGTGCTTCAAGCAGGACTGTAGGCTCGCTAGTGGATTATTTTAAATACATTTAAATACTTAAAAGTTGTTAAAATCGCTAACGTAAGTAATCATCTGAGAGCTACAACAACCATAACAAGCTTCCGTTTGTAAACGAAGTTGGCTGAGAGTTCGAGGTTTTTTCGAGCTGAGAGGCTTGAAAGCCACTGACCACTGGTTTTACTTCCACTGTACAATCATCTACCTAAAGCTAGCTCTCCTTCTTGTGAATTTTACAGCTACCTATTTCAGATAGCTAAACATCGCTAATTTAAGCTAATCTAAGTAGCTACTTAGTGCTGTCTTTCTGTAGTTGACTAGCTTAGCTACACTAGCATTGTTGAGAGAAATAAGTGGAAACAGATGTTGTGGTGATGTCATTTGGTGTCATGTGGTGATGTCACCCAGTGACGCTTGACAAAATCATTTTTTTAAAAAAAAGCATTTCGTGCTTTAGCATCACAAGAGTGATCACAACAAGGGTCTGTAAAATCCTGACAAAATTCCATCTACAAAAAAACAAAAGGAGCTAAACCTTAGCATGAACCTCGCTTGAAGGATCACTTCTTGTTTTTCCCTCATCTGTACTTGTCAGATTTCCCCGGTGCTTGTTAGCATTTGTTCCTGCCCACTTCGACGAGCGGGAAGTAAAAACAATTCATTTCAGCTCACACCCGGCACCTGAGGGAGCGCCGCTGACGAGAGCAAAGTAAACACGCTAGCCTGCAGTTTGTCTGTGTGTTAGCCAAGCCGAGCCTCGCTCCTGCTGGCGTGGGCTCTCGCACTGAGCTAACGTTCCAAGAAAAGCCATGCTAATGCAGTGGGACACGAAGTTCGGATCCAAGCTGGAGCTCGGGAGGCGTTAGCACCTGTCCTCTCTGCCTCTAATGGCTTAGCTGGCACACGCTCCTGAATCCTAGAGCCTCTTGTCAGCAATTAGCCACCTGTGTGGCGATGCAGAGCCATGTGATATCTCTCTCTCTCTCTCTCTCTCTCTCTCTCTCACACACACACACACACATACACACATACACATACACAGTATACAATATGCAGACACAACAGCTAGTTGGCATTTTGTCAGCTACATCCACATCGGTTTATAAAAAAAATCTGCATATGCCAAAAAGCTTCCTGTTTAGCATATGCTGATTTTTATCCATGCTTCGAATTAAAATTCGCTGTATAAACCCCGTCAGTAACATCATAACGGGCTCGTCATCGTGAAAGTCACTGATTAATCGTGATGCGCTTCATTTCGGGCAATTTGGATCCTGGATCCTGGATCTGGAAATCCGACGGCGCTCACATTCCGGTTCCAGTTCGTTGGACCGGTTCCCTCACTCAGCTGTTATGATTTCATTTAATCCGTGAAGCTGGCAGAAGAGACTCAAGCTAAACTGCTGTAATGCTAATTTTGATTATTATTTTTTTTTTTATATAATTATGATCTTGCTGGGAGTTCTGTGTTAAAAAAATATCAGCGAGAACCAAGGGGAAGGTGTACGAGACAGTGGTGAGAGCGGCCATGCTGTATGGTTTAGAGACAGTGGCACTGAGGAAGAGACAGGAGGCAGAGCTAGAGGTAGCAGAGCTGAAGATGTTGAGGTTCTCTTTGGGAGTGACGAGGTTGGACAGGATCAGGAACGAGTACATCAGAGGGACAGCTCATGTTGGACGTTTGGGGGACAAAGTCAGGGAGGCCAGATTAAGATGGTTTGGACATGTTCAGAGGAGGGAGAGGGAGTATATTGGTAGGAGAATGTTGGACATGGAGCTGCCAGGCAGGAGGCGAAGAGAAAGCCAAAGAGGAGGTATATGGAGGTAATAAATGAGGATATGAAGCTAGTGGGTGCAAGTGTTGAGGATGCAGAAGATAGGGAGAGGTGGAGAGTGATGATTCGCTGTGGCGACCCCTGAAAAGAAAAGCCGAAAGGAGAAGAAGAAGATAATTATGATCTTGCTATTTTTTCCCCCGACTCCATGAAATTAACTCCCATTATTCTGGGAAGTCTTTGGTACCGTTTATTATATTGCCTAATACATTCTTTTCATCTTTCATCTGGGATTAAAATGAGTCTGAACCTACAGTAATTTGCGTAATATCATTAATTACTGCATCCATTCATTCATTCCTCTGCGTTGCGTGCGTTATCCTGGTCAGGGTCACAGATTCTCCGTGTTGCGTGAAAGCCAAGCTAACGCTAGCTAACTGCTAGAGTGGAGTTAAACTAATGCATGAGCAAAGATTCAATCCGGACATGACTCGATGCTCTTCTGCGTCTGAATCCAGCCTTAATTAGCTACGTTTCACACTCTGAAGTGTGTATGATGAATTTTAATTCCTGTTTTACTTTCAATTTTCAGTAACACTTCCTATAAAGCCCATGCTCATAACGAGTTATAGCCCCATTTATAACTATTTATAAGCAAGTATCACTGTTCTATACAGACACATCAAGACCTAACCTTCATTATAATAACAGTTACAGTTACTTATAGTTATTTATATTATTGTCATAACTACTTATGCATGATGCGCTTGCTTTTTCGATGCCCATGCTCAATGCATTATACACCGATTTATTAATTATTAAGTATTAATTAGTGAGTCTTATGGTTCCATGAATGCATTTATGATGCTGCATCTTTATGAATACATTCATGGAAGCATCAGATTGACTAATTAATACTTATAAATCAGTGTATAATTCATTATGAGCATTGGGCTTCATAGAAAGTGTAGAATTTTCTTTCATCACATCATCAAATCCAGATTCAACCGAAAACCCGCTCTGATATGGTAACGTATTAATGACATCCTACATAGAACCTTTAACAGTTCCACTGGAGAGACAAACAAAATAAATAAATAAATAAATAAATATAACATTCAGGTGCCAGATTTTTTTTATTTTCAAAAACTATACAGACTGAATATCTGCCTTCTTTCTTATGTCCTGTTCTCTCTTACGTTATAGCAGCTATCAACAGTCGTTCCCTCACCAGCCTCTCTTTCTCTCTCTCTCTCTCTCTCTCTCTCTCTCTCTCTCTCTCTTTTATTACCAAGAACTTAAAGTTACAGCTTTACCTCTGACTGTTACAAAGCTCTGAAACTGGAGACTCCTTCCATAACTGCCACATTATTGAAAACTTATTACGACCTTATCGATGATTGCACACTTTTTTTTTTTTTTTAAATGGATAAATGGAGTATCTAGGAGCTGTTACTATAGAAACGATAGCGTGTCATGACGAGCGCATTAATTCTGTGTAAACCTGTGATTTCCGTGCTGGTTAGAGAAAATCAATCGACACCTTCTGACCAATCAGATTCGATGTTACGGTGAAAGCAGGAAGTCTGAGGAGCGTGGAGGGAGTGTGTGTGAGTGTGTGAGTGTGTGTGTGGGTGTGTGTTGTAGGCTCAGCAGGTATGGAGTGGTGTTATTCCGTGCCGTAGGGGAAGCGCAGCGGGGATTTCCGTACAGCTGATGGATTACGCTCGCAGCACAGTCGATCCAGCGCTGGAAGCCGTCTAATTCTCAGCCAGCAAACAGGATGTGAAATTAACCTTCATGGCTGCAGTCCTTCTTAACAGAAACACATTTTCTGTAGATATCTGCCAGCCACAGAGACCGGACTAGACGTGCTGTAATCGTGAAAGACGTTTTTCTGCTCGGCTCTGAGCAGCTTTATCCCTTCGTCACGAACACATCAGCGCAGAAACTTCTTTCTAAGATTGTAACCTCATTTTTTTTTCCTCCACTTGATATCATTCACAGTCTAGAACTTTCCTTCCTACTTTTGTTTTTCTCTAAACTGTCATGTGGAAAGATGTGAATTATGAAACATCTTGTGAATTATGAGGAGATATATTTCTACAGATCAGCGCAAAGTTCAGATTTATTTGATAAATCGATCTGATTTAAAACAACAACAACAACAAAACTACTGTTTTTCTCTTTATCTATTTTTTTCTTTCATCATTTTTCCTCTCTTGTATAAACTATGTTTCAGTTCTGCTGTCAGATTGTTACGTTTTTAGTTTGTGCATAAGTTGCGTTTAACTTTTTTTTAGTTAATCTTTGTTTTTAATTAATTCATTATTATTTTTAGTCATTAAAAACTAATTTTAATTACTTATATTTTCTCATTTGTCTACCCTTTTTTTTAAAATCATTTTTACATTTTTTATTATAATTTTTTAAAATTATTTTATTTCCATCTTCCTTATACTTGAGCTCACAGACACTCACGATTGGCTAGTGTCGCTGTGATTGACAGGAGATAGAGACTATGCCCCTCCCACCCAGAAAGAACGGGCAGTTTTGCTCTCGTGACTCTCGGCCACGGACGGCTGCAGCATCGTCTTCTCTTTTGCTTTCTCTCCCTTTCTTAGCCAGAATACTCCAAAATCTGTTTTGCTGATATGAAAGCTAGTAATCAGGACTAGCCTTCATGCTAACAAACCAATCCAGGACTTCTGTCATTAATCCAGATGTTCGCTGCTGCAGTCCTTATTAGCAGAAAGACTTTTCTCTAAAAGTCCAGCAGGAAGTCTGGGTGATGAATTGTTTTCATCTTGAAGTTGTTCTCTTCCTCAGCAGAAGAACTGAAATGTGCGGTTTGACGTCTTTATCGAGGCTGGTCCAGTTCACATCATCGTCCATAGCAGTGGTCAAAAAACAGGCTAATATATATTAAAGCGTGAGCCATAAGCATTAATGGTAACCACGGAGACGGACAGACGACCAGGCTCGAATAAACTCATTACTGAAAGTAGTTTAATAACAAGTGATGTATTACATTTCTGAACCATCTTTAATGTTAAGGACGACTGGTTATGTTGTTTTTATTTTTATATTTCCTACTGACATAACACACACACACACACACACACACACACTCGTGTCATCAGGAGAGGAGAAGGTTGAATTGTAGACTGCAGAAAAGCCAACAGCAGCATATTGATTTAGAGAAAGTGTGAATTTGAAGGCTGCAGGTCATCTCTTTGTCTCACAAGAGAGAAATGTAACACACACACACACACACACACACACACACATATATATATATATTTGGACAATGACAGAGTTTTTGTGATGTTGCCTTTATACACCCCACAATGGATTTGAAATAAAACAATCAAGATGTGATTGAAGTGTAGACTTTCAGCTTTATTTTAAGAGGCAACAGTTCGACTGGAGCTACCGATATGAAGTCCAAGGAGATCTCAGTGCAAGTGAAGGAGGCCATCATTAGGCTGAAAAACAACATAAATCTATAAGAGAGAGAGCAAAACCCTTAGGTGTGGCCAAATCAACAGTTGGGTTCATTCTTAAAAAGAAAGAAAGCACTGGTGAGCTCAACAACATCGAAAGGCCTGGAAGACCACAGAAGACAACTAAAGTGGATGATCGCAGAATCCTTTCCTTGGTGAAGAAAAAGCCCTTCACAGCATCAACAGAAGTCAAGAATACTCTGGAGAAGGTAGGCGTGTCATTGTCAAAATCTACAATCAAGAGACGCCTTCATGAATGTAAATACAGAGGGTTTACAACAAGGTGCAAACCACTGGTAACATTCAAGAACAGGAAAGCCAGATTAGACTTTGCCAGAAAACATCTAAAAAAGTCTCCCAAGTTCTGGAATAAGATTCTTTGGACTGATGAAACCAAGATTAACTTGTACCAGAATGATGGGAAGAGAAAAGTATGGTGAAAGAAAGGAACAGCTCATGATCCAAAGTATACCACATCATAACAAACATGGTGGAGGCAGTGTTATGGCATGGGCATGTATGGCTGCCAATGGAACGGGCTCACTGGTGTTTATTGATGATGTGACTGCTGACAGAAGTAGCAGGATGAATTCTGAGGTGTTTAGGGCTTTACTCTCTGCTCACATTCAGCCCCATGCTACAAAACTGATAGGACGCCGCTTCACAGTGCAGGTGGATAACGACCCTAAACATACTGCGAAAGCAACTCGAGACTTTTTGAAGGCAAAGAAATGGAATATTCTTCAATGGCCGAGTCAGTCGCCTGATCTCAACCCAATAGAGCTGCTTTTCACTTACTGAAGACAAGACTGAAGGCAGAAAGACCCACAAACAAGCAGCAACTGAAGGTGGCTGCAGTGAAGGCCTGGCAAAGCATCTCCAGGGATTTGAGTTTTAGAGTATTATATTTTATACATTCATTTCTTTATCCATGTTTATTATTATTAGCTGATTATAATGCTCAGCTACAGCATGGCTACATGATCTACACCAAATTTAGATCAGGAAAACTACAAGCTACAAGAAAAGAGCATCGCTTATGGGCAATGAGAAAAAAGTAAACTACTATACAGGACTTTCGCTGGAAATCTATCCGTTAACTGACCGTCAAAATGGCGGACGACGCCAGCGACTCGGACGTGAACAGAGACAGTGTAGACAAACCATTCCTTTAATCGCACTACACAAAGAAGATTTCAAATAAAAGTTGTTTAAAAAAATTAATAAAATGAGCAGGGTTCAAATTGGAAGTACATACTGGATAAACACACACACACACACACACACACACACACACACACACACACACACACACACAAACACACAAAAACACTGAGAAATTTCAGGTGTGTTATTTTAATTTTTTTGTGGTAACATACCAAGTAAAACTCACACCTCCACACACTTTCCCAGCCTATAAGTGTGTGTGTGTGTGTGTGTGTGTGTGTGTGTGTGTGTGTGTGTGTGTGTGTATTAATGTATTTATGCCCCTAAGATGTGTGATGTAACCCCAATGTAAGCACCAGTGTGAGCTCAGAAAACGTGACGCAATGTGCTAAACTGTCAAAAATGATTACTTTTAGTTTTTAAAAAATTCGGTTTTGTCTTAGGGAAAATAATAATTCTACAATTAAAAGATATATATTATTAGTTTTATTTCAGGTAGATAAATAGTGATAAATATTGGTGAGCTTTATGAACAGCTATGGCATGATCTAAACAGGAAGCAATGACCATATAAGGAAAGTGAGGCGCAGAAGGATAAAAGGAAGACGAATGAATGACTGACGGGAATAATTTGAAATAAATAATGATGCTGTGAGTGTGTTAATTATGTCGTCTTATTGCTATTCTCCATATAATAACTACTGGGGAAAAAAGCAACATAATGGATGTACACACGTAGCACTGTTGGCATGCTAACATCAGCTAGCACTGAACGAACATTAGCGCAGGTTTATACTAATGCGCTCGTTCTAATACGTTATCGTTTCTATAGCAACAGCTCATTCACTCATTCACCTGTCTGCCTATCTATATATTAAATTTAAATATAATGTAAAGTTCTTTTTTTTTTTAACTGTCGCTTTAATATTCTATATTTTTGGTGTCTTGAGGTGTCACACAGCTTGCTGACAATTATTTCACCTCAGAAAACAATATCAAAGTGTGTGTGTGTGTGAGAGAGAGAGAGAGAGAGAGAGAGAGAGAGTGTGTGAGTGTGTGTATGTGAATGAGAGAGTGTGTGTGTGTGTGTGTGAGAGAGAGAGAGAGTGTGTGTGAGTGTGTGTATGTGTGTGTGTGTATCCAGGTGTCGATGCTGCTTCTATACCTGGCTGTTTCATTTCCCCTCGGCTGTTGTCAGTGTGTGTGTGTGTGTGTGTTTGTGTGTGTGTGTGTGTGTGTGTGTGTGTG
>CM040981.1:27810488-27822640 GCA_022985145.1 Pangasius djambal
CATTAGTGTGAAAATCTTGAGTGGATCCTGAAAATAAGACAATCAGTGACTCGAACTCTTAAAATAAAGCATCTCTGATTTTCCTTCTGACAGATCCCAGACTAGCGCTTAGCCTTTTCTGGTTATTTTGCATTATTTTGAATAGATGTTGTGTTTTGTTGGTGTTTGCGAGTAGAAGCCTCCAGTTTCATTGTTTTCAGTCTCAGAGGATGAAAATATTAATTTCATTTCAACAAACAGAAGAGAAATTAGCACCTTAGAGGAATGAGAAGGCGACCTGAGGAGGATATGGACAGGCAGATGAAAACCAGGTGATCTTCTTCTTCTCCTTCTTTTTTTCTTGTGTCCATGCAGCAGAACGATCTGATATGTCTGAAGGTCCGTGGGATCTGTGGGGAGTTCGGTATCTATAAATTCCTCCTGAGCGAAGGTTTTGATGGTGTCGTCCCCCTCTGAGTCGCGTTATCGCTTTGAGTGACGGGTCTCGACGCTTTACAGATTACGCTTGCTGAGATCCACTACACACTTTCACCTTTTACCACACAGCTCGCTCAATCCCTCGCTCTCTCTCTCCCTCTCTCTTCTTCTTCCTTCTCTCTTGATTCATTTGAATTCAGTCCAGCCCCATGGGCTTCATGTTCTTATCTACTGCTAGTGTGTGAAAAGTTAGATTTTAAGGCAGAATGAATAATAATAATAATAATAATAATAATAATAATAATAATAAAATAGTTATTATCATTATCATGAGACTGTTCATGTTTTTATGCCTTAGGTGGTTGAACATTTTAATAAAATTCTCATCTATAATACAAAATACAAAAAAAATGAATTAGCATCTGCTTATTGCAGTTATCTAAGGGCTTTCCAAACTCTTCTCCTTGCAGATAAAATTGTCATGTTGTTTTAGGAAAATAATCAACAGCGCAGTGAAGCAGAGTTACTCTTACTGCCACATGGTTAATTATTTCCCTATAACAGCACGTCCCCACGTGTTTTATTCCTCTTATACTACAGCAATTCATCAAGGATTACAATATTTAATTAATTACAGAATGATGTAATACTTTTTATCCATTTGTACTTACATTTAATGTCCATGAAACAAGTTAGTTCCTGTTGTCACTTACGTTATAGCAGCTATAAAGACTCGTTCCCTCACCAGCCTCTCTTTATTCTCCCTCTTGAAGTTAATAAGACAAAAAAAACGCAGCTTGTTACGCATGTTAGCGAGAAACCGCAAAGAATCGTCTACTCCTCTGTCCTGAAGATGTCAGAAACTCAACGTTACAGCTTCACCTCTGACTGTTACAAAGCGCTGACACTGGAGACTCCTTCCATGAATGTTAAATAAGTACTTCCTTACTTTAAGAAAGGAGTGTGGAGTATCCGCTGTACGAGTCCTCGTGAATGAGCTGTTGCTATAGGAACGATAACGTTCATATAAACCTGCGCTGCTGTCAGAGCTGCTGTTCTAGACAATTAATCAACACCTTCTGACCAATCATTTTGATGATATGGTGAGGTCTGATGGAAAGGTTTGGAGGGGAACTTCCACAGTTACTGGTTTCTTCATTTTCTTCCATGGGCAAAAAACTCACTCTATGCATTAACGGGGGCTTTTTGGCGGTCCGTTTCCACCAGCGTGGCTTATATCGATCATCTTTCAATTTACAAGATTTTAAAAATAAACCTTAGACAGATACAGTATCTCTGTCTGAACTCTACATCATACAGAAACCAGATCTTCTTTCTTTTTCCGTAAGCGTGTTGTTTTTTTGTTTTTCCTCTGCAGACGTGCAGCACATAAAGCGACGGGACATCGTGTTGAAGCGCGAGCTCGGCGAAGGCGCCTTTGGGAAGGTCTTCCTGGCAGAATGTTATAATCTCAGTCCCACCAAGGACAAGATGCTCGTCGCTGTGAAGGTAAGAGACGACCGGCGTGACTTTCCTCTCCACTTACACAAGGTCAGGGCCCTTTAAAGATCTGGCTAATAGCACCACGGCGTATTAACCCGAGAATGATACAAGGGAACGATGACGATGACGACGATGATGATGATGATGGTGGTAGATCGAGTGGTGGAGATCAATGAGAGAAAGAAAGATCTGCTTTTTACGGTGGTAGGATCGATAGTAGAAGAGGGGGATGTTCGGCTTTCAGTATCATAGGACACCAGTTTGGATTTCTTATGGTCATTCGCCTAATGGAAAACTTTTTTGACGCTCATAACACTGGGTTTGAATTTTGAAATTTCTGTATAAAGTTGAAATACATTTGAACATCTCATGTTAGATCCAGTGTCCTTGATAAAATAGAAGAGAAAGGAAGAGTTAGTTTATGCAGTGGAAGAATCCGTAGTACTGATGGGTGTAATCTGTAATCATCTCTGAGTGAAAAGTCAGATGAAAAGTTAGTCATATTCAGAGTTTAATTCAGGATTTAATATGGAAATCACAGATATCGGTATTCAGACCTCAGATGTAACTACAGAAGTAAGCGCTATTCAGAAGCTGTGCTGGATTTGCACATTTGGGGCGGAGTTTACTGAAAACAGAGACGTGTCTCGGTGCAAGATTCTGAGCGCATGTTTCTTGTGTTAAGTCCAACGCTACTGTCCGACAGTTTGATGTAAACGCAATACATCATCAGGCCCATACCGCATGTATGTTCTGGCTGTAAATACAATCAAAATAACTGTGAAATGCAATTCGAGGCCAATGATAAATACATACATTTGATACTATTAATGATTTAATATTATGGCCCGGAGGAGATGCATGTTAATCAGAGACACCACTCATCTCGGAGGAGTGAATTTTTCTGGATAAAATTATGACTGAATGTAACGTTTCTCTGTAAGTGTAGCAGATGAGCGCTTGGTCAGATTTTCCTTCGAACTGGGGGTTATCTTTACAGCAGATTGGCATGTAATTAAATATTTTACAAATCAGTAGAGTGAATTAGAAGTGCGATAAAACCCGTTAGAAATTAAGATTTCGTAATCTCATTTTAGTATATTGTGGCTTCATTCATTTGTCCTCATAAATAGCTACAAATAGGTCGTGCTGGATCAAGTGCTATTTTACAAGCAGACTTGCATGTTGCCGTTTTTCTGGTTCCTACATCACGATTCTCAGGTCTGGGATTTGTATCTGTGACCTCATGGAGGTCTTGAACTTTCAGCTTCCTCTACTCATGATCAAACCAAGCAGACATGTGCAGTCTGAATGACATCAGCGATGCCCTGGCCGTAGATCCTGGTCAGGGGGATCAGTGAGTCGATATCTCCTGGTCTCAGCGTATAGATTGATGTATAGGAGATGGTTGGATGATGGTAGCTTCGCTCCTGAACCTGTTGCAAAAAGCCACTCAAACAGTCTCAGCCTTTAGACATTGTTCCAGGGCTTCTGACTAGCTCCAGGCATCTTCAAGGATTCAGATATCTCCTTCGTTTTTTACGGTTCTCGTCTTCAGATCCAGCTGAGAAGCTTCAGAGCTACAGGGATGGAGCACCTCTGTGGAATATACCACGAATGATGGGCATGAAGGTGCAGCAAATATAGACATTAACTGTGCTTAAACAACAACAACAATAACGTTAACACCGTGCAATAGTGTGGTTCAGCTCAGAGTAAATCCACACACACACAGGAAAACACATGAGATGGTGGCCATTATGTACTTGTATCCCCCCCCCTCATCCCCAGCAGGTGGGCTCGGCTAATCCGGTGTCTCTGATAGAGAAATAAAGCTTCACCATCTGTTCTTCTGATGCCTCCATCCATCTAAATAGCTCTCTTAACAACATGTGACACCGAGTGTGAATAATTAAGATAAAAATGGGTGGTGTACACGTTAAAGTAGGGATGATATGATACAAATCCACGGTATGATAATCATCTTCCTATTTTTAAAGACATTTAAACCCATTAAACCGTCGGATTATTTGGTGAGGGAATCCTAGAGTTTGATGTCCTCCATGCAGTAGTAAGTAAACATGTAAGTTGTCAAGTTACACCACAGTGCTGCTGAATTCTAGATTGTGATTGGTCAGAGAGGTGTTGATTAATTTTCTAAAACAGCAGCAGGTTTATTTTAATGCCCTCGTTATCATTAATACGTTATCGTTTCTATAGTAACAGGTCATTCACAGGGACTTGTACAGTGGACGCGCTACTAATAATAAACAGCTTTAACAAATTGTATTATGGTGAAGTTTTCTGTAAGGAGAAATGGGTTTGTTTAACATTTATGGAAGGAGTCTCCAGTGTCAGAGGTAAAGCTGTAACTTTTCCGACATCGTCGGGAAAGAGGAGTTTACGTTCTTTGCAGTTTCACAAGAGAGAGAGAGGAAAAAAAGTGAGGCTGGTGAGGGAACGAGTGTTTATAGCTGCTATAACGTAAGTGATAACAGGAACTAACTCATTTCAGGGACGTTCTTGAACATTAAATGTAACTATAAACGGATAAAAAGTGAAAAATTGGCAAGTGTAAAGTTACAGCTTCACCTCTGACTGTTACAAAGGCGCTAGAACTGGAGACTCCTTCCAGAATTCAACAACATTGTCATGCTTGAGCATCTATATACAATGACATTCTTGTGCTACAGTGGCACAGTCCTAGCCAGACATAGTGCAAAACTGATAAATGAACTCTTAATTAGTACAAAAAGTAGCAAACTGTAAACACTGAACACAGACAAAAGACCGTGCAAGATTATTAAAATGCGCTAAGCGAGTCAAATATTAATAAACTGTAAACATTGTAAATATTGTACGCAGTCGAAAAGTGACACGGGGAGAGATGTTGCACATCCAGTACTCTACACTGAAGCAGCACGTCATCATTATCATTATCATCCTCTTATCTAAAATTCATGATGGTTATCCATCCGTGTTTTTAGACTCTGAAGGATCCCACGCTGGCGGCGAGGAAGGATTTCCAGCGCGAGGCCGAGCTCCTCACCAACCTGCAGCACGAGCACATCGTGAAGTTTTACGGAGTTTGCGTGGACGGAGATCCGCTCATCATGGTGTTCGAATACATGAAGCACGGAGATCTCAACAAGTTCCTCAGGTACGTTCGTTATCCGGTCTTGCTGAAGATCCACAGCTTTCCTGTTAGCCATGTGGACATGTTGTGCAAAATTTACTAATTATTATTATTTTTTTTTAAAAACTGTCCTGTGATAAATCTTAGTGTTATGTAAGAGCCCGTGCACTAACCTCAGCTAAAAAAATGAACTAAAATAAATATATTGGGTTTCCAAGTTTACACTTGAGAAATATATTACCTTAATATTTTGATAATGAATTCTAACTTCCTGAACTCTAAACAAACTGAACGAGTTCCTCAAAGACCATCCTGCTTTGTTTATCATCTAAACCGCTCACGTCTTCTGCTTAGAGAGAGCCAGAATGTTACGTGCTCGATGGAAGAGTGGAGAACATTTTGAAGAAAACGATTAGAGCACAAATAAGAGCGCTGGCTCGATTTCCACTTACAGGCATGAAAACTGAAAACAGAAATATTGTTTCTGTGAGTGCATGTTATTTTCCAGCTGAGTAAAATTGCTCTCTTTTAAAGAAACCATTTGGTCAAAATGAAATCAAGAATATGACTTCCCTCAAATACAGCCAATCAGACGAGACATTAGTGCGGTGCTACTTTCTTAGCCAGTCGTATATCTTGATGATTTTTTTTCCTCATGCGGCAAACTAAACGATAAACGATAAACATACTCTAGAATATATGACGATACAATGACATTTTTCTCAGTTAATAAAAATGAGATGAAAGTAGTAGAAAAAATGTCAGAACTGGAGCTTTCTTTTCGAACTGCTAGCTAGACTCTGGACCTGGTTTCTCTGATCTGTGGGTTGATGCTAACGCTCCATAGATTTAAAAAAAAAAAAAGAGGTTATACTGCGAAAATTAGAAAGACTTATGAGTGCAAAAACACTCGGAAAGACGAAAAAAAATAAATAAATAAATTTTTCCATGAAAACGTAACCAGAACATGTTGGGAAAATGATCGAAATTCAAGTTTTAGTGAATAAATCGAGATTAAAGCTAACAATAAACAAATGACAAATATATATATATATATATATATATATATATATATATATATATATACACGATTTAAAATATGATCTGTTTCCACCAAAAGACCAAAATTAAAACAGGTAACAAACCTACAAGGCGTAGCTCGTATGTAGCTAAAAAGTGAGTTTAGCATTGTAGCAATAGCTAGGTGCGTGTGTAAATCATCGTCTGGCTCAATAACACAATCTGTGCATGAATAGTTTCAGAAAATAATCTGTATTTTAAAAAGTTGATTGATGAATGAATGTGCAAATCCTACCATCTTAACAATTTGAACCAGTGTGTGTTGAGTCAAGCAGTGTTTACACACAGTGGCTAGAAAAACTAGCAGCTATAAGCTTTATTTGTTAGCTGCATTTGGGTAGTGTGTGTGTGTGTGTGTGTGTGTGTGAGTGTGAGAGAGAGAGAGAGAGAGAGAGAGAGAGGTGTAAAGTTTTAATAAAGACCTAAAACCCTAACAATGTACCTTCTTTATTATCCAAACCGCTAGCGAGTGTTCTCGTGTCTCCCGTGTGTTTATTCACACTCGCAGGCGCGGGTGTAATTCGCTCGGCTCCCGTGATCTTTCACGTGTAATATTTAATCGCTTTTATGAAAATCTGACACTGACAGCGGCCTTTTGGTCTCGTATCGGCGGCAACGAGGATGGTATGAGATGGAGCGGATTTCATTTCCTGTCGTCGCTCTCTCTCTCTCTCTCTCCGGCGCGAGTGATCAGAGCGTGATGGATGAGGAACAAGGTTTCTGCAGAGGAACTACGCGAGAAACAGGACGCGAGATGATACACTGCGCACATCGGTTCTGACAAGACCCGTCCTGGGAGTGTGAATCGCTTCCTAACTCCCGCCGCCTGGATTAAGAGGATAACATGATGACACCGGATAACACACACACACTCTCACACACACACACACACACACAGTGCTGAGAATTATGCTCCTGGGTTCCCCCGAGGTCCTGCATGCTGTTGCGTTGGCACCGAGCGGCGGTCCTGCATGATGGAGAGCGTTCGTGACTGGAATGCAGGTCCTGAGAGCAGGATAATGCCGTCAGCGTTAGAAAACGCTTGGACTTTCAGATTCCTGTTATGAAAAATTCCAGGGTTCTTCATTAAAGTAATCCGAGTGCAGTGTTCTCTGATTGGCTGAGAGCAGGAGCGACAAAAAAAACTAACCAATACCAAGTTCTTAGTCTTTAAATAAACACTGTGCTTTATTTTAATTTGATATTTTTTATAAAAAGGAATAATAAAATGTCTAAATGTGATAAAACATGTTCCTTAAACCCAAACTTAAGAAAATATAAATATATACTGAGTTTCCAGTTTATCAGGTGCATCGACCTTATAAGTCCCAGTTAATAAAGTCTAAATATTTGTAATTATTTCTAACAATATACATGTTTCATGATACCAAACTTCATATTTTAAGCATCCAGTAGTTTGAATCAAAAATAAATTAATAAATAATAGATAAATTGCTGCATAGCACCAGCTGAATACACTAGTAGTCCAATCTGAAAACTATGCTAGTGGGTGTGGCCTAATATTCAGATGAGTAAATATGATTGATTGACAGCTCCGCCTGCGATGTTACTCAAGCAGAGAATCAGTAGCCATGTTCGAGAGGACCAAAGTTTAAAGTTACGCAGTAGGTACGCATGCTAGGTTAGCTTTCACTGGCTAGGTTAGCTTTCACTGGCTAGGTTAGCTTTCACTGGCTAGGTTAGCTTTCACTCGCTAGGTTAGCTTTCACTCGCTAGGTTAGCTTTCCATCTTTACGCTATCCCGACACACCGCACTAGCGTAGAAGTTTCTCTGTCCTCCACCTCTGATGTTCCTCGAAAACATCAACTCAACATGTGAAAGAAGAAGTCAAGGAAAAAATGCTGAAACATTTATCAAATATGGATTTACAAGTTATAAATCTGGATTTTTTTTTTTAAAAAAGCAAAAGTAGTGAAGGCTCACAGTCGCAGTCTCAGAAGATTTATGATCTCCTTCTGGAGTCGTTTCCCCAAAAAACTTTGGGAACTCCTGAACTAACATCACGCTAATTCAGAAATCGGATACAAGTCACATTAATCCATTTCTTCATCTCCGTTCGCTGTGTAGTGAAATGAGACGTGTTTTATTCTCGGTTTTCTGCCCCCTAGTGGACATGCATGTGAAGATGACAGACACGGATGCGGCTGAATAAATACGCGGCTGCAAACATATGAACCAGGCTGTTTGATATCCTGAACAGGAGCAGCATTATGACATCATCAGAATAGTGCCAGCCAATCACAGTCTAGCTACGTAGCTATGTGTTTAGGTTAAACTTGGCTCCGTTGCCTACGGAAAGATTTGCGGTAATACTTTAGGCCAAGTGTCATCAAACATATATCCGTGTGTCATGACGGAACGTTCCGTATTTTGTTCCCTAACAGAGCCCACGGTCCCGACGCGATGATCCTGGTTGACGGACAGCCGCTGCAGACGAACGGGGAGCTGGGTCTGTCCCAGATGCTGCACATAGCCACTCAGATCGCAGCGGGAATGGTGTACCTGGCGTCTCAGCACTTTGTGCACCGAGACCTGGCAACACGCAACTGCCTGGTGGGGAATGGGCTCCTGGTCAAGATCGGAGACTTCGGAATGTCGAGAGACATCTACAGCACTGACTACTACCGGGTGAGTCGGGAATGCCGCTGTGCATGTCGTATACTATATAACGTCTTCACCGAGCATCGAGAGAGCTAGCAAAACACACATTTACCTTTGACACGGAACCTCAGAGAACCCTGTTTTAGGAACTAACACCCATCTCTGCATTTGAGAGCCGATCCACGATGCTGTCAGGAAGAAACCACTCTGAGCGTGTCACGCTGTTGCAGTAAAATAATCAGTGATGCAGTGGTGGAATGAAGCGGACTTACTGTTACCACTGTTGATAATTACAAAACAATTGCCGATATGATGAAGTTTTCTTTAAGATTTATGGAAGGAGTCTCCAGTGTCAGCACTTTGTAACAGTCGGAGGCTTCTTCAGGACAGAGGAGGTTACGCTCCTTCCTTTGCGGTTTCTCGGCAACATCGCAAGCTTTTTTTTTTGTCTTATTAACTTGAGAAGAGAGAAAAAAGAGAGGCTGGTGAAGGAACGACTGTTGATAGCTGCTATAACGTAAGCGGGAACAGGAACTAACTTGTTTCACAGCATCAGATGTAACTATAAATGGATAAAAGGTAAAGTGCGTCATTGTTTAATAAACAAATAATTGGTGTAGGAGGAAGAAAAACACTTTGGGGACGTGCCGGTAACAGTAGCTCCAGTAGTGCGTCACGTTAACACTAATACAATAAAATCTTGCGTTATTCAGCTACATGACATCACGCTGAATTTCTATTCAAAGCCTGTTTATTTATCTTTCCAGCAGACCTGAACTAAACTGCAGCACACCTCGCGCTATAATTGGTTTCGAACTCAAATTTATCTCCCATAAAGATGCCACGGGCAGAACGGGGTGATTAATTAACCTTCAGATGGCCACACAGTCCACATTCATTCTGGATCTGGGCTTTGTAAATTGTGATCGATTGATAATTACTTCGCTAAACTTGGCTCATGTTTCATTTCTCTTTGACAGCGGGGAATATTGTGTGATAAATGCAGCCTGTGGCTTTGTGTGTAACGTGTCCATCTGTTTACGACGTTTCACACGACGTGGCGCTTTCACAGCTTTAAAAGAAACGCTAAAAGTTATTTAACGATAAATAAACAAGTCATACCAAGATACTGACTATTTTTCTCTCTCATTTAACCGTATCCTAATTTGCTATTATATTTGATACTTTTATACGATTATGTTAAATCATTAAGAAATAATTTAAAGTAATAGCTAATAATCTATTACTAATAATTTATCTAAATTTATATCATTATTATTTGTTATAACACAAAGCAACAATAATAATTGCATTTGCGTTATTATTATTTTTAGTAAATTTGCTCTTCAATTAACTATCACCTGCGGTACATTATTATTATTCTTATTTTATTTTTATTTAATAAAAGTCCTCTTTATTTATTTGTTTGTTTGTTGAGTATATAACTACGCACGTGGAAACATTTCCCTCATTTTAGCACTAAAATAGTGTTTAATATTGAATATTTTCATGTGTTATTTTTCGTAATTCGTGTTTGAGTAAAGTGTTATACAGGAATATTATCATTATCATCGGTGTTTGTTGTACTGAACACATTTCTAACAATTTTTTCCCTTTTTCTGTTTAAAGCCTTGTTTATATTCTCATTTTAATCCTCGCTCTTTAATACTATAACTATTTATTGTTTTTTTTAGCACATTCCCGTAATCCTTTTTTTAATCCTCTGTGATGTGTCTTGTAGTAAGCGAGGTCTTAGAGTAGAGAGTTCTCTTACAAATAGAAAAAAAAAAAAACAAACCTTAAAGTAATAATAAATCCTCAGATTTCTCAGAGTAGCACAGTGTGAGTAAAGTTTGCTAAATGGGCCATGTTTTTATTCTAAATGATCTAAAGTAACACTAGCTGCGTTTACATGGACACTAATAATCCGGGCTAGAAGCGCAATCTGATTTAAAGTGTCACGTGTAAACACGTCAATCGGAATGAAACCGATTAAAATTTCATTCGGATCGTAAGGGGTGGTTTTCTAATCCGACGGAGAGGACATGTAAACACTTCATCGGATTGAAAATGACGTACGAATCACGTAATGACGTACGAGACACAGCTGCCGAGTTTATACAGTACGCTTGCGACTCACATTGCCAGCGGTATTGGTGCTCTGACCGTAGCCTCACCAGGTGCCATGTTCCCCTCCACCATTGAGCGCAGCGTCATAAATGACTGTCGTGTCATCCTGACGTTCTCCTTCCACTCCTCGTCTGTGAAGTGGTGCAAGACGACGCTGTCCCACCAGTCCTCGCTTCGGACCCTCATCCACAGACGCCTTGTTCTGGGCTCGGGAAGGGGCTTGATAAATACACGCGGTACGGCACAAAACATCACGCGCTCGTCGTCTTCTAATCAGCAGCCGAAAAAGGCAAATGTTAAGTCTGCTTTTTAAAATGGAAAAAAAAAAAAAGAAGCGATGGCAAGAGAGTGGCTGCTGGTATCTGCACATCAACCCGATTACTTTATTCAACGTTCTTGTAAACAATGCGACCGGATTAATCAATCTGACCGATTTCATTCCGATCGAAACAAAAAATGTCCGTGTAAACTACTGTTTCTCTCTCCAGGTTAGCAGGAAGCTGCTGGTTTTGGGGAAAAAATAAAAACGTGTTTCTTTTTTTTTTTTTTACGTGCAGTCTTGGTGAGAGGCGAATCGGGGTGTTTGTTACTTTGATGAAGTTTCCTTCAGCGACCTTGAAACAGGCCGATTTTTAACAATAACACACAGATGTAATTACGCATCTCGGAGGATCCTACACGATTCCGTCGCCGCCGCATTAAACGAGGCTTTTGCAGCTGTCAGAATGATTTCATGACTCGAATAGAGAGTTTACCGCACGGCCGCAGGTTCAATTAACCCACATTACAGCGAACATCCGCACAGCAACAATGCCGCCGTCACACTCTATATCCGTCACTGCTTCCCTTCTTCTTACAACACAGATCCAGGAGACAGTTTAGGAAAAAAAAAACTGAAGAGAAACAACCGGGAGCGAGAGAAGCAAAGTTTGCGGAAGGAACAGCTACTATAAGGATTGAAGCGTAATTAAATATATATATACACTGCCCTCCAAAAGTTTGGAAACGCCTGAACAAAATAGGGTTTTTGGGCAATATCAGCATAAATCCTCTTTAGTTAGTGACCATTTTGCATTGATAATAAGGGACAACACAAACTATGAAAACATATTTTATTAAATAAAAAGTTTATGAACATAAACATGAACATAACATAGATAAATACTCAAATTTTGGATTCATCAAAGAAATCCCCATTAGCAGCTATTACAGCTCTACATACTCTAGGCATCCGAGCCGGTGTCTTGTCTATCATGGAGTGGC
>CM040981.1:27839959-27859301 GCA_022985145.1 Pangasius djambal
TCATGACAAAAATTCACTTCTCCCTCATAAGTGGATCCGTGTTTGAATCAGTGAATCATTTAGTCATGACAAAGATTCACTTCTCCCTCATAAGTGGATCCGTGTTTGAATCAGCGAATCTTTCGCTTATGACAAAGATTCACTTGTCCTTCATAACTGAGTCAGTGTTTGAATCAGTGAATCATTTAGTCATGACAAAGATTCACTTCTCCTTCATAACTGAGTCAGTGTTTGAATCAGCGAATCATTTAGTCATGACAAAGATTCACTTCTCCCTCATAAGTGGATCCGTGTTTGAATCAGTGAATCATTTACTCATGACCGAGATTCACCATAAGCCCTGCAATTCAGGACCTCCTTTATATCTGTGTGTGTGTGTGTGTGTGTGTGTGTGTGTGTGTGTGTGTGTTAGTATAGACCTTTATGTCTTTATTGTGTAATGGACATTAAAGTCACGTCTCTTTAAAGCTCAGAACAATGTGCCTCTGAACAAAAGGAAGCGTTTGCGGCTTTATAGAGTCGATCGCTGCGACTGCGGCTCCATTTTCTCTCGAAAAATCTCATTTCAGCCGTAATTGCTTTCTCTAAGACCACGCCGTGACCTCAGCTGTTGTCTGTAAAGTGGAGTGACGATTAGCTTTTTCTCTCGTCCGTCTTTCTCTCTCCTCCGTGTCCAGTGTCATCCGACTCCTTCTACCGAAACGAGCTTTTTCTGTTGATAAGTGCACTAGCGCGTACTTGTTAGCATGACATCTGTGGCTTCATCGACTCTGTAGAAACAGCACTGACTAGCCGTGTTAGCTGTGAAGCTAATGCTAGCTGATTTTCTCCCTGAGTGAACAGCGATGGCTCTTTGGCTTTCTGGTTTTAATTAAATATTCAAACTTAGCCTAACATTTGCAAGATCAGATTAGCTCCCACATAATAATTACCCTCATGCTAGTTGGCCTGTTAGCAAACCTGGCTACAGATATGGCTTGGTTATATTAGTCAGCTAGCTAGCAAATGAGCTCCTTTATTTTAAAAAAAAATTAGAAAATTTAGCTCCTGGTTCTAAACACCACATTGTAGTTACCCTAATGCTAACTGGCCTGTTAGCAAAAATGGCTTTATTACATTAGATGACTAGCTAGCAAACTTAGCTCCTGATTTTTTGTTTGTTTTGTTAATACAATGCTAGTAGCCTTAGCTCTTGGTTTTATAACAACATATAATTATGCTAATTTTATCCGGCTTGCTAGTAAACTTGGCTCAGAATATGGCTTGCTAGTGAGCTTGGCTTACTGTTTCTCATTTAAATATTAGCCTAATGTTAATGTTAGCTTTCTAGCAAGTATAGCTTCTGGTTTTAAACTAGCTTGGTAGCTTGGTTAATACTAATAATACTTAATTATTAGTTAATTTAGTTGGTTGGTTAATAATACTATATTTTAATATAATTTAATACTTTGATTACACATTTTAGATTAGCCAAATTTTGCTGAGTTAGCTTGCAAAAGCTAGCTTAATGTTAGCTAGCTTGCTAATGAACAATACTAGCTACATAAAGTAGGCAATTGCGGGAGATATATTATTAAAGTTAGCCATTCTAATGTTATTTAAGTGAGATGTTTTGGATTGCGGCTAGCTTAGCTAATGTTAAATTATGATATTGTATAATGAGTTTGCGATTGGCTAATCAAATTTAATTTAAGCTCCGCCTCTTTTGAAGCAGAGACACTTGGTATGTAGGTAAATCAGGACATGCGGGCGTTATATTAAAATATTTTACCTCAGTGCTTCTCGGAAACACGACCTTTCTCAAGAAATAATCTATTTTTTTTTTAAATAACACGCGACGTATCTATTTTTTTTCTTCAAAAAGCTGCTTAATGCCTGAGCTGAGCTGTTGCCGAGGCCTTGGGAGAATTTCAGATTGCATCTGTGGAGGATTTGCGGCGTCGAAGGATAATAACTCGCTCGGAGTCGGGCAAAGCAAAGCTGATTAGCTTTCGAATCGAAGTGGAGGAAAGGAATTCCATCAAGCTAGCTCGGTGTTGTGAATCGAAACAGAAGAACGCCTTTTCAGTCGGAGGGGAATGGGTTCGTGTGCTAACCTTTAGCCCGAGGCAATGCTAATCAACTTTTCTCATCTCATTTCCAAGATTGTAAGCGTTCTTTTGGACTAGCACGCTAATGTGGCTTGCAAGAAAAATAAAAATGAACGGAGCGTGAAATTATTAGCATGAAATCCGAACAAACGGCTCTCACTTGTTAGCAATCGTAGTTAAAATATGGTTAAAAGAGCAATCAAATATTGTGCAAAGATACGGGTTGGGGGCGGAGTTAGCGTTTGTAGCTGTTCTTATTTGAACTAGTGCATGGAGACAAGCTCCGCCCACATTTTTTATTACTTATGCTATACGAAAAGCCCATATTTACTCTCACGTACATCTAATTTACGTCAGTCAAGGTTCGCATTTTTGAAATTAGGATAATCTGGATGAGGACAAAAGTAACGGCACCCCATGAAAGGAGGAGGAGTTAGTGTGCGATTTAACGTTTAACCGTTTAGTAGTCATTTTGTCGTTTTCAGCTGTGTGTGCTTTTTGCCTTTTATGGAGTTCTGTGGGAGTGGCTAAATTCAAATGTGCTGTGAATGCGCTTGGCTCAACGTACACACGTGAATTTGGTGAATGACGGCTGACGATTTTTTTCGTACGTAGTTCTGTATGTTTTGAGAGTAAAATTTATCGCCTCTGTTCTATTTATTCTCGTTATTATGACATCATTAAAACGTATAACTTATATGAGAGAATTTGTCATTGAATCACATTTAATTTCTACGACTTTTAATCAGAAAATACGCTCCTGGTTCGGATTCTCGTAGAAGAAAAAAATGGGTCATATTTCAACGTAGCGCTAATCATTATCCATGCTAATTACGAATTTAACGTTTGATATTTTGGAAATAATCTTCACGTTGCCTTCAGTCTAACTGACTAATGACCACCTGTGGGATTATTAGAGCTGCAAATAACCTTGAACAAAAACTCTGTCTGAAAATACGCAATTAAATACAGAGAAATAATGAATGTTTTTTTTTTATTTTAATACAGAATTCAGAAATATTAAAACTATGTTAACGTTGTTCTGAAAGCCGTAGAGAGATGCTGGAAGTGGACGTATTTCAAGCGTTCGAAGCCGTACGATGTGTTAAAGCGTATAAACCATTTTTACTGCTATTATAATATTTATTTTAAATGAATTATTACAAGGTTAATTTTAAATTAATGGTATTTATTAGTCATGCGCAGACAGAACGATGTTGAGTAAAAAAATTGACTTAAATGCTCCATCGTACCTTTTTCACTTATTGTTCCTTTTCACTTTTTATCATCATTATTATTATTTCATTTCTTTCTTTTCACAACATCTTTTATACACTGATTTTAATTGCAATCAGACGTTAGCTATAAAAACTGCTGAATCAAATCGAAGCCGGTAATCAGTGATGAATCATTTTGATGAATCTGAATCAACTGAGATGACTCTCTAAGATCTTAAAGGAACTATTTTAGCCAAAAAAAGGAAATTTATATCATTTTGTTTTTGTGCTGCAGCTACCGAAGGCTAAAACCCAAAATACTAATTCCATTAAGCTCTGTAATCACGTTTTTAAATGAAGGATGGAGTACAGTGAAATTATTTTATTATTTACATAGCTTCCAGCTTTACGCTACAATCCGACTAGAGGTTTTCTTCTTTAACGGTTCGCTCATTTCGAAAGAGTCATTAAGATGAATCAGTATGTAATCACTCACTGATTTGCGGAAAAACCGTAACGTTGAAGATATAACACAATTTCCAATCATCAAATCCACGTAGGTTTACGCTATATCATACGTTATATTATACGTAATATCTGTCTATTTGCAGTTGAGCGTGTGCCGAAATTGATTCGCACTCCTACGAGTCGGTGAATCTTTTGGTCACGACCGAGATTTGTTCCTTTCTCGTTTACAAAAATCGGCGTCCGAATCGACGAATCTTTCGGTCATGACCGAGATTCGATCCCCAGCGAACATTCAGCGACTTCGGCGTTCGACTCACTGAGTCATTCATCCATGACTGAGTTTCACTCCTCCTGTGTTCAGTGAATCAATTGAGTCAGAAAAATAAATAAATAAATAAATAAATAATGATTTTCCTTTAATGAATGAACAATGAAGAAGAATGAATTATCAGCTAATTTACATGAGCCGATCACTGAAAAAAAATCTTAAAAATATCTTAATTCCAGCTTCAAACTTTAGGAGGCGGGGCTTAATGTGATATAAAGGAGTTAATATAGTTCCTACTTTACAAAATTGTTTATTTAAAAATGATGTAGCATAGCTTAGTGTTTTTTGATCCAAGTGTATGAAGGTTTTGTGAATGAATGCTCGGTGAAATACGCCATAGCTGACAAAGTGTATAAGATAAGAGAGAAACACACACACACACAAACACACACAAACACATGTTTGCTCCCAGAAGCACTTTCTCATCCTGGATCCTTTCATCTGAAGCACTAAATCCAGTTGAAATCTCAAAAACAAAATGATCTTCACAAAACCGCGGCTTTAGCACAGAATGTCAGCAAAAATCGCTCAAAAACAGACACTGTTCCTGAAAATCACAGCTGAGATTGGATTGTTTTCTCGAGCTGATGTGTGTGTGTGTGTGTGTGTGTGTGTGTGTGTGTGTGTGTGGAGCAACTTCTTGTTTGGTAAGAGAAATAAAAAAAAAACACAACTATACTTCAAAAAAGAAAAATCCTAAAAAGGAATCCAACAAAAACACACTCATGATGAATTTTTTTTACGAATTTTGCGTGCGATCAGGTTTGAAACTATTTTAACTGAATATTTAGAACAATTATAGCTTTTTTTAAATCGACTGTTTTACAAAAAAAAAAAAATTATCACATCATCTCTGATTAGCGAGTAGACTTCATAGCTAGCTAGCGATATGATTAGCGGTACGATAAAGCTCTTAGTCAGACAGCAAGCGCAGATCTAGCGCGAATTAACGATGTCGCATGGAGCTTGGGAAGACGGGAAGTCGCTAATTGTAGTCAGTCGTGTTTTATCGGATAAACGGCGGCACAGAAAAAGTAGAACGTCAACATGATCACGGTAGGAAAGTTGCGTGGAGAGAGTATGGAGAGCTAATAAATAAATAATCACCAGGAGGTGGCGCTGTTTATGCAAATTATACATTATTCTTAATGATAGCCGGAAAAAAAGTTCACCATCGCGAAGTCTTGCCAAATAGAAAACGAAGTTGTTGCGGCATCGTTGAGGCGTAAATCATGTCCAAAGACAAGATACTAGCATAAATAAACGGTTCAGGTTAGCCAGGGGGCGGAGTTATCTCATGTAGCTTTTCTTACATCATCTTTAAAGGAAGGATAATACAACAGTTTCACTCTTGTTCAATAGATTTCCTACGTTCACGCGTATTAGTTCATTTTCTGAAACTGAATCAGAGCGAATTTGATTCGTTTGTCATATGGCTTTGTTTCATTTCACACTGTAAGTAGTTAAACTAAACAACAAATAAACAAACAAACAAACAAACAAAAAATGTTAGCTAAACAGGGAGTCGGCGCTAAAGAAATTATTCGATTATCATAGAAATAACGTTGTTTAATTTCTCCAGCTGAACAGAACACACGCGTTTCTGCATCTCTTTTTCTTTATTCACAAAAAAAATAAACAAAAAAATAACTACAACCCAAAACGCACGGCATGTTTGATTCACTTCATGCAGGTGAGTCGATTCAGAGTCGATTCACTTCAGCTGAGTCGATTCGCTTTCTCACTCACCTGACTGAAGAACCCGCACACAGAGAACTTTTTTTTTTTTGTTTTTTTTTAATACGCGTTAACTGAGACGGTGTTCGACATCACATCGGTGTTCTGCGTGTTTGTTGCGTGTGTTTGTTCCAGGATCACGTTACCGGACGAATCGCGTCGCATCATTATCCTCCATCCATATTCATCGTAAGTGTGACGTTCCTCTTTCGCTTCGTACGATTCCGGATCCGATTCCGATATTTCTCTTCCTGCGAGCTGAGTGAGAGAAACGTGTTGCGATATTAAACCCGTTTCACGTCTTTTTCCACGTTATTGTACACGCTTCTACTCTCTTTTTACGATTATATTATAGAACTATTATAGGATCGAGGAACGGAGGCGAGCATTTAATCCGCGTACGTCATGTTTACACGAGCGCTCAGTGCAGCTAGTTCATGTTTCTACATGTTCTTCTATCTGTTTTATTTTTATTGTTTACCTGAATGATTGTATGTATAAATCTGACATCATCATCATCATGATAATAATAATAATAATATTTAAAAAAATCAATAATGGCGTTCTGGCGCACGGCTCGCCGGAGCGCCGACTCGGCGATTTCTCTTCACTCTTCTGCCGTCGAGTCCGAAGGCTGTCGAAAGGACGAGGTGTAAAAAAAAATTTAAAAAAATAACGATTATTATAATGATAATATTCTCAGCTCCTCTGTTTGTACTTCATGTTTAACCCACAAGTGTTCTGTTTAACTCATCTATAATCTACACGGCTGTAACTAAATGTGTATCCTACGATGATTTATGTAGAATTATTCTATAAATAAACCCAAAACTCTAATCTCTGCTCGTCAAGTGTCGTGTGTGTGTGTGTGTGTGTGTGTGTGTGTGTGTGTCGTGTGTGTGTGTGTGTGTGTGTGTGTGTGTCGTGTGTGTCCTGGTGAGAAAAAAAAAATTCAATATCATATACACAAAAGTTTTTCATTGTTAATGTTGAAAGAAAAAAAAAATCTTATTTTCTGAGAAAAAAGAAAGAAGAAAAAACAAAATTTGTTGAAACTATAAAATAAAGAAAAAGAGGGGAAAAAAGTCTATATAAAAAGAATTGAAAAATTACAAAAAAAAGAGAAAAGAAAGAGAATGAGGGAAGGAAAATAGAAAGGAAATAGAAAGTTTAATTTAAAAAAAAAAGAAAAATTAAAAGAAATAAAAAAAGAAAGGAAGAACTAAGTAAGGATGAAAGAAAATTGAGAAATAAAAAAGGCAAAAAAATTTAAGTTAAAGAGGAAAAACAAAAACATAAAAAAAAAAAATAATAAATGAAATTAAAAGTTAAAAATGAGACTGGAAAGAAAAAAAAAACAGTATAAAGAAGAAGAATGTCCATTGTTAAAAGCGCTATACAAATAAAACTGAATTGAATTGAATTGAAAGAAGAAGAAGAAGAAGAATCAAAAATGAAGAAAAAAGGAAAAGAAAGTAAGAATAAATGAAAAGGAAAGAAACGAAAGAAAATTGAGAAAAATAAAACTACAAAAAGAATGAAGAAATTAGAAGTAACAGAAAGAAAGAACGTTAAAATGAAGGGAAAACACCCAAAGAAATAAAAAAGAGGGAAAAAAAGGGAAAGCAAGGAGGGAAAAAAAAAACAATTAATATAGAAAGTATAAAATATAAATTGAGAAATTAATAAAAAAAATTAAAGAGAAAAATAAAAATACAAAAAGAAAGAACAAATAAGAAGAAACATGATGACAAAGGATTAAAAGAAACAAAAAGGGAAATTAAGAAAAAAAAAAAAGAAAAATATGAAATAGTAAAAAAGAGAGAAAAATGAAGAAAAAACAAAGTAAAATCCAAAAATTCAAAAGGAAAAATAAATAAGAAAAACAAATATCCAAAGAGAAAATAACAGGAAAATTTTTACAGAAGAAAATAAATAAATAAATAAATAAATAAATAAATAAATAAATAAAAGTAAAAATTAAGTAAACACAAAAGAGGAAAATAGAGAAATTGTGAAAGAAGAAAGTTAAAAATACATTAAAGATAGAAATAAAGAGAAAAAGAACAATACAGAAAAAAACAGAAATAAGAACAAATAAAAAAAAGGCGTAAGAAGTAAAGAAAGAGAAAGGAAACGTAAGAAATGAAAGAACATTAAAAGAATAAAGAATTAAAGAAATGGAAAAAGAACGGAGGATAAATGAAGACGAAACGAAAGACAGAAATAAGAAAAAGAAAAAAGAAAACAATTTTACATCGAATAATGAATTGATTTTTGCTGATGTGGCTTTTTACATTTTCAAAAAATAAAGGTTCTTTTGATCTCATATTATGGGATGTTGGATTGAGGATCATACTGTCTGCGCGCGCACACACACACACACACACACACACACACACACACACACACACACACACACACACAGAGCTGCCTTTATAAAAGCTTCCGTCCGACTCCATCGCTCTAGAACGTGACACCTGCGGCGTTTCTGATTGGCTGGTGGGTGATGAGGTCACTGTGAGTCGGTGACTCGCCCGCGTTGTGTTTGCGTGTGATGGATGACTGTAAATCGTTTTCTGTCAGTGTGTGTGTGTGTGTGTGTGTGTGTGTGTGTGTGTGTGACGGCGGCGTGATAGATCTTCCATTAGCATTCCGGGACCGCGCTTCCTGCGCGTTAATTAAGACGCCGTGAGAACGTGTCGAGGAAGAACTCGACATGCCGCTCACGCCGGCTGATCTGAGATTAAATCACGTCAAGACGCCACCCCTTTCATCCTGTAACTGATCCGTCACGCCGCTGAAGATCCCCGTGGTTCCGAGGTGGGACGCTTGTTAACAAGCTCTACAGCAGATCCACACAAGTGCTAGTTCTTCACTCTAGAACCCTTAAGGATAAATGTGGAACCCTAGAACAGATTCTCTTACTTCTCCATCAGAAACCTCCTTTTTTAGGACACTAAGAACCCTTAATTATCCCACAAACCCTTAAGGAACCCTTAAAGAACCCTTTTTTCTAAGTGTGTATGTATTATTTTCTTCTTAACACCAAGAACCTTTAAGAGTTTTCCACTTGTTCCTCTGGGGGCATCCTTAGGTTCTGTGTAGAACCCCAGAGCAAAGTGAGTGATGCCCCATCAGAAAGAGTTCTGACCTTTTTTGGAAGCTAAGAACCTTTAATTTTCGAGAACTCTGTGTTCTTAAAGAACCCTGTGTTCTAAGAGAGTGTGTGTGTTAACTGAGTAAGTGCGCAGGATCACTGATCTTTATTTTCTTCTCAATACCAAGCACCATTGAGGGTTCTCTGATTGTCCCTCTGAGAGAACCGTTAATGGTTCTATGTAGAACACAACAACAGTTTTCTTTTCTGAAAGTCTTCCAAGTAGAACACTGTTTACAAAACCAGTTTAAAGGTTTATTGGATAGTTAAGGGTTCTATAAGGGTTCTCAGAACCCTTTCTGATAGGTTGAAGGGTTCTACATAGAATTTTTTTTTCCGAAGAGTTTGTGTGTGAACTGAGTAAGTCTGCAGTACAAACTCCACATTATTGATCACTATTTTCTTCTTAATTTAATACCAAGCACCATTAAGGGTTCTTTGATTGGCACTCTGGGAGAACCATTAAAGTTTTTGTTTGTGTGTAGAACCCTACAACAGAGTGTTTTCCTATCAGAAAGGTTTCCAAGCAGATTTATTTTTGATTCATTGGATAACTAAGGGTTCTTTAAGGGTTCTTTCAGCTTCCTAAACAGGATTTGACTTGGAACTCTGTCTGAATTTATACATAGAACCATTGGACAAAGAACATAGAACCATTTTTTTGAAAGCTAAGAACCCTTAATGTAAGTGATTGTTGGATAATTAAGGATTCTTTAAGTGTTCTTTGCGTTCAGGAAAGGGTTTTGACTCGGAACCGCTGATAGGAAAACACTTTTGAAGGGTTCATGGAACCTTTAATGGTTCTCACAGCGGTACAACCGAAAGAACCCTTAACTAAAGAAAGCTTCCTCAGTTGTTCCTCTGGAGGAACCCATAAAAGATCTCCATAGCCTATGAAATCTGCAATAGAGTGTTTTCTGATCAGAACCCTTTTTTGGAAGCTAAGAATCCTTCAACACTGAACGGACCCTTAAAGAACCCTAGAACCTTTCAGGCATTCAACATTTACCTATCTTAGAAGAAAAAAGGGTTCTGGAAGGGTTCTTCAGATAGCTAAGTGTTAAACTACTGACAGGTTAATAATGAGCAATAGTTTGAAGTTTGTAGCACACAGTTATCCAGTTACTACACACACTCTTACAAAAAAGAGTTCTTCAAGGGTTCTATGTAGAACCCTACAACAAAAAAGTTATTCCTATCAGAAAGGGTTCCAAGTTAAACCATTTTTTTTGGAATTCAAGAACCTTAAGTAGCCAATGAAATTAGCTTTCAAAAATGAAAACATTCTGTTGTAGTGTTCTACTTAGAACCTTTAAGGATTTCTCCAGGAGGAATAATCTCTTCTTCATACTTAGAACCCTTAGTGGTTCTAGGTATTAAGAGGAAAATAATGATAAATAATTTGGAGTTTGCAGCACACACACTTACTCAGTTAATGCACACACACTCCTAGCGAAAAATGGTTCTTCAATGGTTCTATGTAGAACCCTACAACAAGTGATTTTCTATCAGAAAGGTTTTTAGGATGATGAGAACCCTTAACGATCCCTTAATTATCAATGAAATGTTAAATTAGCTTTCTAAAAGGGTTCTACGTGGAAGCCTTTCTGACAGGAAAACACTTCAGGGTTAGTAGGGTTCTACATAGAACCTTTAAGGTTTCCATCCTAGAGGGACAACCAAAGAACGGTTCTAGGTATTAAGAAGAAAATATGGGGCATTAATTTGTCGTTTGTAGCAAACACTTATCCAGTTAATAAATAAAAGCGTTCTTTAAATGTACCTTGTATAAATAAGGGTTCTTAGCTTCCAGGAAGTGGGTTCTACTCGGAACCCGTTCTGACAGGAAAACACTCTGGTGTGTGATTGGTTATCTGCCTTGTCAGTCACGTTATCTCTTTCGTTCTTAAGAGACTGCGTGAATGTTTCTTCTGGAAACCGGGTTCCACGAGTTCGGTACTTTGTAGAACAGAACAATAAGGAACCTTTTACAGGAAGTGGTACTCATGCAGTCCTGAGATCAGTTCCAAAGAAAACCGAAAACGAAAAAAACGATTAGATTTACGAACAGGTTCTACGGAGGATTGTGTCTTTCACACGAGCAAAACGTCGACGCCACGTTTTACATGTTAGAAGTGTTAAATAGTGGGCGGAGTCAATGCAAATAGTTGAAATGTCACTTAGTAAATTGATAATTTGTAAACAAAAAGAGATGTTCAGGCTCAAAAAAAAAGAGTTTCCCGAGTATCCTAGCAACCTGACGCTACATGCTTATCATCTGACTGAAGAATCTATAAAAAGTTTTATTTAGGAATGGGATCGACGTTAGCTAAATTATTATGGATTAGCACGAAAAGACAGGAAGTGCTACGCTACACTAGCACTTTTTTTAAATGGCGTATAAGATCCTTATGGTTTATACTAGAGAGGAATTTAGTGAAGGCTTATGAGTCTCTTTGTTGTTTGTGAGCACTTTCAAGATGTAATGTTTAAAGTTTAGCTACATTTAAAGTTAGCTAGCTAATCGTGTCGAGTACAGGCAACTCCTCAGTAAGAACGTGACCTAGCATTACCTAGCAATATCTAGCATTAGCGAGCTATGTGCAGGTTTGTTAAAGCAATATAAGGTTGATATTAGGTGTATTAGCTAACTAGCAAGCTAACCCTGTTAGGTAACTTCTTAGCTATCACGCAAGAGATGAAACCGCAAAGACGGAGCAACTTGTAGCAAAATTCTCGCTCCTAACTGCCTGGAACAACAACCGGCGTGAAAAAATAAATAAATAAATAACGTGTCTGATTCGATAGTGTGTGAAAAATAAGTACAACAAAATAATTTTACAAAATAAATTCCGGGTTGTTTTTAAAACTCGCAGGAGGCGGGGCTAACGTCACAGTGACGTGTCTCGCTCTGTACGACTGAAGGGCAAGTATTAAATTTGTGTAAGCTTGTTTTATACATTATTTCCTGAATGTTTCCCAAAACGACGTCTCAAAAGTATCAGCACGGTGAAGTGCAGCATCCAGCTTCATATTCAACATTCTATTATTTATATTTTTATTAAATATCCGTTTCGTGTTCACACGTTTCGTACAAACAGCATTTAACAAGCCTGTAAAACATCTTCATTACATTTAGCTCATAAACACACACACACACACACACACACACACGTCTACTCTCTTTTATATTACATTTAGATCGTATATTAAGGGTTTGTTGTTTGTTTTTTTAATTATCATTATACCTGACGTGTAATTACAGACGTTTCAGTTTCAGTCTTCTGGGAATCTGTTCAACTCACAGCTAACAAGAACAATTAGCACACATTCACATAAAAAAACTCATTTAAATCTTGTTTTCTTCTCCGACTTTACACATAACGATAATTATTCTTTATAAATCACCTGCGACGCGTCCCAGCGCGTGATCCGAAATGCTAATTAGTCTCTTTATTTTAACATGTTAGTGAGTGTGTGAGTGTGTTAGAGCAGGGAAATGATCAAATGTGCAGCACTGAGATTAAAAAAAAAAAAAAAAAAAAACAGTCTAATGCTTCAGAGGTTTCTCAATTTATTCTTTGTTATTTTATTTATGTAAAAAAAAAAATATATATATATATATATATATTTAAAAATTTAATTTAATTTAATAATTTATTTTGACACCACCAGCCTTCTTTAAGAGGACAATATGGACATTGCTATATTTATTTTATTTTATTTTATTTTATTTTATTTTATTTTGACTTAAATCTACCCCTAAGAGAGGGAGAAAAGGGAATACAATAGAAGGGAAAGGAAAGAATAGAACAGAGAGAAAAAAATAAAGATTAATAAGCAGACAAAGCATTTAGTTTAAATTTAATTGTTGCTTTTTTTCCCCCCTTTTCCTATATTTAAATTGTATTATTATTATTATTATTATTATTATGAATGCTTTTTGAGCTATGATGTATCCTTACACTGTCCTTATTTTATTAATAATAATATTATTTTTATTCGTTTTGTTTTTCCCTCAGACAGTGAGACTGATGGATTAGAACAAGATCCTCTCACCGTGTATATATTTTGTTATATCATTTAGTTTTTATCATTTTTGTTTCCTTTTCCTTCCTGTATTCTGCGATTAAATCTGCTGATGTGATTTTTTTTTTTTACTTTATTGTCCTCTATTGATTATTTTGTGGAATTACTCCAGATTCCGCGTCAGTGTAAATTCCTGACACGAATGCAAATCGTGTCAATGACGGATTATTTCGTTCACTAATCCCAGCATCGCTAATCAGTCTTAACGCCGGTACTCGGCTGGATCCGCAGAGGAGCCGAGCGTCTGCAGGTATTCGCTAAGCCACAACGCCTGATTAACTTCCCCGTGTCTGTGAAGGAGGAAAGCTCGTTAGTGAGATCATCTCGGAACAAATACCGCTTGGCACTCGTTCTCTCCGTGAGTCAGGATTTGTAATCATCGCCGATCCGACTGTCGGAAAAATGACACCACAGCGCTGTTGAGTTCTGGGCTGTGATTGGTCAGAAGGTGTTGATTAATTTCCTAGAACAGCAGCTCCGACAGTAGCGCAACTCCTCAAAGTTCAATCGCTCAAAAATACACCAAAAGAGTCGTCTTTTTTTTTCTTTAATTAAAACGACAGATGAGCTGATCAACGTTTGAATCTGGAATGATTGACAGGTGTGTTGACGTACCTCAGAAGCGAAAAGTCAGAGCTCGCAATTTTTCGACCTCCTTGTGTTCGAGCTGAAACTTGGGGAAAAAAAAACACAAGCCTCCACGTTTATCTTGTGTTAGCAGTGAGCTAGTTAGCTAACTGCGCTGAGCGCTAAATATGTATGTAGAGTCAGTGCTATAGATTTAATTAGCGAAAACGTTTGTATGTTAATGATCTAAAGCTAATGTGTGTGTATACAGTGTAACTCATTTAAAGGGAAGAAGTGCTGCTGCTGTGTTTACTGCTCATGCTGCGAGCGGCCATATTGATTTGACGTCACTCCCTGAACTCGGGGATGAGGAGACCGTCCCGATTTCCTAAGCAGGAATTCCGAGTTGATGGTCATTTTCTTTGTTTTGTTTTTTTTTTTCCTGGTCGGAAATTGCAAATTATAACCTTTAGTTCAATGCAGCACAACCGACACCCTGGAAGCTCCGCCCCCTTCCCACTATCTTACATTAGTAACGTTTCGTCCGGTGCTTTTTCCGTTTCGAGTTCATTAATGTGAAACGGAATTTTATCAGTGTCCATTAAACTTCGCGAACATCACACACTAACTAGTACATAGCTAATATCAGTTACTGAAATTTATGAGCTAATAAAGAATACGAAAATAAATAGGTCTACAGTGAAGTGTCAAGTCTATAAAGTGATTAAAACGCCGTGCACCAGTCAACACAGACGTGTTCAAACAGTTCGAGCAGCAGATCAACGCGAAAACGTCCGTAAACTTTTGAAAACATTTCCAGGTTTCTACAAAGAACATTAAACAAGCAATCTGTAAAAGCACTATTTCAAAAAGTACGTTTTTGTTTGTCTTATTGACTTCAGGAGAAAGAAATAAAGAGACGATGGTGAGGGAACGGATGTTTATAGCTGCTATAATGTAGTAAGTCTAAATAGAAAAATATATGATTTTTTTTTTTTGCTCTTTAATAAAGTTTTTTTTTCCCTGACGTTGTATCTGACACTGACATGGAAAACTTCTCGGCGTTCACCGAACAGAACACTGAGAGGAAATTTCAGCAGTGGTTATTTTCCGGGCGTGTGTTTGGGAGAATTCCGACTGTGTGTGTGTGTGTGTGTGTGTGACGCTCCCTATTAGCCCAATCCCAATAACGTCTGTGGGATTTATTAAAGACGCAAGACCTCGGGGCTTGTTGACATTTTATAAAGTGAGCTATTTGCGCCTCGGTTTTAGTGGCTTTCTGTAAATGTGGCAGATTTGCTGCAGGTCACGTCCTCGGGTGAACCACCAGCTCTTAAGATACGATAAGAAAGGAATAAAACACAGTTAGAGTAAAATACTGTTACACTTATACGCTGTTTTTTTTCTCTTGTACTACAACAATTTTCCAATTACTGTAGATTTTTTTATTTTAATGAAGAACTTTACATTACATTCTTTTACCCACTTATAATTAACAAGTTAGTTCCTGTTGTCACTTGCGTTATAGCAGCTATAAAGTCGTTCCCTCACCAGCCGCTCTTTATTCTCTCTCTTGAAGTTAATAAGACAGAAAAACAAACTCTTCTGTCCCGAAGACGTCAGAAAACTTACAGCTTTACCTCTGATACTGGAGACTCCTTCCATAAATGTTAAACAAACCCATTTCTACTTACAGAAAACCATATGAACGATCACACGTTTTTTTTTAATCATTTTTTTTATTAGTGGAGCATAAAGATGTCGAGGTTCTCTTTGGGAGTGACGAGGTTGGACAGGATTAGGAACGAGTACATCAGAGGGACGGCTCATGTTGGACGTTTGGGGGACAAAGTTAGGGAGGACAGATTAAGATGGTTTGGACGTGTTCAGAGGAGGGAGAGGGAGTATATTGGTAGGAGAATGTTGGACATGGAGCTGCCAGGCAGGAGGCGAAGAGGAAGCCATAGAGGAGGTATATGGAGGTAATAAATGAGGAGATGAAGCTAGTGGGTGCAAGTGTTGAGGATGCAGAAGATAGGGAGAGGTGGAGAGTGATGATTCGCTGTGGAGACCCCTGAAGGGAAAAGCCGAAAGGAGAAGAAGTGGAGCGTAGGCGTACAAAATGGTGTGAACTTTGTTTTTTTGGGGAATATGACAAACCAGTACTCAGATCATCAGATATATCCAGCCCTTGAACTTATGCTAGCTCCATAAATTATATACAGTATTGTACAGTAGTCTGAGGCTCATGTAAAGAAACGCTGTAGAGCAAAGACGTCTTCAAAAATAATGAAATTAAACGTTTCTACATTTTAAAAAACACTATAAAGGGCAGTAAACAGTAATAAATGAAACAGAGTGTATAAGCTAGATGCTTGGCTGTACTTCACGTTTATAAACATTTTTGTTGGATATACAGCTGGAAAGTGGATGGTGGATGCATTTTTTTTCTCTCTTGTTTTTGTTTAAACAGGAAGAAAAACGATGATATTATAGACCTCTTTCATTACTGTTTGAAAAAGGGAAGGTCAGGGTAAGTTCAAAAATCTCAGTGATATTGTTTTCTTTATTTTTCTGCCATGCTGATGCTCACGGTGATGTTCACACTCATGCTCACCTTCACGCTGACACTCACGCTCACACTGATGCTAACGTTCACACTGATGCTAACGTTCACACTGATGCTAACGTTCACCTTCACGCTCACACTGATGCTAACGTTCACCTTCACGCTCACACTGATGCTCACACTGATGCTCACACTCACACTCACGCTGACGCTCGCGCTCACACTGACGCTCGCGCTCACGCTGATGCTCACACTGACGCTCACACTGACCTGTTTTATATCATCGCTTCCCAGTGGCACGACAAGCCTGATGTTTTTATGTTCCTAACGATAAACAAAAAAATGGTTGCTTTTTCTCATCCTAACATTGTCTGTGAACGATTCTCATTAAACGTGAGGACGACTGCAGAACCCCAGGCAACATTTCCAAAGCATATGATTACTAATTAGATCATCCGTATCTGAGAGCGCTGTTCTGACTGCTACTCACGCTTGGAGTGTACTCTCTAACTGTGGTATTGATTAGTTTCCTATGGGAGAGAGCACATTAATTAGGAATGTAATACAGCGATAATTAAGTTAGACTTCTACAAGCGGCCACTTGTTTTTCTCTCCACACTTTACCAGAGCATCGTTAATTCCCGATCGATCTTCCTCCATTCTTATGAAATGGAAGACAACAAAACCTACACTGATATTCATTCTCTCTCTCTCTCTCTCTCTCTCTCTCTGCTCTCCGGTTTCTCCTCTCCATCTGTCTCCAAGTTTCATCGCGTGTTGTTCTGCCCGTGGTCCCGGAGCGGCGTCGGATCGTTTACTCACTCCTACTGCATTCCCGTTTAGTTTCTTGTGTTACGTTTATCAGAGAGATTGCGCGATGTCCCCCGGGGAGGTGGAGTGGGTAAGCTCTTGAAAAGACTGATCAATCGGGGCGCTCCTCATTTTTATATCGGGAAAACAATACCGCGAGTGCGTGTGATTATAAGCAGATGGGATATGCTCAGGGAGGCTACGGTTTCTGCTGTAAAACAGGCTGCGAGTCCACCGGGGGAAAAAGAGACACGGGAGAAAAACAAAGCAGTGCACGGTGTAGTAGTGACAGTACAGACAATCTCGTGGATTTGCCATCCACTGCATAAAGAACACACACTCCAAATCAAAAGCTTACAAGAAAAATCTGCTATTATTAAGTGTCTACTGTGAGTCGGGATTTGTGTTACAGCTGACGTTAGACAGCACGCTTTTTTCAGTGTTTTATTCCTCTCGTACCACAGCAATCTGGCAACGAATACAAATTTACTACAATTATGGTTACGAAACATGTTAGTTCCTGTTCTCGCTTACATTATAGCAGCTACAAACAGTCTTTCCCGCTCTCTCTCTCTCTCTCTCTCTCGAAGTTAATGAGCTTGTCATGTTACCGATAAACTGCAAAAAATGTACAAAAAAGTTACAGCTTTACCTCTGACTGTTACAAAGCGCTGACACTGGAGACTCCTTCCATAAATGTTACATAAACAGCAAAAAATCTTCATCATATCAACGACTATTTGTTAATCCGTTTATTATCAGTAGACCGTCCACCGCACGCTGTTACTATAGAAACGGTAACGTATAAGAGCGAAACAGATACCTGAACAAGCTACACAAAAACGTTGAAACATTATGTAAATGTGTAAAATAATATTTCGCCTATTTATTGGAGCCAGAGTTTGGTTTTTATTTCTGAATTTGGAACACGTTTTTTTTATTAAAACCGTCATTTGATTCCTTTTGGCATTATTTATAGGCATAAGACTTTTAGTAATGGAGGGTTGTGATCGATTTCCATCACTGTTGTTGGAAAAATAAATAAATAAATAAATAAATAAATAAATAAGTACTGGATTAACATGTACCATCGGAAAAGGTAGCTGCAAGTAGCTTTAACACAGCTACACTTTAAGACTTTAACAGAAATTCACATGACATTAAAATAAAAATTGTGCGACATAAATAAGAATTGAATAAAAAAAAAATCTCCACATCTAAAAAGTGATCATGGCTGCATGTAGCTTTTAGTGCATGTTGATATAATCTCCATGTTCCTACAATAAATTAAGTTCATAAATGTACGTAAGAGGAAATTCTTCCCTTAATTTGAATACGTTGATCCACGAGTTATTCTTCAGTGTAGCACGATCCGGATTAAGCGCTAGAACACTCACATGGAAAGAGACGGAGGTTACGTAGAAAAATGATCCACGTTTTTTTTAAAGACATCTGCAATAAACAATGCACAATAATTAATAATCAAGTCACATCCTGTTTCTCAGTAAATTTATGACGCACTGCAGTTATAACACACTCTCCCGATTTTACACGCACGTTTTTTTTTTTCAGGATGTTTATCATCCTGCACGATTTGCACTCATCAGTCCGGCCCGTGGTGTTTTTCCTCCGTATTAATCCGCTTCCACGTTCCCTTTCCTCCTCATCCATATCACACCAGACTCCCGTCCTGTCGCTCTGTACCATAAACAAAGAGATATGTATTACCCACAATGCCTCTCTCTCACATATTAGATTTATGAAGCTCAAAACGACCTCTGGGAGTGTAAATGAACAGTCTGAAGGGCAGTGCACTTCCCCAAGCACTTCTTTCTTTCTTTCTTTCTTTCTTTCTTTCTTTCTTTCTTTTTAAAGTTACCTTCAAGGGCAGGTCTGTATCACAGGGTAAGCATTACTTTTTTCCCCTCATAACTTTATTAACATGCTAATCCAAGCATATGTTTACTAACACACACATACATATACACACATATACAGTACTGTGCAAAAGTCTTGGCACCCTTTTTTTTTTTTTAGTACAGGCTTTGTTACAGATGTTTATTTTCTGACTTCTACGTTATCGATTCAGTCCAAAAACCTTTTAGATTCCAGACATTAGTTTTCCGGCACAGAATGAAACGTTACAGAAAAATGTCTGTGTGTCAGTAAAGAAAGCAGCAGATTCCATAAGAGACACTTTTCAGATAAAAACAGAATGAAGGCTGCTGGGTTTCGCTGCAGAAATAAGAAGCGAGTCGACAGTCAAAGTCTCCAGAAGAACTGCGGCTGCTTCTGCAAGATGCTCAG
>CM040981.1:27872867-27883254 GCA_022985145.1 Pangasius djambal
ATTATTACTAGCTAATTACTACATACTTATGAATTACTACTAGTTAATTAGCATAAATTATGTATTACTAGCTAATTTCCACACTTACACATTATTACTAGCTAATTACTACATACTTATGAATTACTACTAGTTAATTAGCATAAATTATGTATTACTAGCTAATTTCCACACTTACACATTATTACTAGCTAATTACCACATATATATTTTTAATAGCTAATTAAGACATACGTATTAAATACAGTTACTACCTCACAAACTTACCTAATGGATACCTTTTAAATTTGTTTATTTACATAAATATTCAGTTTATTTTTTAAATATTTTATAATCTTATAGTTATAGTTATTACTAGCTAATTACCGCACACTTTTTCAGGTCCCTAATATGTATTTGTTAAATAAAGATCTTTAGTGAACAGCTTTTGAGCGAAGGCTCAGTGTCGAGCTTTATGAGTTACGAGTATAAAACCTTTCTGAAATGTTTTGTAAAACGTGTTGATGGAAACCTTTATAAATTTCGTGTCAGTCAGATTCGTCTGTTGTTGCAGAACGTTTTGTGAAGAGAACAAACCGTGCTGTCGTTGGGAATTAATGTGCTGAAACGGTGCATTCAATAAGTCTGAGGAGCGAGGGAACAGTGTGTAATAACGGCTATAAAACTGTAGTCTACATCCATTTAAAGAGCAGAATGAGTGTAGTGCGGCGGGCCAGCGTGTCCACCAGCTGCTCCTTCTGCTGCTGGGTATTACGAGTTAAACATTTATAACGCCCAGCTCCAGCAAGCTGCCATTACTTATTTAAAGCTGCTTTTTGCTCGGCTTTTCTCTCACTGTGCTGATAGAATACAAACACGCCGTGGCTATTTGTACTCCGTTCTGCCCTCCTGTCCGTGATCGGAAAAGCAAACAGAATAAAAAAGGAAATAAAAGAAGAAGAAGAAAAAAAACCCCGTGTTTTATGCGCGAGCTCACTTCCCCTTAAGCCAGGCTGTAGTTTACAGTGACTGAAGTGCTTCTGACTGTAAAGTGGTTTATAAGGATGATGTAAAAGCAACAACAGCAACAAACAAACAAACAAACAAACAAAAAAAAAAAAACACCGCAAACCTGCTGGGAATTTTATTTTCCCCAGATTCATAGGTATAGATTTATGTACAGATGGTAAAGACGCTCAAGGGAGATAAAATGCCCCTACACTTGTCTGTTGTTACTTATGGGCGTGGCCTATTCAGCATTTTTTTTTTAAAACACAGTAGTAGCTGTATACAGCTAATAAAACTAACTAATTAAATAATGCGCTTTGCAGTGGCTCCTCACACCATGTGTGTGTGATAATAAAGCACAAAATCAACACAATGCCAAATCCTGTCTGAGCATACAGTGCTGTCGGTGCTGGGATTTGACCTCACGACCTTCCAGCCAGGAGAACAGAACCCACTCGTCTTCCACTGCTCTGATATTATAACGTTCAGGGGTCAATATTATTGCTAATATTTTCAGATTAAACCACTGCACGAGGTCATTTGCATTCGGATTTAAAACACATTTCGCCCTCACGTTAAGGAATTAAATCTGTGCCAAAAGTATCGAATGCAACTCTTTAAGAAATGAACGAAAATATACAGTGAGAAAGAAGAAGAACTCTCCGAAACTGAAAACTTTAGTGAACTTTAACACGGGCTTCAAATAAACAGCGTTCTTTATTAACAGTTTTCTAAACTTCCTTTTCGCTAATCGTGGTTCGTGAACACGCTGCCAGAGTTTCCGTTTACGCTGCGCAAGTTCACAGCGATTTACTCTCATTGATTAGTGAGATATGGATCGACAGCTCAAGAGGTGGGTGAAGAGGAGGAGGATGACGACGACGCTCCGTGCCGCTCCCGAGAGCTCATCTCGAAAAAAATATCGTATGAGACTCCCCAAATCTCAAGTATTAATTACGAACTAATCCCCTGAATAAGTGAGTAAATCATTTCCACTACAGAGTACGAACACTAGAACTACACAGAGAACCGCATCCAGAACGCTCACGCCACTGAAATACATACCTCTACTTCCAGGTCAGGGATCTGTTGATCCCACTAGCCAATGAGAGTAAATGTTGTTAAGCCCCGCCCACAGGATGGGTTTGTGCCAGAATGGTTGAATGTAAACTCGCAGAGTGTAAACGAAAAACTTTGAAAGCGCATTCATAAACCATGATTAGCGAAAAGAGTTCATTGTTTTCATTTTCAGAGCGTTCTTCTTCTTTCTTCTTTTATTTTTGTTCATTTGTTGAATAGTTACTTTCAGTACTTTTGGCACAAATTTAATTCCTTATCCCTTCGGCTCAGCATACACACTTCTAACTTCCTCGAGTCTTTACGTTAATGGAGATGCTGATCCTACAATCCTCTGCGAGCACACTGTGCACGTGAAACTACACCGTTCTTTAAAAAGCACAACCCGATCCGAGTGGAACGAGTGGAAGCGCAGCGGAGCCTCAGAGGAGATTAACAAACCCCCGGCTTCTGATCAGAAGGTTTAGAGGTCAAATCCCAGCACCGATGCCACAGAGGATGCCGTGACCCTCCGCTCCTGCATTCGGAACCCCACAGCCAATCCATTCCCGGCTAGGATTACGGAAAGAATAGACATTTCTTTCACTGGGGAGTGTCGGATATTATTCATAACTGATACAGTACAGGAATGTGTCATCATTTATCCACTCGGATTTGTCTGCAAAGTGGCAAAGTTTAATAAAATAATCCCAAATGGAGGCCGAATCTAACGTTTCACCGTTTTCCCAGAAATCCGTCGGCCACCTCCGAAGCCGTAGAAGAGGAAACCCTCGCACTTCCTCTCTGTGTGGATAAATAAAGACGTCCACAGACTTTTGATTTTTCCTTCGCCGTTGCGACGAATATCTTGAGCAAAGCTGGATGAAGTGTTTTTTTATGTACGCTGTGTTTCAAGGCCTTGATGAAATCACACACCTTTCACAATTCATTAGCCAGATAAAACAAAGGTGAGAGAGAGAGAGAGAGAGAGAGAGAGCAAGTCTTTAGCGAGAGGTAGTCTATCATTCCTGTGCAGCTCGGTTGCTTCTGAAACATATAGACATGCTAATTTAATTTCATGTTTCGTTGGCTCATGGAAAAGCTCGAGTTGTATCCAACACCCAGGCAGTGTGTGTGTGTGTGTGTGTGTGTGTGTGTGTGTGTGTGTGTGTGTGAGGATTTTTCTCTGACACTTCTGTCATGTTTGGTCGCTCTCTCGTGCTCGGAACGATCTGTCATGGAGCAAACAATCTCGTTAGAGTATTTCAAAGAAGAAGAAGAAGAAGAACAGACGGAAGACATTTACAATATTTCCAGATTAAGTGAAGAAATAAACACATTTCTTAGCAGGAACGTGTCGCTGTGAATCGTTTATTTTGAGTTTGTAAGTCAGGAATAAGGGATTGTGTGAGGAAGCAGAGTTAATAATTAAACGACCACCCTGAAGATGATTAACTTCCTATAACAGCATGTCCCCAAGTGTTCTATTCCTCTTATACTACAGCAGCTTACCAAATGATTCTTTACAGTTCTTTGTTTATTCAAAAATGACACATAACACACGTTCCGTGAAACAAGTGAGTTCCTGTTGTCACTTACGTTATAGCAGCTATAAACAGTCGTTCCCTCACCAGCCGCTCTTTATTTATTTATTAAAAACGCAGCTTGTCGTGTTACAGAGAAAAACCGCAAAGAAGCGTCAACTCCTCTGTCCTGAAGATGTCGGAAAACTCAACGTTACAGCTTCACCTCTGGCACTGGAGACTCCTTCCGTAAACGTTACATGAACACATTTCTCCTTACAGAAAACTTAACTGTGAATGAGCTGTTGCTATAGAAACGATAACGTATTAGAACGAGCGCATTGATATAAAGCCGCTGTTATGTTACTGCATCCGATAACCAGATTATTGCTGCGTGTAAAATTATTGTCTTCATAACCAGAATACGACGTTGTAACTTAATTTGTTCTGTTATAACAGCTAACGATTATATAGTACAGACATGTTATGGTCATGTGACCTACTAATGCTCAAGCGTGGCCACGCCCCCTATAACAAGCGCTTATTATAAGGGATAAAACAGTCAGTTTGGATTAAAATGAGGTGTGTTTCGTACAGGTGGAATTTATTGTGTGACATCACGGAGACACGCGTGTGAATCGACGTCCTCTGAAAAACACGGAAAACTAATCCCGTCTGAATTCCACTTAATAAAACCGACTGTGTCATCTGGAATAGTCGTGTAACGCAGGAATAACAGAACAAATTAATCATGACCAGCTTTCCGGTGAAACATCAGCCTCCACTTCGCTGAGGAACGACGTTCCCGTGTCCAACGTAAAGCAGAACAAAGCGAAAAGGAAAGAAAAGATAATGAAATACAGCAGCCATGGTGTGGAAATATGTCACGCTTCCGTGCAATGCTTTTAGTCTCGCTTTCTTCCTCTCCATGTCGTCCTGATCTCTCGCTCTCTCTCTCTCTCTCTCTCTCTCTCTCTGTCTTTTCTTCTTGTTCTTTCAGGAGCGATCACTCTAATCTAATCTAATGAATTTCTCTGAAGTGCAGAAGGAGGCGTGAAGCTGAGAAAAAAAGTTTTAAAAAAATAAACTATATTTCACATTTATTCGATTTTTTCAACATTTTTAATTACGGTGTGATTTTACATTTTATACTGCGGTGATTCTTTTCTTCTGTCACGACACTTACGTCTATTTTACTGTTTTATTTTTGACCCTTATTTTTAAAATTCATGTATTAAGTTGTGTTAAAACTACATTTTATATTTTACAATATATTTTCAGATCTTTACAGCATGGAAGGACAAGCAAGATGTTTTTATAATTGGTCCGAATACTCGAGTCTGCACTCGGACGATTCGGGGCTCGAACACAAACAGCGTGTAAAGCGGTAGGCGCTACGTCCATCTGTTTGTTTCGGTTTTTTAAAAATTATTATTATTACTTTCCTGTCGTACCGAAACCCAAATGGCGAAGAAAAGTGTTTTTTAGATGCATTCTACAGGAATACCTGCGAACGAGGAGCCCGTCTCGTACATTCAGAAGATCGTGCAGGCCAGCAAAAGACATTTTTAACGACGTTTTCAGAACAAGCACTCGCACCGCAAAGCTAATTACAGAGCTAATTACAGAACAGCTCTTTCCCTGCCATCAGGAAAGTAGAACCAGGAAGTAGAATAAGATTTTGAACCAATCACGTTGCTCAGCATGAGGAACTGAGCGCTGTTAGCTGTTACCCGATGCAGGCCGTGCTACACCTCTGGGTTTCTGAACCGCTCCTGAGCTCAAATACGGCGTTCACACTTCAACAAAAGTACCAGCGACAAAAACGTATCATCAGTAACAGCGACCAGGAAGTGCTTTAAACCAGGAAGTGTTTTAAACCAGGAAGTGCTTTAAACCAGGAAGTGCTTTAAACCAGGAAGTGTTTCTGCGCATTTACATTGCTGCTGTGGTTCTTGTAATTCTACCATTCACCAGATTACATGTTTAGATTATATTTTCAGTCTAGATTGTACTGTGGATCATTTATGATGATTTGTGTTTCTACATGAGTAAGAAATCTGTGTACGTCCAAGAAACCTGCCATCCATCCATCCATCCATCCATCCATCCACATTCCTATTATCACCAAAAAAAATCCCATTTATTTGCTTTTTCCCCACAAATGTTTTTTTTTGTGTCCATATTAAAATCCCTAATTATAACTTTCTCAAAACCAACACTCTTAATCTGTTAAAAACTATCCCTTTTTTACGATCAAAGAATGTTAAATTAATGGATGGAAATAAAATGAACAAAAATGGATTGAAATAATGAGTGTAATAATAAAAAAATAAAAAATAAAAAAAAGAGTGTGAGAATAAAATGATAAGAATATTACACATAATGAAATATAACTGAAAATTATATATATATAACATATTTCTACACAGCGTTGCTGTGCTTGCTTTATTTATGAATTTAGTTAACAGGAAAAATAAACCACATTCCATTTCAGACGCAAAATCGTATAAAATAGCTTATTACGTGCTTAAAGTGTGCGGCCAAGTTTTCTTTCTTTTTGCTTTCGTTCCGTTTCGTCTTCTCGGGTTAACTGGCCATGACGAGGTTGGAGATCACGTCCGATTTTATTTCTTTCTTTCTTTCTTTTTCCTGGTGATTTGTTGCTGCTTCTTTCTAAATGTTGTGTTTTTGAGACGAGGTCATTACCACGAGGAGAACGCTGCGCTCCACGAGCATCCAGTCGGCTATGAAATGTATTATTTTTTTATTTGCTTGTTTGTTTGCATCGATCTGAGCGAGTACGAGGTCAGTGGAGCTCATGGTACACACAGTTCCTCCTCCGTTACAGCGATGCTACACACTCACGGGGTTAACAAGTGGCATTCCAGGTGACCTTTCTGTTCTCCAGCTCTGTTCTGTACAGTGATTTATTCTTATATACGTTTATAACACGTGTGTGTGTGTGTGTGTGTGTGTGTGTGTGTGTGTGTGTGTGTGGGTGGGTTTATGAACATGGCTTATACTCTGAATATGAGCAGCTGAACTTTCTGTCAGGTTAACAGACATGCAAATATGGATTAGATCATTTCTGCACGACAGCATCGCGTCCACGTCTTTCCTCTTCACGTGACGGGATTAAAGACATTATTCCTCCTCGTCCATCAGCGCCAGGGGTGTAACGATCACACGGTTTGGATCGGTGCGTCAGTTTCAAAGCTGACAACTGTCAATCATGAATTATAAATCAGAATTCGAGGTGGAACTGTTTTAACAGGCTAGCAAGGGGATTTGCGCGTAACTCTGCATCATCGCGTTGATCGAGCGGAGGATACGAAATCGTAGCAGATTCTCTGATATCATCAACATCAAATGCTGAATTGTATCGTGTCGTATCGTGTCATATGATCTCGTATTGCATCATATCATATTTTATGATATAGCAGTGTGTCAGATATACGTCATATCATTATAGTTTTAGTCTAGATTATCCTGCAGATTATTTACGACGATTTGCATTTCTACTTGAGTAAGAAAGCTGTGTACGTCTAACGAACCTGCCATCCATCCATCCATCCATCCATCCAGCCATCCACATTCCTATTATCACCAAAAAAAATCCCATTTATTTGCTTTTTCCCCACAAAACATATTAAAATCCCTCAATCTAATTTTCTCAAAGCCAACATTCCTGATCTGTTTAACAAAAAATCCATTTTTATGATTAGATTAATATTAAATTAATGGATGTAAATAAACTAAACAAAAATGAATTGGATTGGCATAATGTAATGAGGGTAATAAACAAAAGTGAGAATAAAATGATAAAAATATTGCATATAATGAAATATAACTGAAAAAAACAGACATATTTCTACACAGACAGTATTACAGTGTTCCTGTGCTTGCTTTATTTATGAATTTAGCTGAATTATATTGTGTCGTATCGTATCGTAGAGTATTATGTCGTATGATGTATTGCATCATATCATATTTTAGAATATAGCTGTGTACTGTGAGTCATATATCATATTGTAGCATATCGCATTATATCATATATATATATATATGTGTCCTGTTTGTATGTCAGTATGTTACAAACCCCTCTCCCGCCCTGCCTTCGGTAAAGCAGATCACACGTCCATTCTTCTTCTGCCTGCATACAAACAAAAGCTAAAACAGGAAAAACCAGTTATCAGGACAATTCATCAATGGAGTGAGGAAGCCATCTTCACACTTCAGGACTGCTTTCATACAACAGATTGGCAGATCTTTCGGGAAGCAGCGGGCACAGACATAGAGGAATACACAAACTCTGTCACTGATTACATCAATATGTGCACTGAGATCATTATCCCTAAAATCTGCATTACAACCTTTCCAAACCAGAAACCCTGGATGAATGCTGATGTTAGGGCCAAACTCAAAGCTCGTACCTCAGCCTACAACTCTGGTGATACTGAGGCATACAGAAGAGAGCTATCAGGTCTGCAAAAAGAGCCTATAAAGACAAGATGGTGGAAAACTTTCAGGGATCTAATCTCAAGCTCTTGTGGAAAGGCTTACACTCAATCATGGACCACAGCGGAGATAATGATGGAAAAACATACAACATGGATCTGTCTGCCTCTCTGCCAGATGAGTGAAACTCCCAGCAGATAATAACAGCTGTTCTCTTACCTTCACCGTGCCTGACGTATCCAGATCACTAAGAGCGGTCAACCCATGCAAAGCACCTGGTCCTGATGGTGTTCATGATCGGGTCCTCAGATCGTGTGCCAACCAGCTAGCAGAGGTGCTCACAGACATCTTCAATCTCTCCCTCAGAACGTCTGTGATTCCCACCTGCTTTAAGAAAACCGCCATCGTCCCTGTCCCTAAGAAGTCTGTTGTCACCTGCCTGAATGACTATCGACCTGTGGCACTGACCTCTGTCGTCATGAAGTGTTTTGAGCGGCTCATTAAAGACCACATCTGTTCCCTCTTGCCAGACACCATGGACCCTCTCCGGTTTGCATATAGGAAGAATAGATCGACTGATGACACCATTGCTCTAACCGTTCACAATGCCCTCACACACTTGGACAAGAAAAACACTTATGTGCGGATGCTGTTTATTGATTACAGCTCTGCGTTTAACACCATCATCCTGTCAAAACTCGTCACAAAGCTCAGAGATTTGGGACTGAACTCTCATCTCTGCAACTGGATGATGGACTTTCTGACCTGCAGACCCCAAGTGGTGAGAATCGGTAACCATTTCTCATCCACACTTACCCTGAGCACTGGAGACCCACAGGGCTGTGTTCTCAGCCCCCTCCTATACTCTCTGTTCGCACATGACTGTGCTGCCAAACACAGCTCCAACATCATCTTTAAATTTGATGACACATCAATCCTGGGTCTCATCACAAATGGAGATGAGACGGCCTACAGAGATGAGGTGAGAGCACTATCACAATGGTGCAATGACAACAACCTCTGCCTCAACGTCAGCAAGACCAAAGAGATGATTGTGGACTACAGGAGGACACAGGAGGTCAGCCATGCCCCCTTATACATCAACAGTTCTGCAGTGGAAAGAGTTAAGAACATCAGGTTCCTTGGTGTGCACCTCTCCGACGACCTGTCCTGGTCTCTGCACACCACATCAGCAGGTAAATCTGCACGCCGGCGGCTCTATTTCCTTCGGAAGCTCAGAAGCTTTGGTCTCCCTCCCAATATCCTAACAAACTTCTACAGATGTACCACTGAGAGCATCCTGACGGGGTGCCTTACTGTATGGTACGGCAGCTGCTCACTCCTTGACCGCAAGACCCTTCAGAGAGTTGTGAGCAGTTGAAGGTATCATCGGGAACAGACTTCCATCCCTTCAGGACATCTTTCATCTGCGATGTCTGAGGAAGGCACGAAAAACAGACCCTAGTCACCCAGCACACAGTATGTTTATCAAACTGCCATCAGGCAGGCGATACCGGAGCATTCAGTCCAGAACCAGCAGGCTGAAAAACAGCTTCTACCTGCAGGCTATCAGAACCCTTAATAAACTGTAAAAACTGTCTCTAAGATTGCACTATTATCCCCCTTCATATCATATCAAAGACTACAAAAAAAATCAGGTCTTTTTTGAATCTTGCATACTTTGCACAACTACATTCACTACCTCAGAGCAATATCTCCACCTCATCCTTGCACCTACGCACCTTTATATTTGACAAATAAACTTGAAACTTGAAACTTTTCAGATAAAAACAGAATGAAGGCTGCTGGGTTTCGCTGCAGAAATAAGAAGCGAGTCGACAGTCAAAGTCTCCAGAAGAACTGCGGCTGCTTCTGCAAGATGTTCAGTAACACTTCCAGCTCATTTCCTTATAAAACTGCACACACTGCACCTGAGATACTGTTTTATTTTAAAAGCGAAGGATCGTCACATTAAATACTGACTTTGTTTCATTTATTACTGTTTACTGCTCTTTATAGTGTTTTTTTTAAATGTAGAAACATTTAGTGTAATTATTTTTGAAGGCGTCTTTGCTCTACAGCATTTCTTTCCATGTGCTTAAGACTCTTGCACAGAACTGTATATATATATATATATATATATATATATATATATATATATATATATATATATATATATATATATATATATATATATATATATATATATATATATATCTTCTTCTTCTTTCAGCTTTTCCCTTCAGGGGTTGCCACAGCGAATCATCACTCTCCACCTATCCCTATCTTCTGCATCCTCAACACTTGCACCCACTAGCTTCATATCCTCATTTATTACCTCCATATACCTCCTCTTTGGC
>CM040981.1:27883354-27895018 GCA_022985145.1 Pangasius djambal
TGTGTGTGTGTGTGTGTGTGTGTGTGTCTTTTTTCATTTTCAGTTCTTAAAATTTTAAAATCAGATATGGATTGAACAGGTGATATATGGATTGATGATCAAAGCTCGATTGAAAGTGTGAATATTCCTTCGTCTTAGATTATAATTAATAATCCTTATTAATTATTTTATATAATTATTTTTAATTCGTGAGTGAAGATTATCCAAATTCAAATGTGATTTTTCCCCCAAAATTAGCATTAGCATAATTTTTTTTTTTTTTTTTAATTAAATCATCCCTTGCTACAGGCTTCCTAAAGTCCCTAAAGCTTTTAATTTGCAGGTTTATTAAGTCATAAAGTTTCTAATATTCTTCAGGAAATCTGAAATGTCACGCATCCCATAATCATCTCCACTCAGAGGGGAAAAAAAAAAAAAAACAGCAGTCACTTTAAGCATCTTGAGTTCAAAATAAAAAAAAAAAATGATAATTAGTTTAAAATCATAAACTTGATGTGAATAAATACGTCATGTTTTTGTGACCAATGTGACAGAACTATAAAAACAGAAATGCTACTGATGAATGAGCACAAAAACAGAAAGGTGTTTTTTTTTTGTTTTTTTTTTAATTTTCTGTTTAATTTATTCAAATAGTGACCTATGAAGTTTAATGCCAGCTTTATGACATAATTAAAAATCATAATTCATTTTGTCTGAATTATTTGTCTGTTTGTTCCCTAATGAATAAAATGTTATTTCTCCTGCGAGGAAATAAACACAGTACGCATATTTAACGCCGATCCGACGCACGCCGGAGGAGCCTAGTGACCTTCACGTGACCTTGAGCTCCTTCAGCTTCAAGCGAATACGTTTGCTTTATTTATTACAGTTACTAAAAACTCTGCTTATATTGGACCTTTCATTTTTTTCCTCTGCTACAAGTGAAAAAGCACATCCTGTTTTTAAAGCTGCTTCACAAATCACAGTTTATTCGTCATCGTCAAATCCGGAAAATATTCTGTAAATAATTAAGAGCATCAGAAGAGCAGCAGCGTGCCTCATTAATCACAGACAAATCTATTCGTGAATCGTTCTCAGGAGCGTTTACTCCAGAAATAAAAATCCAGTTCCTTCACCAAAATGATCGTATCCTACTTTTCTCTTCTGAGCACATTTATTTTTTATCTGTTTAGAGTTACAATTAATGATGTCAATAGAAAACCAATTTTTACGTCAACCATTTTTATACTTTTAGTCGTGTGACATCGGCGATATCGTAGACGGCTGAATTTGGAGGTTTTAAGGTTTTTCTCATTTTCAAAACAAAGCAACAACAGTTCTGCCATTTTTTTTCACTTATGCTACATTGAATAGTGTTGTTATTTGTTTGTTTGTTTGTTTGTTTGTTTGTTTAAGCAGCACTGAAACTTCAGAACTTCAAGTTTCTCACCAGTGTAAGAAAACAGAACTTACAAAACATGGATTAGCTTTTTTTTATAAGTATGCTGTACTGACTGCATCGCCATCGTCATCAGCATCATCGTCATCATCTTCCTAATCATCATCAGCATCATCGTCATCATCATCATCATCTTCGTAATCGCCATCAGCGTCATAGTCGTCATCATCTTCGTCATCAGCGTCATCGTCATTATCATCATCTTCGTAACCATCATCAACATCATCATCAGCATCATCGTCATCTTCGTAATCGCCATCAGCGTCATAGTCGTCATCATTATCTTTGAAATCATCTTCATCGTCATCATCATCTTCATAATCGGCTTCATCATCGTTGTCATCATCTTCATCAGCGTCATCGTCATTGTCATCATCTTCCTAATCATCATCAGCATCATCGTCATCATCAGCATCATCGTCATCTTCGTAATCGCCATCAGCGTCATAGTCGTCATCTTCGTCATCAGCGTCATCGTCGTCATCATTATCTTTGAAATCATCTTCATCGTCATCATCATCTTCATAATCGGCTTCATCATCGTTGTCATCATCTTCATCAGCGTCATCGTCATTGTCATCATCTTCCTAATCATCATCAGCATCATCGTCATCATCATCATCATCATCATCTTCGTAATCGCCATCAGCGTCATAGTCGTCGTCATCTTCATCATCATCTTCGTCATCAGCGTCATCGTCGTCGTCATCAGCGTCATCGTCATCATCATCATCATCTTCGTCGTCATCATTATCTTTGAAATCATCTTCATCGTCATCATCATCTTCATAATCAGCGTCATCATCGTTGTCATCATCTTCATCAGTGTCATCATCATTGTCATTACTGTCATCGTCATCATTATCTTCGTAATCGTCATCATCCTCATCATCATCATCGCCATTATCGTCATCATCATCATGTTCGTCATGATCATTGTCATCATCATTATCTTCATCGTCACCTTCATCATCAGCTTCATCATCATCATGATGACTCTGACAGGAAGCTCTACAGGCAGCTCTGCGTGTGAGCTCGAATCAGACAGCAATTAAAAAATGCGACAGTGTGTGTACATGCATGTGTGTGTGTGTGTGTGTGTGTACATCCGTAGCGTGCGGCGTCTCGGACCTGCAGCATATCAGTGGAGCTCAGCGAGGTTCTTCCTCACGCTGTGATCTAATTATCTGATCCATCAGTAAAGAGCGGCGTGGGATTACAGGACAGGACAGACGGCCGCTTGCTGCGTGTTGCGTAAGACATCGAGGACTGATGAAAATAACGAGCAGGAAAACAGAGACTTCTGTTTCAAGATGAAATACAACAGATTTTAAATAAAGCTACTCTTTTTTCTTTTTGGGGGGGTTTCCTGTTTGTGTGTAAATTTATTTTAGTGAATTTTTTGAGGCGCAATTAGCAAAACAAACCCACACTTGGGTTTTTTATTAGCAGTATTAGCACTAGCGTGTCAGGATTCAGTATCATCATTTATATTTTTATACTTTTATGTTTATTTATTTTTGCAAGTCGAATTTAAGAGGCAAATAAACTACAGAAATAGCTCGCTATCTGAACGAAGCTAATCTGTCCTCATGTCCCCTAACTGAGCTCTCAGCTCGCTAACGTTAGCAAAACGATGATGTCATTGATAGCGTTTCGCTAGCTCTTTCGCTTCTGCGTGAGCGTATCATTTTGTAACCCGATTAAAAGTACTGAACTGCAGTAAATATAAAATAATACACACAACACATAATCAATTAACTCTATATCTAGCTACTCATCATTAATGCTAATGTCAGTTAGCGTTAGCTTACCTGAGAGCGGTGAATGAATTCTTCCTGAAAAAAAGATGAGGTGAAAAATCTTTCCATCCGTAAAAACAAAGCGAGTTTAGAGTTAAAAACTTCCCCAAACCACAGCTAGCTACAGCGAAGTAAGTAGATACGAACCCCGAACAAAGCTAGCTATTATTAGAGAACATCCATAACACATGGAAAAATCTCCAATGAAATCTGACTAGAAAACATTTTTTAAAAATATGCTCTATGAAAGCTAGCTGGCTAACATTAGATTAGCCAGTTTACAATCCCCCAAATCCCATTAGAGAACATTAGAGAACGAAATAATGCTAGCTAACAGCCGATAAAATCCCAAAACAAACCTAGCTGACAGGAGAATATCTACTAGCAAAGCTAGCGGTCAAATGTTTGGAGGAAAGAAACAGCTAACATTAGAAGAATTCCCAAAACTAATGTTATAGAATGTTATACATGATGTTATAGAAAAAACACAAAAACAATCCTTGTTAAACGCTTTTAGAAGAAAAAAAAAATCCCCTAACAAAGCTAGCTAGCTAATGTTAGAGACAAACAAACAAAGCAACAAAGCTAGTTAACATTAGAAGAGTTTCCAAAAACAAAATGGAGGATTACGAATGTAACTGTGGTTCTACAGCTGGTTCTCTGGCGCCCCCTTGTGACCATGGTCTATAAAAGGGTTCTGTTATGCCGCACTCATCCATTGAATGTTCTCACTAAACAAGGTGTTCCAGGTGTTCCTGGTCTTCCTGGTGTTCCTGGTCTGGAGTTCCTGGTCTGGAGTTCCTGGTCTGGAGTTCCTCCACTCAGATGTAGAACCAACAGTTACATACAAAGAAAAATCCGTTCTTCTCCAACATTCTTTCAACCACCAGGGCGATTTCCTTTGGACCTAGTGGAAGCTTTGTATCAAACTCGCTACGAGGGTTCATAACATCATGCTGGTGCAGCTTGCCAAACAATAATAAACAGCATTCAAAGCTAGTTAACGTTAAAAGAATTCCCAAATTAAAACCTCCTAAACAAAGGTAGCTAGAAAACACCCAATGTTAGCTAGAAACTCTCCAAACAAAGCTAGCTAATTTATGTCAGAGAAAATCCCTTGCAAAGCTAGCTAATGTAGGAGAAAGTCCACAAACAAAGCTAGCTATTGTAGGAGAAAATCCACAAAGCTAGCTAGCTAAGTTACATCAGAGAAAATTCCCAAGTAAAGCCAGTTATTCCAGGAGAAAATTCACAAAAAATCTAGCTAAGTCATAGAGAAACTTCCCATGTAATGCTGGGTAATTTATGTGAGGGGAAATCTCCTAAGAAAGCTAATTATTGTAGAAAAAAACCACAAACAAAGCTAGCTATGTTACTTTAGAGAAAAACACCTAGTTATTGTAGGAGAAAATCCCAAAACAATGCTAGTTAAGTTACAACAGGGGGAAAAAAACCCTACCAAAGACAACACGTTATTGATCTCAAGGGAAACTTAGAGCAAACTAGCAAAGCTAGTTACATCAGAAAAACTTCCCAAAGAAAGCTAGCTATTGTAGAAGAAAACACAAAAACAAAGCTAGCTAAGTTACATCAAAATCCCCTAGCAAAGCTAGCTATTGTAGGAGAAAGTCCACAAATGTGGCTAGTTAAAGTATAGTATAGTAATAAACTCTACAAAGCAAGCTAGCTAACTAATTTAAGAGAAAACCTCTAAAGTTAGCTACCCAAATGAAGCTAGCGCTAGGAAATGTTAGAGCAAACCTTTCCAAAACAAAGCTAGCTAATGTTATAGAATATAAAATGGCTCCCAAAGATATTTTCCCATAACAAAGCTGGCTAACATTAGCAGAAATCTGAAAACAGGATCCTCAAACACAGCTAGCTGGTTAACGAAAATAAAAAAAATCCTGTATAAATACGGCTAAAGATACCGGGATTGTAGCTCAATAATCAGATTATTTAGTGAATAAATATTAAACCTTGTTTAAATTAATTTGATTCAGTTTTCTGTTTCCTGCATCTACACCAAAAGAGTGTTTTTCTCCCTAAATTAATTATTTTCTAGTAAATTCATTCTGGGTTAAAATAAATAAATAAACAATCAAATCAAATAAAAATCAGGGAAGAAAAACTTTTATTTTCTTAATGCAGTTTTCAACAATTCTTCTTAGACATAAAGGCCTGTTTGTTTGTTTGTTTGTTTGTTTGTTTGTTTTTAGATTATTATAGTGCCAGTGTGTGTGTGTGTGTGTGTGTGTGTGTGCTTTACACAGATAAATCACAAAATTAAAAATAAAACAAAAAAATTACGTTTTTTTTTATCCGACAGTAAATTCTGCACAAACACAACACTAAAATGATAAATAAATGTTTTACAGGACGTCAATGTAAGAAACGCGCAAAACGTTTATAATATATAAAGTTAATTTTAATAAGTGCTGTTGTGTAACTTCATAAACATTTTTAATAAATGAACAAACATTTATTTATTTAGTTTTAATTTAAAAATTATTGCTATTTTCTGAACAAATCGAGTCATTAGAATCAGCTCCGTTTTTGATTCATCGCAATTCTAACGCTTTTTAACGCCTCGGAAATATATTAAATATTCAACATTTTATTTATCTTTATCCACTGTGTATTTTAATATTTTTATTTTATTTTATTTCATTGATCCACCCCCAAATAATTTTTTTTTAAAAAGATACTAAGATCGTAATTTACAGCTGTTTAAATGTCAGAGATGTTCACTGCTATTTATGCAGAAAACAAGGGGACGAAATTATTTTGTGATTCGTTTCACGTCCTTTTCTTACGGAATAAAAAATTCCGGTACCGGAATTGTCAGATGTTCCGAGTGCATTGTTTTCCGGGGTTTTTTTTTTTGTTTTGTTTGTTTTTTAAACTAAAATGTGCGTGTTTAGTAATCCATCACATTCCGAGTGCAACGTATTCCTGGTGCTAAGGATCCTCCTTACCGCCATGGTGGAAAAAATTCACCAAAAATGTAAATATAAAGCTTTTCTTTAACGTTACATCATCTGTAAGCAAGCGTGGGCGGGGACTCACTCACTAAGCTAGCTAAATTAGCTAATTTAGTATAAATAGAGTAACGTTTTTGGATCATCTTTGATCTTCTGTTCTTTACATGATCTAAAAAAAATCTTGGAGTAACTAACCCTGCTGTCATAGGCTCATTAATATGCGAATGCATTTGAATATTCAAATGATTAAACTCCGAATAGATATTTTTAAAAAAAAGAGTTTGACAGCTCGAGTTTAACGCCGCGTTCGACTAAAACTCATAACTCAGAATTTCCGACTGAGCAACCAGCTTGGAATTCCCACTCGGAACGTCGGGAAGTTGTCCTCCAGCTCCATTTTTCAAATAAGATTAATTAATTAATTAATTTACATCAATCAACATACAGATGCTTTCGTTGATTAAACCTAGAACATTGTTCATACAGTTTTGAGAACATCGTGAACGTTAACGCTTGCTCGTATCACTAGCGTTAGCTGAGTAGCTTGTCGCTAACAAAAGACAAGCTTTATGTAGCATACGATAGCGCTAACGTTTTTTTTCTTTTTCAGAGAACGACATACGTAATGGCAATGCTTTTTCGAGAAGTTAAGTCTGTTTGATGTCAATGTTTAAAGCGTTTTCTTCGTCACTTAGCTTTACCGAACGCTTCGGGTTCTGAAACCTGTGAATCTGATATCGTATAATGAGGAACATGCTACTTAAGTAACGATACTTACTTATTTTTTACGTAAGTCATTTTTTAAAATGACTATTTATGCCTAAGTCGCTATTTTTTTTTAAATAAAGTTTTCTAGCTCTGCCAAATTAGCCTCATTTAGCCTCATAGCTTTACAACTAAAGAAGCAAATTTTAGGCCACACACGATAGCTATATTAATATTAATATATTGTCGTTGCGTTCATCTATAGACGTTTCATCGCTAAACGCTGCTCTGGTTAAAGCTCAGCTCAGGTACGTGTTGTTGATGTCGATGCTGTTGTTGCTCTTGAGGCTCAGAGTCTCGAAGGAATCCTGACGGCAGGCGTGAGGGAACAGATCCGACTTCCTGTGCCGGGTTTTCCCGCTGCGATCTTCACCATCATCTTCATCCTCGTCGGCGCTGGACGTGTTTCCGTCGACTTCTTCGTCCAGCTCGTTGGCGCTGTTGCTCTCGCTGTAGGACGAGTACTCGATGTTCTCCACACACGGAGGCTCGTCGTCCTCGAAGCAGCTGCGAAGAAAAAACACCGCCGATCAACGACGAGAAGACACGAACGTCTCGACTGCGAAGACGAAACGATGTCATCGAAAAAGCGTGAATTAGCTACTTCAAAGACAATTAGCTAGACTTAATACTTTGGGTATAAACAATACACAAAAAAAAGATGTATCTTTTTGGTAGATATCTTAAATGTTGACAAATTAAGCTAACATTTCTCTTTATTAGCTTGATTTTAAACAAAAATAAGATACTAACACTATTTCTACACGTTTTAATATCTATTTCTAGACATTTTTTTTCATTTCACGCTTGACATTGACTTGTTCTTTTGCCAAATAAATTTCACCGTCGGTTAACGGATGTTATTTTTGTTAGCTCGTTAGAGTCGTTACTGCCGTGTAGCGTTAACGTCGTTAGTGTCGCGGGTGTAATTGTGATAAAATGCAAAATAAGTGTATTTTTGTGAATCGTATCGTTAAAGACATCCGCTGGCATCGTTAATCGGTTAGATACGCTGTCTTTCAGATATCTTCAATCTGATATCGTATAATTAGGAACATGCTACTTAAGTAACGATACTTACTTATTTTTTTACGTAAGTCATTTTTTTAAATGACTATTTATGCCTAAGTCGCTATTTTTTAAAATTAAGTTTTCTAGCTCTGCCAAATTAGCCTCATTTAGCCTCATAGCTTTACAACTAAAGAAGCAAATTTTAGGCCACACACGATAGCTATATTAATATTAATATATTGTGTCGTAGCGTTCATCTATAGACGTTTACACTGGCTGCCAGTCCATTTCCGCATCGCGTTTAAAATTTATTTATTTGTTTTTTAAAGTTTGGACTTGCGCTACAGTACACGTGATCTCCTTAGTCCGTACACCGCCCCAAGACCTCTTCGTTCATCAAGTCAATTACTCCTTTCAGTCCCACGTTCACTTTCCAAAGCCGAACGTGACGGACTTTCTCAGTCTGGAATATTCTCCCTTTTCATATAAGGTCACCCAGGATGCTGAAACTGTTACTGTTACTTCGTCACATCTCATCTAGATTATCGCAATTCACTTCTCTATGGTCTGTCAGCTAAAAATATCAAACGATTACAATATGTTCAAAACTCCGCAGCTCGCTTGATCACCCACACGAGAAAGAACGTTCACGTTACCCCAATCCTCGATCCCCTTCACTGAACTAAAAGCTCTCCGTATCCTGGGTCCTACATATTCATCTGACTTACTTCCGCCTTATGTTCCTGCCCTTTCCGTTCCTTACGATCTTCTAGTGAGGGATGGTTAGTCACTCCTAAGTGGAGCTAGATCTTTCGGTGTCATGGCTCCCAGAATGTGGATCGCTCTTCCCCAAGACATCCGTCAAGCATCCTCCTTTTCTCTCCTTCAAAAACCTCTTAAAAACACATTTTTTTTCTCTGCGTGTTCCTCTTCAGTTCTCAGTCTGTGAATCGTACCCTGTTATGGACCTTCATCTAAATTCTCTCTGTATCTCTAATCTAGCTTCACTTTCAGCTCTTGAGATGTGTTCTGTCCTTCGATATTGATGTTTATTTGTATTCCTTAAATCTGACTTGTAAAGCGACCTTGGGTGTTGGAAAGGCGCTATATTAATAAAAGCTATTATTATTATTATTATTATTATTATTATTATTATTATTATTATTATTATTATTATCCTCATCCTCTATTGCTATGTTCAAATCCTCCTTGAAGACTCACTTTCATTCTAATTCAGGTCTGAGCCTGGAAAAGTTTGTCTTTCGGTATTTTGTATTGTTAAATGGTTTTTTTGTGTATAGATTTGCTTCATACAACTTGTACAGCACTTTGGTTTCAACTTCAGTTGTTTTTAAACGCACTTTATAAATAAATAAATAAACAAATAAACTAAACTAATCTAAACTAAACGTACAAGTTCACGATAGAGCTAGAGTTAGTAATGTTACTCTGGCTACCAACGCATAGAAAACTCATAGCTACGTTTATAGCTAAATTTGGGATGATTTCATTTGTAATAATAATAATAATAATAATAATAATAATAATAACAATAATATGCAAACGTACCCCATGACCCAACAGTGTAAAGAAGCGTAAAGAAAGATGCAGTGTAGTTTGAGCAATCTGATTGGTTTAAAAGACGATTAAATAATAGAATATTTCGATTAATATTTCGATTATTAATTAATAAGTTTGGTTTTGTTTATTTATTAATTTATTAAAGCACATTTAAAAACAACTGGAGTTGAAACCAACGTGCTGTACAAGTAGTATAAAACAGATCTATAAGATTATTCGTCTTATTCATTAATATTTAGATTAAATATTTAATAGACGATTAAATAAAATGATTTAATGATGGAACAACTACAGTGGGATTTTTCTGCTCTGATTCTTTTAAAATTCATTCTCCTGGATACGGTCCAAATTTATTAATCACAAAAAAAAATCTCCTGACCTTCGGCGACAAGGCGTGAACATTAAACCCGGTCACACACTAATCAGATAAAAACCACACACACACACACACACACACACACACACACGTCCGTGGAGAATGAGTGTGTGTGTGTGACGAGCACACTGATTCTCCCTGTCCTGCCCTGTGGGTGTGTGTGTGTGGTCGGACACACACTCCGTCTCCGCTCTGGGTGGAAATTAAAGGGAAAATAACATCTGCTGAGGAGAAATGTTGTATTTTTTTCGCAGTGATTATTGAGCGGAGATGAGATGAGCGCCTCGGCGGGGGTTCGAGACACGAGACGGCGACCTTTCGCAAAAACACATCACGTCGTCCTGCTGGCAAATATGAAGCAATTTGTTGTGCAGTGTGTCGACGCGAGATGGCTGTCTATTTTACTACACATCAAGGACACAAACACAGAATATTAGCACTGTAAAACAAACGTTATTTATATATATATATATATATATTTACACAACCATACACACATATACAACCGTACACACATATACACAACCATACACACATGTACACGACCGTACACACATGTACACGACCGTACACACATATACACACACATACACGACCGTACACACACATACACGACCGTACACACACACATACACGACCGTACACACACACACACGACCGTACACACATATACACACATATACACACATATACACGATCGTACACACATATACACGACCGTACACACATGTACACGACCGTACACACATGTACACGACCGTACACACACACACACGACCGTACACACATATACACACATATACACGACCGTACACACACGTACACGACCGTACACACACATACACGACCGTACACACACATACACGACCGTACACACACATACACGACCGTACACACATATACACACACATACACAAACTGCACTATGGCTTATGGCTGCACTATTGTTGTTGTTGTTGTTGTTGTTGCTTGTGTTTATTTTGTTATTTGTTTATTTTGGGGCATAAAGTGGAAAAGTTATCCATTTTCAGGGTAAGAATAATTGGTAAATAATAAAATAAATAAATAAACATTTGTGTTAAATTGTACATGCATAATTAGCTATTATTATTATTATATAGAATATAGAGTATTAATTATGTATAGAATATTATTTATATAGAATAAAATTTATTTATTTATTTATTTATTTGCCTGTTTGATCAAGAAAATAAATAAACATTTCTATTAAATTGTCTTGTGCTTGTTTCAATTAAGGACTTGTTTTTTATTTAATTATTAACATTGTGTATTTAGTTGTTTGTTTGTTTGTATGTTAGTTAAAAGCACACACACACACACACACCCACCCACACACACACACACACACACACACACACACACACACGATATAAAATAAAATTAAAATGCTAAATAACAGGAATGCGCTGGATCAAGTGCTATTCTAAAGTCTGCATTCAGGTTTAAAGGCTGCGGTCTAACACTTCTAACAATGATTTTTTTCATCTTATAATAAACACTGTGTGTGTGTGTGTGTGTGTGTGTGTGTGTGTTACAGTAAAGTACTGAGTGACTTGGTGGTGTGATGAAGGTTCAGCGTGTCCAGCTCTCAGGGCTCGAACGTTAAAAAGCCGACTCGCTCGCTGTCAGGAAGTAGATTCATAGCGCCGAACGAATGCTGCTCTTTCTTTCTTTCTTTCTTTCTTT
>CM040981.1:27907978-27918463 GCA_022985145.1 Pangasius djambal
CAGAGTGTGTGAGAGAGAGTGTGAGAGAGACAGATTAAGAGAGAGACATGGAGATAGATAGATAGATAGATAGATAGATAGATAGATAGATAGATAGATAGATAGATAGATAGATAGACATGGAAAGAGTGTGTGTGTGTGTGTGTGTGTGTGTGTGTGTGTGTGAGAGAGAGAGAGAGAGAGATAGACATGGAGAGAGAGAAAGAAAAAGACAGACATGGAGAGAGAGAGAGAGAGAGAGAGAGAGAGAGAGATTTGATTTCACAATTACTTTATTGGAAGAATGCCTCTTCAAACATTTGCATCATTTTACAGTGACAGAATAAAGTGAAAAATAATTAAAATGAAAAAACTTTCAGTAAAAATGTTTAGATTAGTTCTTCATCAACAACAGAACACAGAGAATTATCACAACACCACTGCGTTTCAAAAGCGGTCATCATACTCGTTAGTTTATAAAAAATTAAAATCAATAAAACATTCTTGACTTAAATAAAATCTTCCTTTTAAAAAAAAATACTGAAGGAATCAAACAAAGCACTTAAAAGATCAAACAGAGGGTTGAGTCGATTACAGAACATGAAACAATGAAAAATGGTCTCGTTCCAAACAAAAAGGACATTTATCCATGCAAAAGCCCCAGGAAGGATCCTCCATTGCTGTTAATGGGGGTTTATAAAGTGCTCTCCAGACAGCTTTAGCTTCAACTTCGATCCCCAGCTCCTCTCTCCATACTGTATCAGTTTTATTACTTGGTCGAATTACTTTCACAATACATTTATATAAAACCTTCTCTTCTACTGAACAAAAATCAATGTCTTCATTAACTCCCAAGTTCAACAGAGGACCAGTAAAAAAAAAATAAAATAAAATAAAGGACTTATCTAAAGCAGGTGTAATCTCAAGATCTGGAAAAAGATCTTTATTTATCAGATCTTTATTATTAAAATCCCTGCACCAAACTCCTCCAAGAGCGCGTTCTCTTCAAAGGTTAAAATCAAAGCTAGTTTATCGAGAAGCTTCCAGGCAAAACGTATTAATCTAATTCCTAGAAGGGTAGTGACTTTTTTCAGAAGTTTGTAGATCATATCCTGATTCATTTATGATATATTTTAACTTAAAAGGTTTTCCATGACATAATAAACCCATTAGACCAGGAATGTCGTCTACAGAGACATCAAACTGAGGTCCGGACACAACCAGTGGAGAGAAATTGCTGGTTCTATCCACTTTAAAGAAACTCTGAACTTTAAAATTCAACCTTAAGCTAAATCCAGTCTCATATCGCCCACTTTTCTTAAAATACTTAATGCCAACATTCTCCACACAAGTGAATAAGGTCCCATTAAAAGTTTCTGGATATATTGGAGACGATATTTGGCTCCTCTGCTGGCGAGATTAACTAGACCTTGGCCTCCTGCCTCCGTGGGCAAAAACAGAATGCTTTGCAGCGTCCAATGGTACTTCTCATCCCAAAAATCGTCCACCAGTTCTCTCTGAACATTTGCAAGAAGTCCATCTGGGGGATCTACACAAGCAAGTCTATGCCATAGCGAAGATGTCACAAGATTATTAATTTCATTACCATTTCCATTTTTCCAAATGTCCTTTTACTTTCTCAAGTAGACCTTCCCAACTTTTCATTTTCCAAATAGACACCAAGGTATTTTAACCCGCCTCTTTTCCAGAGCAGTCCTCCAGGTAGACTGGGAAGATCACCATTCCAGTTTCCCACTAATAAGGCTTCACTTTTCCCCCAATTAACCCTAGCAGAGGAAATACGTCTAAAATCATGTACGATGTTTTCCAACTTATTAACATCATCATTTTCATTTATAAAACGATAACATCATCGGCAGAAGCGGAAAGATAAAAACAATCGTTACAAGCAGGAAAAGCCAGACCTTTTAAATGAGTTCGTAATTTATGAAATAAAGGCTCTATGGCTAGAGAACGCAACATGGCAGACATGGCACATCCCTGCCTGACCCCCTTCTGACCTTTGAACGGAGCACATTAATCTTAAGAACACTCTCGATGTTACAGTACGTAGCCTTAATATTTGATATAGAGTAAGGACTAATACCGAAAGCTTCTAAAGTAAATACAGATGTTCAACTCAACTCGGTCAAAAGCTTTCTCTTGATCAAGAGAAATCAGACCGGTGTTAATTCCTAAAAGTTTAGAAACATCCAAAACATCCTTAATTAAAGCAATATTATCAAAAATAGACTTATTGAGAATATAATAAGACGGATCTAAATGTATCAACTGGCCCGTCTTATGGGGAACACAAAAGTGAAACGGGACGCCAATTGCTGATACTCTGAAGATCATCCTTTTGGGGTAGCAAAGTGATGACTGCTCTTCTACAGCTGAGTGCCAGGAGTCCTCCTTCCAAACTTTCATGAAGAACTGTCAGTAGATCCGCTCCAATGACGGGCCATAGAGTCTTGTAAAACTCAACAGGTAACCCGTCAGTCGCAGGTGATTTACCACTATCCATCCTCATCATGGCAGTATAAAGCTCTTGTAATGACAAAGTCTGTTGTAGCTCCTCATTAGGCTCCTCGTCCACATTTGCAGCTGTATCCTGTTCCCCGTTCCACCAATTCACATTTATGAAGGTCTGAGCAGAACTCTACAGCACGGCTACGTCTATCAGCAGAGCACTGAGCACTTGCACTGTAGCTGGGCGTAAAGAGTGAATAACGTGGCCATTTTTCATTTCTGAATTAAAAAATCATTTTGAAAGGGCATCCATTTGGGCAACAGCTTGGAGCGAACTAGCGCTGCTTGAGCTCTGACTCCCATCAGGTCTGCCAGCATAGCTTTTTTTCCTTTCTTTCTTTAAATCATCAATATGCTTCTTATTTTTTGGAGATGCTATTAAGTCCTGCAGAACATCTGTATCAGTCTCTAAAGTCTTCGCTGACCGGGCTATATCTCAAATAACATTCAGGGTATACTAATCTTTAATTAGAACTTTCCCACAATCCAATGCTATAATGAGCCATAAAGATGTTTTAGTTGTTTAAACTTGTTCCGAAAGAGAGTGAAAGTATCTGTATAATGATTATCATTTAAGAGAGATGTATTAAAAAGCCAATCGGCACTCTTATATTTCACAGACTTAACAATCACACTACACAGAACTAAACTGCTGATATTGAACACTATAAACTCTATCAATGCCAGAGAGGTGGAATGATCTCTACTATGAGTCCAAGCGTACTGACTGACACATTGGTGCGTATTTCTCCATATACATCACACAGAGCACGAGTTCATGATCATGATTCCTATCCAGCTTGTCATTAACAGTACAACTGAAATCTCCACCTAGAAATAACACCTCTTCTGGATTTAAATCTTTCAACATTGTACCAATTTTATTAAAGAATAAAGTCCTTTCCGAACCCCGTGTAGGTGCATAGATGTTAATAAGTACCATCTGAAACATGGCTTTAATCCTTAAAAAATTCTCACCAACTGCTTCATCCACCTCACAAGATAAAGGTAAAGAGTTTTTAAGAAAATAAAATGGCGACACCCCCACTAATGGAAGATTTATGACCTATAACAATCTGTCCATCCCACTCCCTCTTCCAATCCACCTCATTTTTAATATCACTATGTGTTTCTCACAGGAACATAACCTCAGCCTGTTTGTGTTTAATAAACTCGTATAACATCATTCTTTTATGACTATCTCTAGCACCATTTAAGTTAAGAGTTTTGATTTTAAAATTAGTCATATTAGTTTTAGGGACCAACAAAATGATCATGAGATCATCTACCAAAGTAACTGGTTTTGGCAAAAGGTTGAAAGTTAACAGCTGCATCATCTTTGATCATTTTTTTTCCCCTTAGGTTATTTACAAATTTCCTGAGATGTTAAACCTCTACATCCTGAAAAGCTCCCTCTTCCATTAGATATCTCACATCACTGATAAACCGTTTACAGTCAGGAAAAATCTTCAGCCTGCACTCCTTTCAGTCTCTTTGTCTCCTGCAAACATTTGCTAATGTCCTCAGCTTTATACAGACAGAATAAGTTTTCTCTTGTGAACATATAGACAAATGTGAACACTGAGACATATCTGAGTCAGAAGCCATACTCTCAGTACCACCATCATGTTTTCTAACTTCTTTAAGAGCCTTGCTGCAGCTCTTTTTCTTTCTCATAACAGGAAGTTTGAAGACAGGTTCTGCTTCCTTCTCAAAATCAACATCATCATCATCATCCTTCCCCAATTCCTCAACATTCCTGCACATTCCTGCCACTGCAAAATCGCTCTATGTTTAACCCGCTCAACAGATTCAGAAAGTGCACCAGTTTTACTAGGCTCAGCTACGAGCTCTGTCATTCGCGATGGCTACAGCTGCAGCTGGTCCATCCTCAACGGCTTCCATCACCACTGCACCGTGTCACCTGCGATCTCAGCCGGAGGAGGAGCAGAATCGACTTGTTCCGTCCATTTTATCAGGACAAGCATGAAGAAGACGACCGATTTTACCACAACTAAAGTGAAGTGACATGTAGCCAAGCATGGCTCGGAATTTGTGCTCTGCATTTAACCCATCCAAGTGGGACACACACACACACACGCAGAGCTGTGGGCAGCCTTTTTTGCTGCGGTGCCCGGGGAGCAGTTGGGGGATCGGTGCCTTGCTCAAGGGTCTCACCTCAGTCATGGTATTGAGGGTGGAGGAGAGCGCTGGTCATTCACTCCCCCACCTACAATCCCTGCCAGACCTGAGACTTGAACCCACAACCTTCAGGTTCACCTTCGCGTTACAAGTCTGACTCTCTAACCATTAAGCCACGACTGCCTACTGATGTTGCAAACACTGTGTAGTCCAAGCTTTCGATTCTGAACTTAAAAACCAGATCAAGCTCATCAACTCCATTTTTCAGAAGCATGAAAACTTCTTCTGAATGACACTAGATGCTTCACTAACGGCCACTTACACTCTACAAACTAGATTACCATAGCGTGACAATTCTCTCGCAAGGATTTCATCTTTTACAAACGGAGGACAGTATAATCTTTTTTGAAGGGATACTCAGACGAAAAGCAGGTACGAGTGAGCCATTTAATGCGACGCCATTTTAGACGACATCGTTCGCCTTTTCAACAGAATTCAGAAAAAGAATAATTGCATTGTTCACCCGTGAGGCTGAAACAATATTACCAAGACCCACAATCTCTCCCACCGCCAAACAGCACTGTTCACACCAAGTCCACTTCTACTCCATGACACTCACTGCGCTCGGGTTTGTCGTGTCTCCCAGAGAAACGCTGGTTGCAGGCTCTAAATCCTCAGAAAATATTCAAAACAAATAAATCAAGAACACACATAAAACACACGCAAAAAGGACAGATGAAGTTTATACTTCATCTATATCATCTATCAATCATCTATCAGTCTATACAAAAAGGATAGATGAAGTTAAGTACAAGCCACAAGAGAGAGAGAGAAAAACATGGAGAGAGAGAGACATGAAGAGAGTGAGAGAGAGAGAGACATGAAGAGAGAGAGAGACATGAAGAGAGTGAGAGAGAGAGAGACATGAAGAGAGAGAGAGAGAGAGACATGAAAAGAGAGAGAGACATGAAGAGAGAGAGAGAGAGAGACATGAAGAGAGAGAGACATGGAGAGAGAGAGACATGGAGAGAGAGAGAGAGGAAGAGAGAGAGACATGAAGAGAGAGAGACATGAAGAGAGAGAGAGAGAGAGAGAGAGAGAGAGAGAGAGAATTTGAATTTACATAGGACCTTTATTACAATTACTGAAACATTATCCTATTAAAAAACAAATTAATATGATAAAAATAAAATCAAGGATCATGAATTGTTTGTGTGTGCGTGTGTGTGTGCGTATGTGTGTGTGTGCGTGTTTATGTGTGCGTGTGTGTGTGTTTGTGTGTGTGTTTGTGTGTGTGTGCACAATAAACACAAGTTATTAATATTTGTGCATGATCATAATGTTTGTATTATTATTGACAGTATCATGGCATTCATACTAATCACTTACTGCAAACTCAGAGCAAACTCTGTGTGTGTGTGTGTGTGTGTGTGTGTGTGTGTGTGTGTGTGTGTGTGTGTGTGTGTGTGTGCACATGCAAATCCAATTACTGTTGTGACAAATAAAAATACACACTGTAGAAATGACGAGGATTAAGGAGTGTGAGACGGCGTCTGACACCGTGACTCTAACAGGAAGCTGTTGAGGCTAATCTGCGCGCTCGGTGTTTATTAGCCACACGTCAAACTGCTAGCTTTTAAATTTTAATGACACGTCAATGACCAGAATAATTACCCAATTACCATTCGAACAAACTCGACTTAAAGGAGCGGTGTGGCCAAAAAATGTCCCTTTAACCCGAAGCAGCTGAGATCTGAGATCTGCTGCCGAGTTCTGGACTCTGATTGGTCAGAAGGTGTTGATTAATTTTCTAGAGCAGCAGCTCTGACAGTAGCGCAGCTGCAAATCACAGGTTTATATTAATGCGCTCGTTCGGATACGTTATCGTTTCTATAGTAACAGCTCAATGTCCACGTAAACAAATGTAAAATATCATTGATATTGTGAAGTTTTCTGTAAGGAGACGTTTATTTGTTTAATATGGAATTTATGGAAGGAGTCTCCAGTGTCAGAGGTAAAGCTGTAATTTTTCCGACATCTTCAGGACGGAAGAGTTTACGCTTTTTGCGGTTTTATTTTTGTTAATGTGACAATCTGCGTAAATATTTTTGTCCTATTAACTTTAAGAGAGAGAATAAAGAGAGGCTGGTGAGGGAACGACTGTTTATAGCTGCTATAGCGTAAGTGACAACACGAACTTGTTTTGCAGAACGGATAAAATCGTGTCATTCTTTACTAAATGTAAAAAAATTGTAATGGTTGGTAGATAGCTGTGGTATAAGAGGAATAAAACACTTCAGGGCATGCTGTTAAAGGAAAATAATCAGTCGCTCAGTGGAGACTGTAACTCCACCGTAAAGTGCGTGAAACAGTCGTTTACACGCTTGCTGGCGTGTTTCTTTTTATGACTCCGTGATATTTACAGCTTAAATGTCAAAATGTCAAGAGCAACCATTACATTCAATCTGAGAACAAACTGAGTTTCTCTCACACACACACACACACACACACACACAATGACCAAAATAGCCTCCATTCCACAAAAACACTTTTATAAATCCAATTCAATTATCTATGATTATGAAAGTTAAGATCAGACGTGTTGCCTCTGACAGGAGTGTAATTGAGGCCAGAGTCTAATGACACACGATTCCCCAGTGAAGATTTCAGCTCGGATGCGTACAATCAAAACCACACACTGATTTAGACACTTGAGGAATGCTCTATTCCTTATATATCATTTAATATAATCATTTAATGCAAATGAACTCTTTTTTTTTTTTAAACTGATGAAATAAAAAGCAGTTGTTTTAGACCGAGCCTTTCCTGCTGAACAGCTGCTATGAACAGTCCGTCCTCTCTGAGGGTCGGATTCAGTTTGGTCCGTGAGTTCAGTCCAGATGTGTTATGTCAGTATTTACATGGGGAAAGTTTCTCGTATTCAGAATCGGGTTACGCGCGTAAGTTTTCAGCACTCCGCATTCAGGTTCTTCTCGATCCTATTAGAACATCGTATTATTTTTGCATTTCAGTTTTTTTTTATTTTTAAATCGTGCTCTGACTTTAATGAAGCCATGAGACACTAAATCAAGGTCATGAAATCATGTGTAACCGATTTCCTCACGCTTTTGATTGGTTGAATGAATAAAATAATAATGGCAATACGTTCTCCTGTTTAAAAAAAAACACGTGCATACAGTTCGGACAGTGATTTTAATTTTGCTGTTGCAGCTACAATCGCACATCGTTGAGTAAAATCTTTGATCGCGAGTTGAGATAACATTCGATGTGTCTTAATGTGACAATTGAGAACGACGACGAAGTTCTGGGATTAAAATCTCAGTGTGAGCGCTGCTACGACACGTGATTAAAAATCCACCAGTAAGAGGATGGCATAGAATTACGCAAATCTCACAGGACAGCTACGCATACGTTTGATGAAACTTAAATGAAAGAAGAGCGTTTTGTTGAAATGTGGCAGCAGAGAGAACGTTTCTATAACATCACAGTTCCATGATGACAGGACAAAAAGGGGCGTGGCTTGGAAAGAAATAGAGGTTGATATCATGACAACATGAAACAACAGTCAAAGACGCTTGTAGGCTTTAGATAAACTCCACCTCGGGGAGTGTAACACTTACACACACGCACACACACACACACACACACACGCACACACACACACACACACACACACACACAGGCCTCACCAGCGGGGTTTTGCCGATGCTGCAGAGGTAATACAGCAGTCCTTTAGTGTGATAGATGGTGGGACTGAGGACGGGACTCGGCTTCAGCCACTGACGGTTCAGATCATCAGCGCTGAGAGAGCAACGGTGGCTAAACGAATAAAAAAAGAAAAAAATAACCTTGTGTGACCTTGAGTTTTTATTATTATTATTATTATTATAAAAATCACTTCTGGTCATTATACTCTGAGCTGAAAGCTGGAAAAAATGTAAAAAAGAAAATGTATGTATGTATTCTTCTTGCTTTAGAAGAGTATAGAAAAGAAGAATAAGAACGGATACAAAAACAAAAGAAAGAAAGAAAGTGAAAGAAGGAAGCAAAGAAAGAAAGAAAGAAAGAAATAGAACAAATAAGTAACAAAAGAAAGAAAGAAAGAAAGAAAGAAATGCTCATTTTCTGCCTCTAACACATCGATAGTGTCGTGGATCATCATGGTTCATTCCATGGCAGTAGAGTTAAACTGTCTCATCTTGACACACACACACTCCACACTCAACGCTCACACACACACACACACACACACGCACACACACTTTAGGTAGTTCAGTAGTTCAGTTTACTCCCGTGCTCACGGCGACCTGCAGTTTAAGGGCTGAATTGGTTTTTGTCGTCTGCTTTAATGAGATTACAAACTCGCTCCCCTCTGCAGCCTCCACCGGCCAGGACGTGCAAAACAAACAGCGTTTAGTCGAGCGAGGAATAAAAAGAGGAAGAGAAGAGAATGAAGGAGTACACTGAACACACTGAACACCAGGAAAGGAAATTTAAGAAAGGAAAGAAGGAAAACAAAAAGTAGAGAAAATTCTAGAAAAAGAAGACACAATGAACCTTATTTATCAATTTTACAAGTAAAGTGTAAAAGTGTAAAGTGTGTAAATGTTTTAGTGGACAAATAAAATGAAAAATCAAAAATCTGATTTTCTGAAAAACGCCAATCACGGCGCATTTACATTTAACCACGCCCTCAAAACTCCATAAAAGGCAAAGAGACCGAAAAGAGTGCAAGAGCGCCTCCTAAGAACAGCATGCACTAAATCTTCCAGTAATGCAGCTCAGCCACTGCAGCGCCTCAGCGGCTACCATAGACACACACTAACTCCTCCTCCTTTTATATTTTCTAATTAAATGGCTGGTTTTATTTATCTTAATTATGGATTTGTTTTGGAATCACTTTCTTTCAAGTCATTTATAGAGTTTGATGTTTCCAGCTAACGGGTTTTAGAGAAGAGAAGAGAAGAGAAGAGAAGAGAAGAGAAGAGAAGAGAAGAGAAGAGAAGAGAAGAGAAAAAGCAGAGATGAGAAATGAAGAGAAAGAAGAGAAAATTCTGGAAGAGCAAGTAAAAGAATAGGCAGAATTAGAGAAGTGATGAGAAAAGACATTAAAAAGAAATCAGGGAAGAAATAGAGAAAATTCTAGAAGAAAAAAAGACTAGTAGAGAAGCAATGAAGAGAAGGGAAGGGAAGGGAAGGGAAGGGAAGGAAAGTGAAGAGAAGAGAAGAGAAGAGAAGGAAAGAGAAGAGAAGAGAAGAGAAGAGAAGAGAAGAGAAGAGAAGAGAAGAAAGCAGACAAGAAATAGGGAAAAAAGACTTTTGGAGAAGTAAATAAAGTTGTGACGTAAAGGAGAAGTGAAATGAAGGAGAGAAAATTAAAAAAAAGAAAATTAAAAAGATGATCTTGAAAAACACATGAAGGTAAAAAAGAAATGAGAACAGAAAGTTAGAGAAGCGAAAGAGAAGAGAAGCGGATAATACATTAAACAAGAAAACAAAAGAGAAGAAGAAATAGAAAAAATACAGAAGGAGGAATAAGAGAACAACAGAGATAAACAATGAGAGATAATTAAAGAACTGAAAACAAAGAAAATAAAAAGTTGAAACACAAACTGAAACTTTGAAATATAAAAACAGCTCAAGGTCGAATTAAAAATAAAGCAACAATTAAAATCAGTGTTGTGTAGTTACAGATGCAGGAGCTTCATTAGCAGCTTTAATCAGTAACCAGAGGCCTTTATGAGACTTTAATCATGGAGAACATTGTGTGTCAATCATTCTGTGTGTGTGTGTGTGTGTGTGTGTGTGTGT
>CM040981.1:27924984-27952484 GCA_022985145.1 Pangasius djambal
AATTTCCCTGGTTCTCCTACTCCCTAGCTGGTATTATCCTTTTTTCTCCTACTTCCCAGCTGTAATTTCCCTGGTTCTCCTAGTTCCTAGCTGGTATTATCCTTTTTTCTCCTACTTCCCAGCTGTAATTTCCCTGGTTCTCCTAGTTCCTACCTGGTATTAACCTTTTTTCTCCTTCTTCCCAGCTGTAATTTCCCTGGTTCTCCTAGTTCCTAGCTGGTATTATCCTTTTTTCTCCTACTTCCCAGCTGTAATTTCCCTGGTTCTCCTAGTTCCTAGCTGGAATTTCCCTGGTTCTCCTACTCCCTAGCTGGTATTATCCTTTTTTCTCCTACTTCCCAGCTGTAATTTCCCTGGTTCTCCTAGTTCCTAGTAAGTTTAAGTTAGCTGAAATGGTGAAATGCTGTTAGTTGCAGTTGTTATACGTTGTAAAACACGCTCTTTGTGCTGTACTGTTATATTCAGGTAGAAGGTTTTACCTTCATTATGAGTTATTTACTTCCCAGAGCTCAGCATGACACAGCATTAAGAGTGAAACACGAACACTTTCAGAAATCTGAAGCCCAGGAGCCGAAGTGAATCCATCATATTAGAGATGACAGTTTAATCTGAAGTCTTCAATGCACTTTTTCGGCTGACGCTCATCTGATCACTGTTTCACTCCGAGATCTTATAAAGCAGCAGACTGAGACATCACTTGTTACTCACTGACTCGGCTCAATCACACACTCGCACAGCTTTCGCGTATTTTATCTAGGTATGTTCCTGTACATGGTGTTTCTGTATCCATGGCCAACTGCACGTCTTTTCCACAGTCCAAAAGGACACTGTTCCCAGATGTTTGAACTTATTCAAACATGGAAACCAGTTCTCCTGCCTCTATATCTCATTTGATCTGAATTTTTTTCTCTACTACAAAAGAAAACAAAATATGTTAAGTTCAATGATTCCAGTTAGAGCACCAAATTTGACATATTGTCCACATCATACAATTTGAATAGATATCAAATGATGAATATTGAGAATATGAGAACTTCTGTAATCATCACTCGAGAGCATCTGGTGGAGTGTTTGACCTTCAGTGACTGTAGTTTGCTCTTTTTGACTTTTTTTTGATATCTGAACTCTCAAATATACAGAGTGTCCCAAAAGTCTTCATACATAGGGGAAATTATAAAACACTTTTTAGCAAAATGTCTTATGAAATTTGCTGCTGGCAAACGTAGTCCCCTGTGTATGGAGACTTTGGGGACACCTTGTAGATTAGAGTCCATTCTTTGTTGCTAGAATGAAATTATGCTCTCGGCATCAGCATGTTCTTGACTGGAATATGGAATATTTCAGATAAAACTTGTCCATGCTTTCCATGTCCTCTTGGATAAATCCTGCCTTAAGTGCCATCTTAAAAGAATTATTGGGCAAAAAATAAAAACGCTAACAATTTTGCCTCCTATCGTAAAACGTAGACATGATCGTGCCTGAAGTTCTCTTCTTTAGCTTTGCTTTCGAGCTACGAGGCTAATGTCGCTAATGGAGGTATATGAAGATCCTGAATAATGATTGCTAAACGGCGTGTGTAAGTAGCGGATGTTTTTGCACATCCACATGTTTGTGGCCATGTTGTGGGGGATTTACAAAGAATACTTGCGTGAATTGTATCACACGCCATGGTATCGTTATGTAAATATTATGCAAATTAGAGGATTTTGAGTGTGTTAATTGGGTTTCATTCCACAATTTAAAAAGGCTACATCTCTTCTAGGAACACAACAGATCACATAAAGCCAGCAGAAGCATCGAGTCCTATATTTAATTGTTTAGCATTTTAAATTTCAGCACAGTTTGAGTTTCAGTTGGGTTTGAGTAGGCAAAGAGTGAGAACTTCCTAGATAAAGCAAGCACTCTTAAGTGCAAAAAATGGCAAAAACTTGTTTTCTACATGATATGGTAGAATCTTGAGCAAAATGTAAATTTCATGGTAGGTGAAAGGTCATCTTTCTAGATACGGGATATAAAATTCACAATCATGGCCGATTCCGACTCGACTGCAATCACAAATATAATTCCAGTAATAATTAGATGAACCCACCTACTTATTAAAAAATGACTGTCATCCAAATAGGGCTTTAAACAGCCAAGGACATGAAAAAGCAAGGGCTTTTTATTTTAAACATGCACACTCCGTCTTATTTCGTCCACCAACAGACAGCAGCGAGTGAGAATCCGGAGCGCTGAAGTGTTTAATGGTGAAGTGTCCGTCACACTTCAGAGACAAAGCGAGTTCTCTGTGACAGAGCTAGACATATTCCACACACCGGTGGATAAATATCACTCGTAGCTTAGCACAGTCCGTTTATAGTAAGCGTATGAAAATATCCATCTAATGGCTGGCTGCTGATTTTATCTTCTTGTATCAGGAAGCCATAGCAATCTGAAGAAAATCTAAATGAGCAGTGTGTGGACAGGATATTCAAATAAATTTCAGGAGGATTTCTCATTTTGTCCCAGTTTTAAATAATTTATTCTCAAATAACAAGTTTCCAGCAAACAGTATATGTGGATTTTGCTCTGTTAAAATAATCCATCTCATTTATCTACGAAGCAGCTCTCAGATCTGACAGACGTCCACAGTTGCTGATCCGGGTCACGGCACCACCGGAAAATAAATACAGGGATACAGCGGCAAACTGTCAAACCTGTCACATTATATACGAAAGCATGACTATTCAATTCAGCTCACTTTCATTCATACAGAGACTTTAAGTGTAAATACGGTCACAAAGCAGCTTTACAGAGACGCGGGTTCGGGTGTTTAATGAGCGCCGAGGGCAACAGAGGGAAGGAAAAATTCTGCTAAATGAGGATGAGGGAGAAAAGTTTGACAGTAGCTGAGATCAGAAGAAAAAACTGTCTGTGTGGCAGATGGAAATCTGTTTAAAAAGACCAAACAGTCCAAAAAACAGGACTCTAGACACCAGTCTACTAGTTTACTAGTTAGCAACTTGTTTACTAGTTAGTACTCATTATCTTTCTGTAATTATCTGTTTCGAGCGGAGCCTAGTGCCTAAATCTAACGAGATTAACCACAATGAAACATTTAAACGGATTCACGAAGTAAGAGTTTCGAAGTGGCCTAATATTATAAAATACGTCACTGTCATTACCCGTTAGTAGGTTACTGTCTGTGTGGAGTTTCACATGTTCTCTCCATGTCCATGTGCGGTTCCTCTGAGTTCTCCGGGTTCCTCTCACCTCACAAACGCATGCAGGTGGCTTGGCTAGGAGAAATTGCCGCTAGGTGTGATTGATTTGGGTGTGTGAATGGTGCAGTTGCGTCACATCCAGGGCGTGTCCCCGCCTCCTGCCTTATTTCCTTTTCATATCACTTTTATTATTACTTGTAGGCTCACCTTTGGCCTTTGTCACTTTGCAACTTTATCTTTTTTTATCCTTTGAACAGCTTTTGAACGCTCTCAATTATGCACTTTTACGCCAGTGCTTAAGATCTTTGATTCTTCTACTTGCTTTATTATATCTTTGAATCGTTGTGCATTTACATCTCACACAAACGAAAACCTTTTACTTTTTGAAACATACTGCAATGTAATGCATGATGTAATTTTTCTTCCGAATTTAGCATAAAAATAATTGGATAAAAAAAAACTAATAGTGAAAATATATAAAGGGGAATAAAACGATATGAATATCTTTATACATGAGATAATTTATTAGATCTGATTTTTATTTAGAATATTTATGCTTCAGTTGGTACATATGATTTAAAGAAAGACCACTTGATGCCTCGCAGCTCCAGAGCAAAGCGACAGAACAAATGTTAGTCAACAATCCCAGTTAAAGCGTTCTGCTTTAATGCACTTTAAATTTATTTTTCAATTTCAGCTGAAGCATTAAAACAGGAGTGGTGTTAATGCCATTGCTCGGATGATTTAAACCAAAGACGAGGCTAGATTTCACATTAGGCACTCGATGGTGTGTCTAAGCGCTTGTGAAATATGAAGTGAGCGCTACAGAGCGAGCTCAGGCAACTAGCCAATGTCATCAGGGTCGTCCTGAGCAGGTACATTTCCATTCCTCAGATTTACATTCCTCCCCAAACAAAACAGCAGAATACATTTGCATTTTGTTTCTTTTTCAGACCGAGGCTGGATTTTCAGACCCGTCCGAGACCTCTGCTGAATAATTGGCATGGGTGTTTATTTTCCTCTCTAAAATATTGCATTTTATTCAAATTCGTTCTCGAGCTCATGCTTATTAGAGCCTTCTTCATTGCCGAGAGATTCTCCGGGGTCTGACGGACGCTACTGGAGTGGGTTTTTTTGTCCACTTTCTGCTACATTAGATTAAAAGGCATGATTCAGAACAATAAGAATGGATGAGGGTTGACTGAGTGGTGAAACTTTCCGTGAAGCTTTTACAGTTTTATGATTGTGGCGATATTTATTTATTTTTTAATAAATGAGTAAATTTCATCGTAAAGTGCCATGTCGTACACGATCATGTCTAGACACTTAATGGCCTTAAAGCAGCTTTAAGATTTATTAACGATTTAAAATATGAACATATTGCAATCACTTTTTAATTTAGTTCTCACATCAGGCCATATCTAAGTCACTTCTCTAAAAGATTATATTATAATGTTAAAAATATTTCAGATGACAAAGTAATTAATTTACTGTATAGCACACTGCTGCTGAGTTCTAGATCCTGATTGGTCAGAAGGTGTTGATTAGTTTTCTCTAACAGCAGCTCTGACAGTAGCGCAGGTTTATCTTAATGTGTTCGTTATCGTTTCTATAGCAACAGCTCATTCACAGGGACGTGCACAACTGAATCTCCACTAATAAAAGACAGATTAAATAACGTGTAATCGTCGATATGGTGAAGTTTTCTGTAAGGAGAGATTCTGTGTTTATTGAACATTTATGGAAGGAGTCTCCAGTGTCAGCGCTCTGTAACAGTCAGAGGTGAAGCTGTAACTTTAAGTTTTCCGACATCTTCAGGACAGAGGAGTTTACGCTTCTTTGCGGTTTCTCGCTAACGTGACAAGCTGCGTTTATTTTGTGTCTTATTAACTTGAAGAGAGAGAAAAAAGAGAGGCTGGTGAGGGAACGAGTGTTTACAGATGCAGATGGTCCACAAAATGATAAATGTAACTATAAATGGATAAAAAAAGAACACCATGGTGTTGTTTAAAAAAAAATGAAAAATGGTAATTGTTGGGAAAATTGCTGTGATGTAAGAGGAATTAAACAGTGTGTTAACAGCAGCTCCGCTTCATCACTCCGCCCTGTGCATTATTTATGAGACGTTATTTAAGGAATTCTGCGGGAGGAGAAACGAGCGATCGCCGTGACTGGAAGCTGCGCATTGTTAAGCGTACGCGAGGACAGATTTGAGCTTTTTGTCTCGTGACATTTCTGCCTGTGAGATAACACGGTTGCTTATCAGTGATGAGCAGCGGGGTGCCATTAGTTAATGAATCTGCCCTGAAACGTGTGGTATCTGTCAGTTCAGCCTGTAATCTCTGCGTTTCTGTAATTTCCTGTGACACTCCGTACGCCGGCGCTCTGGTTCGTCTCTCTCTCCTGCTTTATCGCCGGCCGTGATTACAGGCGCGGTCAAGCAGCGAGCTCGTGGAGAGATAAGACACGCAGAGAAAAAACACACAGCCTGTGAGACGACATCTGAAAGGAAACATTCCTGTAACAAAAAAAGGATTTTAAATATTTTCCTGTTTATTCGGCTGCTGAAAGGAAACTGCTGATCGATTCTGATAAGCTGAACTCAGCACTTGTTCAAAGATAAACTTCATTTGTGGATTCATTTTAAATGTTATTTTTAAATTGCAGTTTGTCCCGCGGTAGCACACGATTTAATGTGAAATAAACAGAGCTAATCGAGTAAAGTCAAGAGAATTAGTTAAGATTTGCTTCAGTGAAGGAGGCGTGGCCTCTGTATCTTTGTCTTATTAAAGGAGGTGTGGCCTCTGAGTCTTTGTCTTATTAAAGGAGGCGTGGCCTCTGTATCTTTGTCTTTGTCAAGGAGGCATGGCCTCTGAGTCTCAGTCTTATTAAAGGAGGTGTGGCCTCTGAGTCTTTGTCTTTGTCAAGGAGGTGTGGCCTCTGAGTCTCAGTCTTATTAAAGGAGGTGTGGCCTCTGAGTCTTTGTCTTTGTCAAGGAGCCGTGGCCTCTGAATCTTTGTGTTTGTCAAGGAGGTGTGGCCTCTGAGTCTTTGTCTTATTAAAGGAGGTGTGGCCTCTGAGTCTTTGTCTTATTAAAGGAGGTGTGGCCTCTGAGTCTTTGTCTTATTAAAGGAGGTGTGGCCTCTGAGTCTTTGTCTTATTAAAGGAGACGTGGCCTCTTAGTCTTTGTCTTATTAAAGGAGGCGTGGCCTCTGAGTCTTTGTCTTTGTCAAGGAGGCGTGGCCTCTGAGTCTGAAGAAACCTTCATTTAAAATTTGCCAAGCATTTGCATGGAACTGTGTGTGAAGTCATGCCATTACAGCAGAGATGAAAAAGCAGTGTGTGTTATTGATGCTGAAGATCATGAAGGTCTCGAGGGAAATAGTGCTGATGAATACATCTGAGTCTCTCTCAGAGAAAAACGGACTGCAAAGGCAGCACCATTTAGTGCTGAAGGGGACTTGGGGAGATTTGGGAAGGGTGCAGGGATCTGATGGAGCACAGTGGATTTATGTCATCGCCCCACACCTCATCATGGCCGAGGAAGCCTGAGAAGCAATCATCGTACTGCAGGAAACGACGCCGCTGCGCTCCCCTGCGGAAACACCACAGATGAAACTGCCATTTCTGTCCTTAATCTAGCAGCCTCCATTCTCCTCCACTCTCACTTCACCCCCCTCCTGCACCTCTGATGGCCAGATACGAGCTGCCAGAACTCAGGCTGGAAAATACGAGCTCTGCTCAGCTAGAGAGATTAACCATAGAAAAATATATATCACAAACAAACTAATCATGACGCAGCGCTCAGAGCGTGAAGATTTATAGACTAGCCTGTATCTACTTTCTGTTTTCTACTTTCTGTGGAAATCCAGCTGAATTTTAATCCAGCAGAAACACATCATCATCTCTTTTTCTCTCTGGCACACCACTGCGCTGCTGAATTCTGCATTCTGATTGGTCAGAAGGTGTTGATTCATTCTCTCTAACAGCAGCTCTGACAGTAGCGCAGCTGCAAATCGCAGGTTTATATTAATGAACGCATTATTTTATCGTTTCTATAGTAACAGCTCAGTCACAGGGACTTGTACAGTTTGTACACATAAACCAGTTACAGTTTTCTGTAAGGAGACTCTACGTTTATTTATCATTTACGGAAGGAGTCTCCAGTGTCAGTGCTTTGTAACAGTCAGAGGTAAAGCTGTAACTTTAAGTTTCTCGCTAACGTGACAAGCTGCGATTGTTTTTTATCTTATTAACTTGAAGAGAGAGAATAAAGAGAGGCTGGTGAGGGAACGAGTGTTTACAGCTGCTGTAACATAAGCGACAACAGGAACTCACTTGTTTCACAGACGTTCAAAAACGTTAAATGTAAGTATAAACGGATAAAAAGCATGTCATTCTTTAATAAATAGAAAAGCGTAATCATTGGTAAATTGCTGCGGTATACTGGAAAAGGAAGAAAACACTTGGGGACGTGCTGTTAGGGAAAAGAATCAACTTTGGGGTGGTATGACCTTGTTATGTTGTGTTGTGTTGTGTGTGTATATGTTGTGAGTTTCTAGCAGGTTGTATTTTCTGTGAACCCGGATGTTTGCGTCACATGGTCACATGATCACATGATCACGCTCCGATCGCCAGCATGGCGTCCGAGTCGTTCACCGAGGCGCTGGAGTCGAGAAGAGACGCCGGCTTTTATTTCAGTTTGGGGCTGACCAGATTTCCAGGAACAATTTTAAAACACATTAAAACAATCACAAAGTATAATCCATCCATCCATTTTTTGTTTCGTGACTCGGGAAGTGTTTAATATCTGGGGAAGGGGCACTAATATACGCACGCCATGAGACAAAATATGGCAAAGTAGCAGCAGTCAAACACCTTTTTTTCCAATGCGACGTGACATCTGCATAGAAAAACAAGGACTTGTGTCCGGACAGAACTACGCTGATCAGACGAGTGCTGAGTTTGGGGGGAAACAGTAGGCAGATCAGCCTGTAATTTTCGCAGAGAAGACCTGAGAAGAATATCGACATGGCCGATCCGGACGGTAATCAAGTCACAGAGGAGCATCTGGAAAATAAGAAATTAGCCCAGGACCCTGTGTACATTTAATCCTGTCTAGATAGGGCTTAAGATGCTGTAAATAAGTTGTACGTGAAAGTTTTTTTAATGAGGCTGTGTTGATTACTTCCCATCCTGCTCAATCCTTCAAGGGCTTTGAAGTTTAGTCTCCATCGTGCCATTTCTTATCTTTTCCCATCTCACAGCGAGGACTGAAACACAAAAGGACGCATTTGGCATCACTGAACAATCTCTAGACATCATTCTTGTGGTGAATGAAAAAAGGAAACAAAAAAAAAAAAACACATAAAAAAGTGATGACAGTGAGATAGATCCGTGACCTGGTAGACGTCCTCCATTTTACAATCGACTGAACACATTAAAGACGCACTCAAGAGAAGGAGATAGAGCAGAGGTCAGAAATACTATTCATCAGAGAGGAGCGGTGAAGATCAGGCAGCATTTCAAAGCAGCAGTAACCTCCAAAACCAGCAGCATATATCTCGTCTTTTACAGCACTGCGATATTTGTTACGACTATTGTTTGCCTCTTCGACACCTTCAATATCAGACACTGACACAGAGGAGGGAGGAAAACGATGGCTGAGCTGGAGACAGGAACGCTCCGATGTATGTCTGATTTAACACAGAGTAATGCACAGGCTGAATGCACGTCAAAAAAGACATTAAGGGAAAACATGCTAAGCGCTTTTTAATAGGATGTCTTTATCCAGAAAGCAGCATGATGCTGATGATCACACATAATGAACTGATGGGAAGAAGCGTTTGCCGTCTGAGAGGATAGATAGTAATAAAGCAAAAACATGGCACGTGTATGTGGTTCTGGAGGCCAGCATTGGCGTGTCGGTTATTCTGGCTCTCAGCAGTGACGGAAAGTGAGAAAGACAAGAAGAGGGAACGCCAGAGAACAGAGACTGGCTGGGAATATTAATTACCCGGTGTCTAGTTGGACCAATAAAGACCCAGTTATAGGTTTATCTCGGATGTTTGCATGTAAAAGCTTCAAATTCTTGCTAGTAATCATACTAGTGGGAATTATGCTAGTAAGAGAAGTTACTATTAGCACCTATAAATGAAATATAAATAATTCTTCTGATAAAAGCACATCCTGAAGTGCTTTATTCCTCTTATACCAACAATTTGCCAATGATATGACACATCATGCTTTTTGTCTATTTATAGTTATATGTAATGTTCTTTTTTTTCTCTCTCCAAGTTAATAAGACAAAAAAAAAAACACAATGTAAAATGTAAAAGAAAGCTTAAAAAAAAATTTTTAAAAAGCACTGGCGCTGGAGACTCCTTCCATAAACATTAAATAAACATCCTCTTACAGGAAACTTCATCACATCAATGATTACACGATCCGTTTACACAACGAACAAGTCCCGGGGAATAGGCGGTCACCATAGAAACGATAACACATTTAAAAAAACGAGTTCTGTCAGAGCTGCTGTTAGAGAAAATTAATCAACGCCTTTCTGACCGATCAGAATGCAAAATTCAACAGCGCTGTGGAGCCTTTGTAGGTTTGTCGCCCCGAGTCTTGCCGCTGAAGGAGACGGAGAGTGAGAGACGGAGAGAAAAAGAAAGAGGGAATGACGGAGGAGTGTGTTTGGCTGGGCTAAGCTGGCTGTGGTCACTGTTATTCCTGTAGAATGATGAACTGCGCAAGCTGAGATCCATCCATCACTGCCACGTATCCCAGCAGCCCATGGGGCCACCACAATATGTCAGTGTCACGGCGCACACCGCCCCCATGCATCAAAACATTTTAATACAGCTCAACCTCTGCGTAATCCCTTTCAGCGGTTAAAGACTACAACGGTGCATCGTTTGGCACGAAGCACGCGCCGGCTTCGCTCGCCTAATCACCTGGACGCTCTGCTTACACAAGCAGCAGGAAGGAAGCAGGCGTGACTGTCGACGCAGAGGGTGAGGATGTTTTGCGGCAACATGCATTGCTGCTCTTAAGGTATGGAAATGATCTGAAAACGGTAGAGCGGGACAGACGAAAATAAATAAAAAGTTTTCTTCTGTTTCTCTTCAGCAGCGTCTCTCACTCCTGGGTAATTCAGTCCTGTAGGGCTTTTAGGGCTGGACGATATGCTGATATAACATCAGTATCGTGATACATTTTGTCACAATGCACATTTCTGAGATATCATGGATTATTGTATGTTTTTTTTTTAAATATTAATATTATCAAAACAATTACAGAAACTGACTGACTGGAAGCAGCTGATGTGATTTTTAACATTTTGTACTCAATCTTTAAAATGCTTACTTTCTTAAAATATAAATACATTCATTATAAATTGTTTAATCAAAAAGCATTAATATATTATTATATCATTATATTAATAATATAATTATTGCACATTGCAGACACACTTTTCAGTCATAGATGTATTATTTATTGCATTTTATATTTTAATTATTTTATTTTTTGCTACCATTTGTTAGTTTATTTATCTGTTGTGTTTTTTTTTAATTATCCACACTCTAAGGCATTATTTTAAATGTTTATTATTATTAGTAGTATTAGTATTATTATTATTATGCTGAATATCTCATCTGGTAATAATATGTGATATAAGAATAATAGAATTCTCTATATGTAGAGATTGCAAATGAAATTAATATGAGCTACATTCTTCATGCGAGAGCTAAGTATTTTTCCGGGTGTATCTGCGGCGCCCCCTGGTGCCGTCATTCTGAATAACTGAATTATGCCATGTTCACTTTATGAGATTAAATATTGTATTCTAATTATAATTTTTTTTTTTAAAATGAAATAAGGCGTAAACAAGATACTGGATGTAAACTTGTCCACGCAGTTACTTGCTCTCTCACATCTTGTTTCTCTCCCTTTCTCTTTTTTTCCCTCCATCGAGTCTCATTCACAAGTCACATCCACCCACATCGCCGCATCGCATCCCGCAGTCCAATCTCCGACAGATAGAAAAGTGGAACATATTGGAGTTTTTTTTTCCAATCTCTATGAGAGACAGAATTACCATAGAGATCTCTGCAGAAGCTAAAACTCACACACACACACACACACACACACACACACACACACTACATTTTTCCTTAGAGCAGAAAACAGAAATAACAATGTGATAGACTTCATACACAACAGCACAGAGGCAGTGTGAGTTTAGGGTTCAGTTATTTGTTTAAGGAATTCAACTAAAACTCTGTTTAAAGCACATTTTTAATAAGAATCGATTTCATCGTTTAGAAATGTTCACGGATTAAAGTGGGAATTTTTTTAAAGCCATAATGTTGTATTCAGAGTAACTCAGGCATAGCTGCAGACTTGAGCGCTGTTCTGAAGTTAAGTGGGCGGAGTTTGTGTAAAAAAGAGGCGTGTCTCAGTTACGAACGATTCTGATCTTCACCTTAAGCCCATGTTCCTTGTGTGATATCAGGATTAAGTTCAGCGCCACTGTCTGATGTAACCACAGTACGTCAAGCTGAATTTTATACATTTATATTCTGGCTATAAATGCACTCAAAACACTATGGAACTTCATTCAGGGCCAATATTCAATACATAAATATAACACTATTCATTAATTAATAATATCTTCAATGAAATGTTTTTTTTTTTTCACATGTAGGATAGCGGAGGAGACACATCATATCAGAGACTTATCTTTATCTTTAGGCGTGAATATTTTGTGGATAAAATGATGAAGGAAGTTAAAGTTTCTCTGTAAGCGTAGCAGATGAGCGCTTGGTCAGCTTATCCTTCACACCGCGAGCATGTTTTCTTTACAGCACAGCGCAACAAATTAACACGAACGCTCGCTTTATTTCATTAATTCAAAAAACAACACAGTGAATTACAAGTGTAATAACATCTCCTACATCCCACACACACACACACACACACACACACACACACACACACACACACACATATTACGATTTCATCACCTCCATTTAGTGTCATGTGGCTTCATTATGTTTTGCACATGAGTAACTGTCAGAGTACGATATTAAAAAAAATGTAAAATAACAGGATGCGCTGGATCAAGTGCTATTCTATGTGCTGCTGAATGATGAGTGTGGAAGCCATTTTGTTAAATTAAACCAGTGATTAATGTGTGAATTACAACTAGGACTATGCATGCAGTAATATACTGGTGATACATGAGACTAAATTAGATTTATTTCATTTTATTCGTCATCTTCTCATTCATATGTCATCATATTAGTGTTTTTATTTTTCATTATTTGTCTCTTGCTTTTATGTTACATCATATTACATTTGACAACAGTTCTAATCCCCCCTTTATTGTGTTTAAAGGCGTTGGTCTAGACGCTGTTGAAAAACTCCGTCTCAGACGCTTCTACTTAAGAAACGTCTTGCAACCTCGGAGGTGTGAACTACACGCAGGAGATTTTAATCATCTGATTGCAGAGCTCAGGAAATCCACTTAAGCAGCTGCGTAACCCGACTCTGAATACCAGCAACTTTCCTCAAATATTTCCTCCGAATACAGCCCTGTGACTTTAATGAAAATCATCAAACACTGATTGAAGTGGATTTACAACTGTAGTGATGCAATTTCACTGCTGGAAAATGTGTGTTAGTACATGGTAATATGTTGTGTGTATGTGTGTGCATGTGTGTGTGTGTGTGTAAGAGAGTTTGGGTGTGTGTGGGTGTGTGTGTGTGTGTGTGTGTGTGTGTGTGTGTGCACCTACTTGCCGTGTATCACTCCGTCAGGGTTCAGCATGGGGATGATTTTGAAGATGAACGTTTCTCTCAGACTCTCGGCCACGGCGTCGTCGCTGCACAGGAACTCCAGCGTTCCCTTCATTACCCAGCTGGAGTTACACTCACCGGGATGCACCCTCGCTGTCAGGAACACACACGGCCTGTTTCCTACACACACACACACACACACACACACACACACGTTTGCATTTATGGCACAGATGGAATGACGGTGACACAGTAACAAGCAAAACATGAGTCAAATTACCACAAAGTTAAAGTTCAGTTCTTTTTCTATTTCAAAATGACAAACAAATCTGAGACAATTTTGAGAGAAAGAAAAAAAAGACAGAAAGAAAGAAAGAAAGAAAGAATCTTGCTCTATCATGTGCAATTATGAACAGTCTTAACTGTGTTCTGATTACCGTCGTCTCACAGACGTTATGCCGATACGACCGTGTGCAAGACCTCTAAAGGCTTAATAAAGCTAACAGCACTTTAACGAATACCTTGTCTGGGGAGCAAAAAAAAAACCCAGCAGGACTAAAACGTGTTTCAGATGCACAGGGTCAAAGGTCAATGAGTGTATTTGTACACTGCATCTCCCAAAAGGCAATGAACATATGCTAGCATTTGCAAGCGTGAACAAAATGCTGCTTTTAATAATTAATGGAGGTTACAGAGAGGATGCTGAATCAGCAACACAGGAGACCTGCATTTGTTTGTTTGTTTGTTCCATGTGATGATTTCTCTTCCTAAATCTATGGTATGGCAATATTGAGAAGGAAGCAAGGAAGGAAGGAAGGAAGGAAGGAAGGAGTGCAAAAAAGAAAAAAGGCACTCATTAGAAACAGCACGCACATGCGCTTTCAGACAGACACACAATTCACGGAATAAAAGCAACACACACACACACACACACACACACACACACACACACAGACTCACGGAGCTGGTGCAGGTGTTTGAAGGTGTGCGAGGTGGGCGTGGCCGTGATGGTGATCAGAGGACAGGCGTTTCCACCGAGTGTGTTACACAGCGTCTGCTGTCTGAAGAAAATCTTCCGTGGGTCAACAGAGCGCTGCAGCATCTGGAGGTGAGACTGACAACAACAACAACAACATCAGCAACAACAACAACAACAATAACACACAACTGATTATAATCAGTTACACATATAATCCAGAACAATAATCAATAATGGTAATAATCAATTCACACACACACACACACACACCTGCAGCGCGGAGAAGGTGAAAGGATAATGATAGGCCACGTAACACACATCGTCCTCGTGCCTAAAGGTGACAGTGAAGGTCAAAGTGTAAAGGCAGCGACTTCTGTAACCTTCACATGGCCGGAAATTATTCCTGATAGGAAACAGCAAGCAAAAGAGAAGGAAGAGGAAGTAGTTAACAGATTTTTTTCTTTTATTTTGTAAACAGAACTTGAGTACACAGAAACACGCAGAGCTGTGGTGTACTATATTTTCTGAAAAAAATCAGAATGGAGTAATAATTCAGAATAAATCAGAATAATAATAACTCCCACAGGAATTCTGACCAATCCCGCCTGCTCACAGAAAACATTCTCACCCATCCTGCCCCAACGCAAAAGAATTCGGACTAATCCAACTAAGACAAAAATTCTGCTTGTCTATGTCTCACTTTGTGTGTGTGTGTGTGTGTGTGTGTGTGTGTGTGTCTCACCTGTAGTAACAGATCTCAGTTCCAGTTCGAACCCACTGAGGTCTTCCCTCAAGTGCCTCTTTCACTGAATACATCACAGGCTGCATTCCTAACACACACACACAAACGGTGTTTACTTTTTGAAGACCTGACTTCATCTTCAGCCCTGCTTGGTTCATTAATTAATGGAGGGTGCCAGTACTTATGAGCACTATTGGTGTGTGCTTACCATAGTTGAACTGGCTGTTGCCTTTCTCACAGTTGATGACATTGAAGCGGTACGGAACGTTCACCGTCATTCCACTGACCTCAAAATAAAACCACTGGTGATGAGCTGACGAGTTCACATCGGCATTCATGATCAAATCATACTCATATCTGAAAGAGAGGGAGGGAGGGAGAGAGGGAGAGAGTGAGGGAGAGAGGAAAAAGTCTAAATAACATGAACAAAAATCTTTCATCTTTAATGAAACTACACTGTCAAATCTAGAACTATGTGAAGCATGGTGGTGGTAGCACCATGTTGAGCGTTACCCTTATGGGCTATCTAAGACTTTGTGCTGAACCTCACCTGCGGATGTGAACAGCTTTCCTTAAGTTCCCATTCTCAAACTTGGAGAAGAAACGTAGGGAGTCTGCTGGTGCCTTGTTGGAGCAATGAGGACTGAGAGAGAGAGAGAGAGAGAGAGAGAGAGCAGTGAAGATGAGTGGACCTAACATTGTTTCCCCAACTTAAATATTACAAGCTCATGCTCCATCATGAGAATCTGTTTTATTGGCAGAGATTTTCCTTCACTGGAACTGAGAGACTCAAACCTGCTCCAGCATGACGATGCCCCTGTGCACAAAGCGAGCTCCGTGAAGACATGGTGTGTGAAGGTTGGAGTGGAAGAACTCGAGTGTCCTGCACAGAGCCCTGACCTCAACCCCACTGAACACCTTTGGGATGAACTGGAACACCGACTGCACCCCAGACCTCCTCGACATCCCAACATCAGCGCCTGACCTCAGTAACGCTCTTGTAGCTGAATGAACACAGATCCCCACAGCCACGCTCCAACATCTAGTGGAAAGCTTAATTTATATAGTGCCTTTCTCATACCCAAGGTTGCTGTACAGCCAAAAAAAGAAAGTGTTGGAAAAGAGAAAGGTTTTAAGCTGGACCCTGAGAGTGGAAAATGAAGAACCAAGTCGTATAGTTTGAGGTAAAGAGTTCCAGAGTTAAAACTAAAACATCTGCCCCTAACAGTGACCAGTCTGAATTTTTGGACAGCTAAGACTCCAGTATCTGAGAATGTGAGCAGGGGAGTACAGGTGAAGGAGTTCAGCTAAATAAGGTGGAGCTAAGCCATGTAGGGATTTAGAGGTTAGTAGGAGGACTTTACACTGGATGTGCAGTGAAACAGGTAGCCAGTGTAACTGATAAAGGGGTGATATGAACAGATGTATTCTAGAGAATGCATGTTTTTTTCAGGAGCATCTTCATAAGCATGGGGCGAAGACGTGCAATATTTCATAGATGGAAGAAAGAATTTTAACCAATGCCCTAATATGGGGTCCAAAAAAAGAGAGATGGATAAAAGATTACCCCCAAGTTACAAACTGCTGAGGAAGGTTAAACAGTCACTCCATCAATGTCAAGGGAAAAGGTAGACAAGTTTGATACAATGGATTCTGGGCCAATGAGTACAACTTCAGTTTTACTGCGATTCTGTTTTAGAAAATTGTAATGCATCCAATGTTTGATATCATGAATACATTGTATTAGAGTAGGGAGTGGCAGGGCGAAGGTAGTTTTGGTGCTAAAACATGAATAAACACGTGTATCATCAGTGTAAATGTGAAAATAAAGACCATGGTAGTGAATAATCTGAGCGAGGAGCAACATGTAAATAAAGAAGAGAAGGGGGCTAAGGACCGATCCCTGGGGAACGCCATGTTAAGAAGTGTCAGTGGAGGATTTATAATTTCCCAAGGGCAATAAACTGAAATCTCTTAGAATCATAGGAGATGAACCAGTCAAGAGCAGAGCCGGTAATGCCAATAGTGCACTTAAATCTGGGAGAAGAAGGATACTGAGGGTCCTGGAATCAGTAAAGAAGAGGAGATCATTGAAACTCATAAGACGGCAATTTCAGTACTTTGCGTTATACGAAAACCAGACTGGAAAGGTTTGAAAAGGTTGTTACTGGATAGTAAAGATTGCAGTTGAGAGGCTACAAGCCTTGGCTTAGCTATGAAGGAGAGAACTGAGATCAGTCCATAGTGTTCCAGAAGTATCAAGACCAGAATAGGGATGATGGCAGAGGTTTTAAGGGCAGTATGGACAGAACCCAAAGCAAGTAATGTATTAATGAAGTGACAGATTGTTATAACCAACAAGGAAGTGGGACCCGGAAGCAGAACACAGACCCAAGGGCAAAGGGTTAAATGGGTTTTACTGAAGGTTGGAGAGGATTGGAGTGTGCAACTCACTCCTGGCAGGTCTTCCTCTGAGCGCCATTCATCCTCTGCAACTGATCCAGAATGCAGCTGCACAATTGGTTTTCAACCTTCCTAAGTTCTCCCACACCACCCCATTGCTACGCTCCCTCCACTGGCGTCCTGTAGCTGCCGACATCAAAACACTGATGCTTGCCTACAAAGCCAAAAACGGACCAGCACCCACTTATCCCGAAGCACTTATCGCACCTCGCACAGCACCACGCTCCCTCTGGTCCTCTACCGCTGCTCAACTGGTCCCACCATCTCTCAGGGCACAAGGAAGACCTGCATCAAGACTCTTCTCTGTTCTGGCACCAAGGTGGTGGAATGAACTTCCCCTAGATGTCCAAACAGCTGAGTCTCTGGCAGTCTTCAAACGACGTCTAAAGACTTACCTCTTCCTAAAGTACTTAAGTTAGCACTTACCAAGAATTTTTTTTTTAAAATGTATTGTCTGAGCGTTTGTCTGTTACCTCCCCAACAGAGTTTTTGGTATTTGGTATTCCTAATGTGTGACCTAGTGAGCCAGTATCAGAATGTATTTTTGATAGACTTCAAAGCATTTTTGTAAGTCGCTCTGGATAAGGGCGTCTGCCAAATGCCTTAAACGTAAATGTAAATGAGTGTGCGGGAAAAGAGCGTGGCTCAACGCCAGGATTTTGAACTCGGGTCTGCAGTGTAAGAGTCAGACACTCAGTCAATGTGCCACAGGGGAGGGGGAGTGAGGTAGCATGCGAGTGGGGCTTTGAGTTGTAGGTGAGGCCAGGGCTTGAACTTGGGCCAGGGGCGTGAGAATCAAACGCTCAGTTGGTGAACCACTCAGTTGGAGAGCTGAGTGTAATGGGATGCAGGCAAGCAGGCTGGGTCAGAGGTGAACGTGGCGCATAGGGAGAACAACAGAAAAAGCGGATGAACAAACACTGGGAAACAAAGAGCTGAACAAAAACGCGAGAAGGCCTGTCATTATACCGCACTGGAAGTCAGAACGATCTGATGATGAGTAGCTGGAGGACCGAGGTTTAAACACACTGGCATCTGGTGAGGAAATGGGAAGCAGGTGTGCCACACCCAGACACACACACACAGAAACGAGAGGGAGAGACAAACACCGGAAAAACAAGGAAGAGGGAAAAACAGGGAAAACACTGGAGCGTAGCCCGACCCATGACACAGATAGGAACAGAGATCAGTGAGAGGCACTTGTTAACAAGTGCGGTAGGGACAGGATCAAGTGGTCAGGTAGATGAGTTAGATTTCGTTATTAAATCAGAGATGGGAGCAGGCTCAGTGGGAGAGAAGGCAGACAGAAAGTCAACAGCTGAGCTGAAAGGAAAAATCATTAGAGTCAAGTGTCGAGGTGGTTGAAGGGAATGTTGGTAAACATTTGATTATTTTGTCTTAGCAATCAAATCAGTGGAACATTGCAGAAGGAGATTTATTGCATGGCCGAGAGACTGGAACGTCAGCTGAAGTTACGGTCACGGACCGTGTTGTTCCGGAACCTATCCTGGGAATATTGGGAATGAGATGAGAATGGCTAACATTTAAGGGAAAATTAAGTATCTGATCATAATAAATGAAAAAAAAAATGGAATAACAACCAATTCAAGGTGTATTCTTGTCACGTTCCCAATATTCCCAGAATAGTTTCCGGATCCAGCCTTACCCTGACTGAAGCTAAATAATTGAATTAATGTTAATTTTCCCATCGGTACCAGTGTTCAGCTGCTAACTGGTGATCCTCTCAGACTGCTTTTTAGTCAGAAATCCATGGAATCCATTAGCTGCTGTTTCATCCTGTTTGCTCCACACTCGGAATTCCCCTCAGGGTTAAAATACCGAGCCGAGGATAATGAAGACACGACTACGCTGCTAAACTCAAAGCAAATTAAACGTACTCGGCTCCAGTGTCACACAGGCGGTGATTAGCTTGTGGAGGATCTATTTCCATTAGGAGATATGTTATCTTTTTATTCCACTCCTCCGTTTATTGACACTCAGTTACCAAATCATCGGAATCATATACGGAGAATGAGCCGTTAAAAAAAAAAAAAAAAAAGCCTGTCTCATTATCAACTGGGAAAATGTTTAAAGCCCTATTCAGACGGCATTAGTTTCCCGAGTGGAGCTGTGTAACGTAATTATTTTGTAATTATAAGTGTTTCATATATTTAAAATAAAGATCGAAACAAGCAGTGTGGAATAAAATGAGGTGTCATGAAGACACAGTCATCTCTATGATTCATGCAGAGATTGTTTATCCCATCACAACAAAATATTATAATATGTTAATCATATTATAATTACCTGGGGTCTTCAATATCAAAAACGACTCTATTGATGATGTCATCAGGACAGAGGAAGCGCTGGATGTCTTCGAAAACTTTCTTTCTGGAAAAAAAAAAGGGAATGTTCACAGCGTGAATGAGGTACGGTTCAAGGATAAATTAATTAAACTGATTTTATATCACTGCGCTGCTGAATTCTGGACTCCGATTGGCCAGAAGGTGTTGATTAATTCTCTGTAACAGCGGCTCTGACAGCAGCGCAGGTTTCTATTAATGCGCTCGCTCTGATACGTTACCGTTTCTATAGCAACAGCTTGTTCACAGGGACTCGTACAGCGGACGTTCCATTAACAATAAATGGATTTTAAAAAAATCGCTGATATGGTGAAGTTTTCTGTAAGGAGAAATGCGTTTATGTAACATTTACGGAAGGAGTCTCCAGTGTCAGCGCTTTGTAACAGTCAGAGGTGAAGCTGTAACTAAGTTTTCCGACGTCTTCAGGACAGAGGAGTTTACGCTTCCTTGCGGTTTCTCGCTAACATGCGGAACAAGCTGCGTGTTTTTCTCTTATTAACTTCACGAGAGAGAGAATAAAGAGACGCTGGTGAGGGAACGAGTGTTTATAGCTGCTGTAACATAAGTGACAACAGGAACTCACTCGTTTTTACCTCAACATTAAATGCAATTAAGAACGGATGAAGAATTGCGATGTGTCATTCTTTAATTGCTGTGGTATAAGAGGAATAAAACACTTGGCTACGTGCTGTTACATCGCATCATGCCGCACCACACCGATTCATGGGTTCTGTCACTGATTACTTTTCTACCACAGCACTGCACAGAGTGTCTTATTCCTTACACTTAATGGATAGTGAGAATGTTAATTGTTGATTCTTAAAATGTCTGTGTTATGCTACACACACACACACACACACACACACACACACACACACACACACGCACACATACAGTAAGAACTGAAAAACTGCATGAACTTTGGTTAAATAAAAACAAACACAATCGACATGTCCTCTTGAGTACACTTAATATAAAAACCGTTTTAAAAATAAATAAATAAATACGTTTCACAGTCACACACTTATCTCGAAGCCTCGCGGAATTAGAAACGTCACTTCAGTCCTGCGTTCTTCTGCCGTTCCTGCTTTTTGAAAATGACGGTTTCTGAATAAAATGACACTAATAGCACACAGCATCTTATCTCAGCCTGGAGCGAACACAATAAACTGTGAAATGACTGAAATAAATGTCACTTTGCTACAATCTCGGCTTCACACACGGGAGAGAACAAAATTAAAGCTGTTCTGAGGAGAAAAAAAATCACACTTTGACAAAGAAGCTTAAAGTAATTAGAGAAATATTACAGAGAAGCTTATCACCGGATTCGCTCGGGAGGTCAGCGGGAAATAAACCACTAAAGATTCGAAAAGATTATTATTCTGAATTCACGACACGGCAAAAATTGTTTTTCCATAATAGCTGAGCGCTGGTGACGTGAAGTGGGCGGGGCTAAGCAAGGAAAAATAGCTTTAACGGGATTATAAACACTTTGATTTAAAGTTCCTAATACATAGTAATCAATAATTAATTAATAATCAATTTATTTGTAGTTATTGCTTGACATTTTAAATACAGTACTTTTATATTTAATACAAAGTATAATTGTTAAAAAGTGATTTAAAAAGCAATAATTAAAAATGTAAACTTAATTTTATGGTTTTAATAATCTATAATTATTGTCCAAATTTATTATAATTTGTTTATTTAATTAATTGCTTTAAATTAATTATTTAATTATAATAATTATACTTATAATTATTGTCCAGATTTTAAAATAAAATATTTATATAATGTATTAATATTTACGTATGAGTTTATACATTTAATTATTTTTGTTTTATTAATAAAAAAAATTATAAGAAATAAACAATCAACCATCATGAACTAAATGGTAAATAATATTTAAGTTCTTTTTAATATTTAAGTTCTTAAATATTTAAATATTTTGAGTTGAAAATACATGTTTATATTTATATTAGTTAATTAATGACGATTATTTTTTAAAATAAAGTAATAAACGTTTAATAAGCAATTAATACATAATAATTAATGGTTAATTGATGAACCATAATTACTAATTATTGTACAATGTAAATTACTCTTTCATATTTTATATAATGTATTAATATTTACTCACCGTCCACTTTATTAGGAACACCTGTACACCTGCTCATTTATGCAGTTATCTAATCAGCCAATCAGGTGGCAGCAGCGCAGTGCATAAAATCCTGCAGATGCAGGTCAAGAGCTTCAGTTAATGTTCACATCAAACATCAGAATGAAGAAACGGTGTGATCTCTGTGCCTTTAACCGTGGCGTGGAGGTTGGTACCAGATGGGCTAGGTTGAGTTTCAGAAACTGCTGATCTCCTGAGATTTTCACACACAACAGTCTCTGGAGTTTACACAGAATGGTGCGAAAAACAAAAAACATTTAGTGAGCGACACTTCTGAGGGTGGAAACGCCAGACAGGAAGGATATAGTAACTCAAATAATCACTCTTTACAACTGTGGTGAGAAGAAAAGCATCTCAGCACGCACAAAACATCGAACCTTGAGGTGGATGATGCGCTACAACAGCAGAAGACCACATCAGGTTCCTCTCCTGTCCTAGTCTTCAACTGCCACATCTTATTTTTTATCTGTTTACAGTTACATTAAATGTTGTGGAACATCCATGAAACAAGTTAGTTCCTGTTCTCACTTATGTTACAGCAGCTATAAACACTCGTTCCATCACCAGACTCTCTTTTTTCTTAATAAAACAACAAAAATGCAACTCTTCCTTTTTTTGGTGCTGACAAAACACAAATTAGCGTAAACTCCTCTGTCCTGAAGATGTCGGAAAACTTAAAGTTAAAGCGCTGACACTGGAGACTCCTTCCAGCGTCCGCTGTACACGTCCCTGTGAACGAGCTGTTGCTATAGAAACGATAACATATCAGAACGGGCGCATTAATATAAACCTGCGCTTTTGTCAGAGCTGCTGTTATAGAGAATTAATCAACACCTTCTGACTAATGAACATTTTTACCTCTGGATGTGAGGTTTCCTGTTAGCCACGCGCTCGGGCCCGGCCGGAGGAAGGTGACCCCAGAAATCTGGAAAAGCCAGAATGGAGAATGCGGCGATGGATTTAGTGTGAGCAGCCACACAGCTGTAAAGCCGAGGATCGTGATGAGGAATTGAGGCACCACATTTCTCCAAAAGTCTGTCCAACATGCTGTTATGCGCTTCCTGTTGATTTCCCGAGCAGTTCAGGAAGTGACTATGGAAATCTCGAGCCTTCAGATCCGCCTCTTCCTGCTTCTCTCCGGGTAAAGACGGAGACGAGCGGTTATCGGAAAACGGTTTGGATTTTCTGCCATCCTGGACTTTGATGTCGTCGTCCGAGCTCGCGTCTCGCTCTGAGCCTGAGTCCAGATCCTGGAAGACAAGTTCGTTTAAAGATGAAGGAAGTGGAGACAAAAGAAAAATGAATGAAAGAGCGAATAAAGGACACGCAAAATATCCTGAAAAGACTGAGTTGTTTAAAGGACAATAAAAATGATCAGTCTTTATTTATCATAAACACAGAGACACAACTAAAATCTTTGTACTGAGACACTTTCATAAAAAAAAGCGTATAATTTTGTTCCCCAGAAATACAGATAAAATAAATGAATCTTAAATAAACCAAAATAAAAGTGGTCTACATTTATCATTGACAGCTAGCTACACTCTGAGAGGAAGGATATCGACGTGACGGCCGATGAAGTCTCGGAGGTTTTACTGCAGGAAGTGTAGATATTAGGGGTGTAACGATACACTTCGCTCACGATTCGAGTTCATGATTCGATATTCTTCGAATATTTTAAACAAAATTCGAATGATGAAAAATGATGACTGAAGAGACTTTTTTTGTTTCTGAATCGTTTTAAAACAATGTGTGTTTTTGTCTGTATAAAACTACATAAATTCACAAATTGCTACGAAGAGATGTTTAATATTACAAACAAAATAAACACATTTATAAATTCTCCAAAAAAATTTGATCGATTTCTGACATTGAGAATGATTGTTTAAAAACATAATGAGCTCCATAGCAGCGCCTGAGGTGTCATTTTAGCCGGAATTAGAGCTCCAAAGTCGGATAAAGTGACCGGATTCCCTAGCCTGTTTCTCAGGCACAGTAGATCGCAGAGGCGTGAGGCGTTTGAAGGGTCTTTAATCGTATAACGTATAACACGTGTCGGTCGTTGTAATCCTGAGCCATCAGCCTATCGGTGACTTCACGAGTGGAGATGATTCTGGCGCAGGCTCTCCACGTAAGAATGCGATCACATGACCAGCGTGTCCTCTGTGTTTTTTAATTCCACGGCTGGTGCAGTTTGGGACTCCTGGTGTTCAAACAGCGCAATTACATTACATGATTAATTAGTAGAATGTTGAAATCACACATTTCCATGATGCACATTTTTGCATCGCGATGTATCGTGTCATGATGTACCGTTCCACCTCTAGAGGATATGGGTTCAAAAGATACGACGTCTGTGTTTATTAGCATTTATCATATTAGCATGTTATTAGCATGTTATCTAAATCTAAGCCATTTTCTGTGGAGCTGTAATAAAGCTATTTTATTTCCTAGCACTGCTCCATGTATAGACTCTCAGCTAGCTCTCAGTTATGTTTCCACGTACGTAAGATAATTATAATAAAAGAACAAATACCACGACCACAGAAAATACTCTTTTCTGATTGGCTGGCAGGCATTTGTTATTCTCTTCTATTAGGAATCTGATGACTCTGATAGATCGGGTCAGAAATCTAATCACGAACTTTCAATTAAAATCTACTGATACGATGTAACCATGACAACGACCATAAAGAACTCTTCGACATCGCAATAGTGAAGAACAATGATGGGAAAAAAACGAATGCGGTTTAAGTGCTATAGTGAAAAGTATAATTTATTTTTATTTAAAGAAACACGAGCTGAAAAAGATTTCAACCTCTGAGGCGTAGCCATAGCAACAGTCGTGCCTGCTGGACGAGATTTGTGGTAGGATATTCAGTATATCAATATTTTTATTTTAAATAAAATACATTTAATTTAGTGAATCAGTAAATTTAGTTAAATAAAATGAGAATTTTGTTGCTATTTGGAATAAAAATATGTACAAAGTCATCATTAGGCTTAAAGACTGTTTAGTGGGCGTGGTATGAGTGTATCAATATAAGAAAATCTTTTACATAATATTTTATTTTTTATTTCTTTATTTATTTTGGTTTTTACTTTGCATCGAGACTACATCATGTACTTTACATGTACTCATTTCGGGGACTCCAATTTATCCAAATTATCCAATTTGCCTTTCAAGAAGCACCAAATAAAACCCAGAAAGCGTAAAACTGCGCATTTAAAAGCGGAAATGTTGCTTGTTAGCATTTAAACTCACACTAGCGCACTAAAACCAGGGCTGGCGAAGAAAGGAAATTAATCAACGGATCATCTCATGATTCCAGAAAGAGATGAGGGGGCGGGGCCAGGGGAACAGTTCCAGAAAGAGATGAGGGGGCGGGGCCAGGGGAACAGTTCCAGAAAGAGATGAGGGGGCGGGGCCAGAGGAACATCTCATAAAAAATCATAGTGGAAATGTGAATTTCCTATTTTCATTCCCAACACTGAAGGAGGGATTTGGAGAGCTGTCAATCAAACCGATCCTGACCAATCACGACAGAGAACATGATGGAGTCAGAGTCTGTGCACCAATCGCCAGACTCGGATTACTGAGCTCATGAAGAGGTCATTATTCCTCACGGTTCCAGATTTTTTCATAGAAGCCAGTTAGCTCTCCTGCCATCGTGGCTTCTCGTCTTCGGCGTCTCCGGTCATCAGTCTGGTTAAATTGTAGAAGACGTGTCTGTTCAAGCGTTAAAGAGGGGTGCGAGAGGGTAATGCTGAATTTATCCGGTCAGTGGGGAAGGAAAAAGGAGCCGACTGCTTTATACTAACACGCACACACACACACACACACACACACACACACACATGGAGAGTGAGGAGGAAAACATTACAAACCTGTCAAAATTTTATCACCACAACCAACAACGCAGTCTGAGCCAAAACGTTATTTTTCACCACTTTATTAAACAGTAATAACGGTGTAATAAACATGTAGTTACATAGCTAATAAACACTGTGTGCGCGTGTGTGTGTGTGTGTGTGTGTGTGTGTGTGTGTGTGTGTGTGTGTGTGCTGTTATAGTGACAATAAATTGAAGTTACAGTTACCACCCTGAAGTTGATTATTTTCCTGTAGCAGCATGTCCGCCTGCGTGGTTTATTCCTCTTACACCGCAGCAATTTACCAGCGATTACATTTTTATTTATCAAAATAAAGAACAACACTTCATACTTTTTATCCGTTTATAGTTACATTTTAATGTTAGTTCAAGTTAGTTTCTGTTCTCACTCACGGTACAGCGACAGCCTCCGTTTCCTCTCTCTCTCTCTCTCTCGAAGTTAATAAGTCAAAAAACAAACACGCAGAAACGGAGAAACGGCGAAGCTTAAAAAACTCCCGTCTGTTACAGAGCGCTGACACTGGAGACTCCTTCCTTCCCTTCCATGTTAAATAAATGAACATCTCCTTACAGAAAACTTCACCAAATCAATATTTCACACGTTTTTAATCTGTTTATTATTAGTGTAGCTGTACAAGTCCTGTGAATGAGCTGTTCCTATAGAATCGATAACGTAATTTAATATTAAACGAGTGCATTTATATAAACATTATATATATATTTTTTTAAAATCTTAGTGAGACAAAGCTCTCAGGTAGGGAGTTAAAATTCCACTGGAAAATATCACACTTTATTTATTTAAAAAAAAAAAAACACACACGCACACGATGGATTAACAGTTTTAATAAAGAAACTCATCTTCGACGCCCCTGAACAAGCGAGTGTTTTTGCTCTTAACGCGAGCGGCCGTAACGAGTACAGACTCGTGGTGAGCTGTAAGCGTCTAATTACGCTCATGAAGACAATGAAAGTGTGGTTTGACTTGTAATGTGTTTCTGAACATCTCCAAATGTTCATTTTTGAGATCAGAAAGTGTGTTTTCTGATCTGATGACTGATGAACGCCGATCGTGTTAATATAATCAGACTCCCTGGGAGCCGATCTCAGGGGGGGTCTGTCTGCGTCAGATCCATTTTCACGACAATAAATAACAGAAAACAAAAAGACTTGACGGGAAACAGTGGAGCGGTACAGCAGTGCGTGCGTGTGTGTGTGTGTGTGTGTGTGTGTGTGTGTGTGTGTGTGTTAATCATGAACCTGACGCGCACAAGCAGCACGGCGTGATGTGATTAGCTTTGGGAGAGGGAATAGCACTGTAGCGCTGTATACAACCACAACAACACGCTGTGTTTTAAAAGGAGGAATGATTCAGTCTGAACTCGATTCAGCAAAACAAAACATCGTGTTCGCTGATTTCACTTAGATTTCTTTTTTTTTAAATATCAAAAGAATAACTGACCCAGTATCATGAATTTGGTGTTAGAGATCATTACAGCGTCCGATTCCACAAATAAACCACAAACTCTCTTATTCGAATCCGTCAGATCTCATTTCAGCAAAGTGTCTAAAGTCAAGCGTGTGTGTGTTTTCTCAGGATGTTATATTCCCCATCCTCTGTCTCACCAGAAGAACAGTTTATTTATTTGTTTGTTTGTTTTTCTCTCTATCTCTCCGTTTTTATTTTATTATTGTCCTGAACCGAATGAGTGAGAAGTTTATTCAAATTTAAAATACATAAAAAGCAGTAAAATGATGATTAAAACATTTATTTTTTAAATAGTGCAAGAAATGTACAGTATATAAGTATTATATTTTATTTATATATAAATAATATTTTATTTTGCGTGTATTACTTAGTATGTATTCTTATTAATA
>CM040981.1:27954984-27957006 GCA_022985145.1 Pangasius djambal
TGACTTACCATTGGCTCCCGAGTCGGACTCCGAGGCCTCCTCAGGGTTTCCAGGAAGCAGGAAGTTGTACGCGCTGCGATCCGAACTTAAAGGAAGAGGAAGTTTTGGGAGACATTTCCTCATGAGCTGAACTGCACTTTCCACCAGAGACTCCGAGTCCTTCATCAACAAACACGCCTAAACACAAACACATGTAATAATCACTTAATAACAACTTAATAACCATTTAATAATCACTTAATAACCATGTAATAATCACTTAATAACAACTTAATAACCATTTAATAATCACTTAATAACCACTTAAAAACAATGTACTAATCATTTAACATTTAATAACCACTTAATAACAACAATGTACTAATCACTTAGCATTTAATAACCATTGGATAAGTTAATAACTACGTTCTAATCACTTAATAACAAACATGTAATAACTGAAATTATTTGATGTTTAATATTTTAATAACTAGGACACTTTAATACACGTTAATCGCTTAAAACCATTTAATAACTTTTTTCTGATCATTTAATAGTCATTTAAATAAACATTTGACAGCAGGTTTAATAACCGCTGTTTATAGTCATTTAATACATTTTAATAATCATTTTAAAACCAGTGAAAGCAAACAGTGGATTGATGTGTCAGTTATATAAGCCACGCCCACTCTATAAAAACCGTACCAAACGCTGAGCGTGTGTCTGTGTGCGTGTGCGCGTGTGTGTGTGTGTGTGTGTGTGTGTTGCAGTACCTGTGCGGTGTCATACAGCACCGCGACTCCTCCCTCAGAAACGAGGGCGTGTCTCCCGGCGCTGGTTTTGGCGGCTCTGTGCAGGCAGTGGAGGAACGCTCTGCGTATGGCGACGTTCTCGTTCCCCGAGTCCTGCGTGTGCCAGTCTTCATAAACTCTCAACAAGCCCGAGATGTAACCTTTCCCCACCGCCAGGCGGCCATTTTCCTCTGCAACAGAATTAAGGTCACTTTACACCACAGCGCTGTCGAGTTCTGGATTCTGATCGGTCTGTCGGAGCTTCCGGTCTGCGGTGTTTATAGTCAAATTAGCGTTTGTTCCTAGCTGATGATGTGACAATAAACGTGAAAATGGCTTTTTTTAAAAACGCTGCCTAGTGCCAAGACTTTACAGTGTCTCACCCGTCAAAGTTTACTGACTGGGCAGATGACATGAAGCTCTGGCCTGAGGTTAGCTACACTGATATTATTAACTACTTCATTTTCTCTGAAGGCTTTGATGGTGAAGAACGCCGAAATTACAAAAGTGCAGAAGCATATAATCACCTGCACAGCAATAAATCAGGCCGGGTTTTGTACAGGAAACACGGCGACTGTATTTCTCTGAAAGCAGAGGTAGAGTCGAGTCAGAGCGCTAGCCAGGCTCAGAAAGCGGAGTGATAGAGACGCTCGGTTGCTCAAGACAAGTATTTTCCAGGTATTTTCTTCAGTCTATTGCGGTTGTTGTGGCAGCCAATGACAGCACAGCTCGGCCCTGAGCTCATGTTTATTCTAACACTCAAAAGGTTTCTGTTTATTTATTCAGTCGCTCTTTTCTTTAGCCGGTTTTAATAAGGGTTCCTGTAGAGACCGGAACAGGACGACAGTACAGCGGAAGTTAGAGTCCATCGTGGAGGCGCTCGCTGGTTTCTCGAGAAGAAGATGGATCGAAAATTAATCAACATCTTCTGAGCAACATCACGCAGCGAACACGCTGATTACGTTTGGTGTAAGATGGACGCTGTGGACTTCTCCTTTAATACACTGCATGCACATCCACCGAGCGATTTAATTCCTTCTCGTTATTTTCCTCCTCAGGTCTCCTCAGGCCACAGTGTGTCTCCTAATACAGTATCTCTGTCACAGAGTGTGTGTGTGTGTGTGTGTGTGTGTGTGTGTGTGTGTGTGTGGATGTGAGGCTCCTGCACTAATACAGCTCTCTGAAATATTAATGCCAGAGTTTTATAACTCCCCCTGCTGCAGCTCTGGCTTCTACACGTGTGTGTGTGTGT
>CM040981.1:27982827-27995837 GCA_022985145.1 Pangasius djambal
CTCTGAACATGTCCAAACCATCTTAATCTGGCCTCCCTAACTTTGTCCCCCAAACGTCCAACATGAGCTGTCCCTCTGATGTACTCGTTCCTAATCCTGTCCAACCTCGTCACTCCCAAAGAGAACCTCAACATCTTCAGCTCTGCTACCTCTAGCTCTGACTCCTGTCTCTTCCTCAGTGCCACTGTCTCTAAACCATGCAGCATGGCCGCTCTCGCCGCTGTCTCGTACACCTTCCCCTTGATTCTCGCTGATATTTTTCTATCACACAGAACTCCCGACACCTTTCTCCACCCATTCCAACCTGCCTGCACTCGCTTCTTTACCTCTTTCCCACACTCTCCATTACTCTGAACTGTTGACCCCAAGTACTTAAACTCCTGTACCTTCTTCACCTCTTCACCCTATAATCTTGTTGGCCAAATCACTTCACTAGCCTATTTAATTATTTATCATTTTAGTTTTATCATTTTAGAAATATGGATTATTTTTTTTACACAGTAGTTATCTGTCTTTTTTTTTATAATAATTGATTTATATTAATTATTGCTTTTTAAATCAATTCATCTGATTGTTACACCCCTGATCATTAGCATATTCTGTCATTAGCTGAGTGTATAGTGTTTATTGCTCTATTTTGCCTCCTAGTGGATAAACAGGGAAACCGGGACTAACTCTTTTTCCCAATCTTTTAATTAAATTCCTTAAATTATTTCCAACAAAATGTATTTTAGTGGGATGGATCAGAACCCTAAATGGGCCATTAGTACCCTTTTTATGTTAGTTCCCTTTTTCTGAGAGTGTGTCAATTATTACCATTAATTAGTAGTTTATTAAAATAAACTAAAAAACAATAAAAAAGAGGTTATTACCATTAATTATTCATTAATTACATTATTTCCATTAAGCGTGAACTGAGATAGATTCAGATTAAGATTTTATTTACATCTAATCAATGGATCTGTGTTCATTTTAATTAAAGCATTCGCGAACAACGACTAAAATGTCAGATCTGTTTTTAGAGCCGACTTTGACCTCTGGCTCCGTGCCAGAACCCCGCCCACTTTTGAAGGGGTTAAACTTGTGCCGTAATGTAATTAGCAAGCGTTTCTCTCTCGTCGTCAGCTGTCCACATTACTCAGCTTTTCCCAGGAGAACACAGCTCTATTTTAAAATCTGACTGAAGTGTCACTCAGAGAGAAAACCGGGTTAAATTAAAACCCTCCAGAGGCTGAAATAACAAACGCACTAAAGCAACAATTCCCACAAACTCTTATTTTAGTATTATTGGCACAACATCTTTATTTTAATCATCATCTTTTCCAATTCCACATTTATCAGCCCCCTAAATTATCCGTGCTTCAGTCGAGATTCATTTTTTGAGCTACTATCCACTGGCCTCGAAATGTAAATATAGTAATAATAATAATAAAATAAAAACTTTTTTAAGAAGTAGAGAAGTTGGTGCTACTTTTACTAGTCGCTATATTGTTTATTTGATATCAGTTTAAGCTGGGATCACTGGGTTCGTGTAAAGATTTACTACTTTGCTTTTGGAAACTGGGACGTATAAAGCTTCTCCAAAGCTTTGCTACACTAGTGTAAAGTTTTGCTATGCCAATGTAAAGGTGTCCTGGGTGGATGTAAAGTGTAACAAGGGTGGTGTAATGTTGTAATGGATTGGTGTAAAGATACACCAGGCTGATTAAAAAGTTTACTTACTATCTTACTGTAAATGTTTGCTAGGCTAAAAGTAGTGTAAAGTTTCCTTAGTTTAATTTTTTTCTGAATTAGTGTAAAGGTTTGATGGATTAGTATAAGTGTTTACTAATTAAGCATAAAGGTTTACTGAGTTAGCATAAAAATCTGGTGGGCTAGTAACTCAAGCTTGTGTAAAAGTTTGCCTAGCTAGTGTCAAGTTTCTCTGTAAAGTAAAGGTTTGTACAGCCTATAAGGTTTTCCTGAGCCAGTGTAAAATTTCACTGAGAGAATCTAAAGGTTTTACCTGGTAGTTAAAAGTTTCCTTGAGCAAGTGTACAGGTTTGTTTGGCTATTGTAAAGTTTGTAAAGTTTTGCTAAGTCTGTGTAAATGTGTGCTAAACTAGTGTAAAGTTTCATTAAGTCAGTGTAAACATTTTCTTCTGTGGTGTAAACTTTCTGAGTCAGTCCAAAGGGTTACTAAAATAGTGTAAAACTTTGCTGAGCCAATGTAAATGTTTGATCATTTGGTGTAAAGTTTCCATGCAGCAAGCAAAAAATCTTACTAAAGGTTTTATTCATTTTTAAAGACTCAAGGTTCTGTGTAAAGTTTCATATTTACATATGCCCATGTAAATGTTTGCAAGACTAGTGTAAAATTTAATTAAGCTTGTGTAAACTTTATCTAAGCATATGTAAAGATTTGCTAACATAGTGTAAACATTCACAGAGCCTGTGTAAAGGTTTGGTAAGGTTTCACTATTTTCACTTTTGCTAAGTTAGTGTAAAGTTTCACTATGCCCATGTAAATGTTCGCAAGGCTAATTTAAATATTTATTTATAGTGTAAACCTTCACAGAGCCTGTGTAAACATTTACTAATCTGTTGTAAATGTTTGATAGGTTAGTGACCAATCTCCAAAGGGCCAATGTTGCTGCAGGTTTTGTTCTCCTGCTTGTTTGGAATGAAGATCTGCAGCCACCCAGACATTCTGATAGAACTGGAAGTTTTTCAGAGTGAATGTAAAGTTTTCACTGTGATGTGCACCACAGTATTTGACTGCGTAAGGTTTGCTAGTTTTATGTAAAGGTTCTCTGGGCTAGTGTAAAGCTTTTGCTAAGCTTCAGGAAAAGGTGTGCTTGTTTAGCATGAGGTTATTTCGATAACTCTTTAACTTGTTTAGCATGAGGTTATTTCGTTTAACCCTAAACCGGGTTTAAAAGTTTGCTATGTGAATGCGAATGTTTGCTATTGTATAAAGATTTGATAAATGAAAGAGCCAGGGTTCAGCTGCTATCGTTTCTATAGTAACAGCTCATACACAGGGAAGTTTTCTTAAAGTAAGGAGATGTTTAAGTAACATGAATGGAAGGAGTCTCCAGTGTCAGCGCTTTCTAACAGTCAGAGGTAAAGTTGTAACATAAAATTTCTGACGTCTTCAGGACAGAGGAGTTTTACGCTTCTTTTCGGTTTCTCAGTTCCATCCACCGTGTACGCATGACATGTGCCAACCCCCCCATATCACCACGTCAATCACAGAAAACCGTAAAGCTGATCTGAGTGATAAGTGTTAAATGTAAATGTCCGATTACCGCAGTGGGACGGCACCATTCCTCCGCTGCAACTCTATACATCTGCTTAAATATAGACATGCAACAGAGGCTGTAACCGGACGCTGTACTACTGATCATAAAGAGTTGATATTCCATTCTCAACAGTCGAGCCAAACAGAGGGACAGGGGGTCTGAATCCATAAATCAGAATTCAGACGAAGGAGCACAGAGAGAGAGAGAGAGAGAGAGAGATTAAGAGAGGTTTACTGTTTGTACTCTGAAGTACATTTTTAACCCACAGCGCTGCTGAGTCCCGGATTCTGATTGGTCAGAAGGTGATTCATTTTCTATAACAGCAGCTCTGACAGTAGTGCAGCTGCAAATCCCAGGTTTATACTAATGCACTCGTTCTGATACGTTATCGTTTCTATAGTGACAGCTCATACACAGGGAAGTTTTCTTAAAGTAAGGAGATGTTTATGTAACATGAATGGAATGAGTCTCCAGTGTCAGCGCTTTCTAACAGTCAGAGGTGAAGCTGTAACATTAAATTTCTGACGTCTTCAGGACGGAGGAGTTTTACGCTTCTTTTTCGGTTTCTCAGTAACATGACAAGCTGCGTAAATACTTCCGTCTTATTAAAAAGAAAAAAAAGAGAGGTTATATACGGATAAAATATGATGTGCCGTTCTTTAATAAATAAAAAACATGACTATTTTAATCACTTTCAGACACACACACACACACACACACTCACGCACAGTTTCAAAGCAACACAACAAGTGAATTACGTAAGTAACTCTCATCATCATTCCTCTGAGAGAGAGAAAGAAAGAAAGAAAGAAAGAAAGAAAGAAAGAAAGAAAATGGTGCTTGTGTGCTTAATGTGAAATATCACATTACGCCTGAACGCTACACCGATGCTACTCTCTCACATCTCGTTAACAATGAGAGCCAAATTACTCTCTGAGATTAACTGGATAATGGTCCATTCTTTTCCAATTAGGCCTCGCGTTCAGACGCAGAAGAGAATTCATTGTGCCAGTGATTTCTCGGGGTTGATTACAAGGTCTCGCTGATAATAAGAGAGTCTGATAATAAAATGATAAATGTAATTTCAGCTCAACTCCCCCTTTCACATTAGCGGATGATAAGCTAGTTAACGGCCCACTCGTCCCTGAATTACGCTATTTTCCATTCACAGGACACGAGCAACCGTTTAACGGCTTCATTCTAATCATCATCATCGAGTATTACGCTTCGTTAACACAAAGATCTCAGAGAAAATCAGCTTCTCCAGCTATGATGTGTCTTTCTCATCTTTTTTTCAATGAAGAGTTAAAAGAAGCGATTGATGACCATCTTCTATATTCATCTCTCTCTCTCTCTCTCTCTTTTTTTCTGTCATTATAGTTTTGTTTTTGTTTTTTATAGGTTGTCATGGTAATTCCTCTCTGATCAGTGTGGAAGCCATATTTGTTTATTTATATCTTGGATAATTTCTGATCTTGTCTAATGAAAGGAAGCTCATGATCTAACTGATAAACTGAACAAGCAGATTACAGCTAGAAATGGAATTCTTGAGTCTTTTCAGTGACACGAGTCATTTCAATCTGTTCAGTTAAATTATCATGAAATCATCTAAATCAGAAAACAAACAGCCTGAGTCATGTAAAATAGCAAATAATCTACATTAGTTGTGTTATTTTATAACATGCTTGCAGCTAATATTGCATGCTCTGGACATCTCCAGCTCAGAGCGCATGATTCACTGAACAAGAGAGAACTGCGAATGAAAAAAAATTCACTTGAGGCATCAATCAGGTTAATAGCCATTGTTTAAAATGTAGCATCAATGTAACAAAATGTAGCCTCAAAGTAACAGAATGTAGCCTCAAAGTGACATGTAACAAAATGTAGCCTCAAAGTAATTAAGTGTAACAAAATGTGATCACAATGTAACAAATAGTAACAAAATGTAGCCTCAATGTTACTAAATGTAATAAAATGTAGCTTCAATATAACAAATTGTAACAAAATGTAGCCTCAAAGTAATAAAATGTAACAAAATGTAGCCTCAGTGTAACTAAATGTAGCCTCAATGTAACAAAACATAATAAAATGTAGCCTCAGTGTAACAAAATATAATAAAATGTAGCCTCAATGTAACAAAATATAATAAAATGTAGCCTCAATGTAACAAAATATAATAAAATGTAGCCTCAATGTAACTAAATGTAATAAAATGTAGCTTCAGTGTAACAAATTGTAACAAAATGTAACCTCATAGTAAACATAATGTAACAAAATGTAACAATGTTGCCTCAAAGTAACAGAATGTAGCCTCAATGTAAGAAATGTATGTATGTCGTTGTCACACTGAATACATTTTGCATGTGAAAGATCTTTTATTGTCCTCTCCAGGCCTCTGTGCAATTCTCGATTCTCGATATACACACACAATTACCTCAAAAATAAAATCCAGCAAAAGTATTTTACATTTAAATAATACACTGCACTGTTCAGTGTACAGTAATTATCTGCCTCAACGCTTTTTAAACGATTTCAGATTTCCGTATCAGTGTTTATCATCATACTGTTGTGTCATCACGTCTCTATCCTTTTCCCACACTGACTGTGCTAATGTAATAATGCAGTGCTCTTCAGACTGTGCTTTAACGTGCCTGTGTCACGCCGCCATGTTTTAATCCCATAAAAGCTTCAATCGTCTCCGTAACAGATCCCGGGCTCTGTTTGGAAAACAGCCAAATGCCACAGACGCCGCTGAACCATACGATACGGCTCATCCCTGAGCACGGTGTCCGCCGGGACCTCCGACTCCCAGTCCTGACACTCACAGAATCCGATTTTAAAAAAACACAGTAAATCAAGCCATCCTGAAGTGGGCTGAGTTCCAGGAGAAGATGAGACACGGACTCCTGATCCTCATGATGCAGAATTCATTTAAGATCAATTGTAAATTGTAAAATACTTCCTCCGTGTACGTGCGAGACCTACACAGTGTTTCTGATATCAGCGCCTTCAAAATTTATAGTTTTTGTGTGGAAGTGTCTCGAGTGTGTGGAAGCATGTGGAGTGTTTGGAAGCATGTGGAATTGTGTGGAAGCATATAGAAGTGTTTGGAAGCGTGTGGAGTGTATGGAAGAGTGTGGAGTGTGTGGAGTCTCTGGAAGCGTGTGGAGTGTGTGGAGTCTCTGGAAGCGTGTGGAGTGTGTGGAAGCGTGTGGAAGTGTCTGGAAGAATGTGGAATTGTGTGGAAGTGTGTGGAAGCATGTGGAATTGTGTGGAAGCATGTGGAAGTGTTTGGAAGCATGTGGAATTGTGTGGAAGTGCATGGAAGCATGTGTAAGCCTGTGGAAGTACGTGGAAGCATGTGGAAGCTTGTCTAATGTGTGGAAGCACGTGAAGTGTGTGGAAGCGTGTGGAATGTGTGGAAGCGTGTGGAGTGTGTGGAAGCATGTGGAGTGTGTGGAGTCTCTGGAAGCGTGTGGAGTGTTTGGAAGCATGTGGAAGTGCGTGGAAGTGTTTGGAAGTGTGTGGAGGTGTTTGGAAGCATGTGGAATTGTGTAGAAGCATATGGAAGTGTTTGGAAGCGTGTGGAGTGTATGGAAGAGTGTGGAGTGTGTGGAGTCTCTGGAAGCGTGTGGAAGTGTCTGGAAGTGTCTGGAAGAATGTGGAATTGTGTGGAAGTGTGTGGAAGCATGTGGAAGCATGTGGAATTGTGTGGAAGTACATGGAAGCATGTGGAAGCTTGTCTAATGTGTGGAAGCACGTGAAGTGTGTGGAAGCGTGTGGAGTGTGTGGAAGCGTGTGGAGTGTGTGGAGTCTTTGGAAGCGTGTGGAGTGTGTGGAGTCTCTGGAAGCCTGTGGAGTGTTTGGAAGCATGTGGAAGTGCGTGGAAGTGTTTGGAAGTGTGTGGAGGTATTTGGAAGCATGTGGAATTGTGTAGAAGCATATGGAAGTGTTTGGAAGCGTGTGGAGTGTATGGAAGAGTGTGGAGTGTGTGGAAGCGTGTGGAAGTGTCTGGAAGTGTCTGGAAGAATGTGGAATTGTGTGGAAGTGTGTGGAAGCGTGTGGAAGTGTGTGGAAGCATGTGGAATTGTGTGGAAGTACATGGAAGCATGTGGAAGCTTGTCTAATGTGTGGAAGCACGTGAAGTGTGTGGAAGCGTGTGGAGTGTGTGGAGTGTGTGGAAGCGTGTGGAAGCGTGTGGAGCGTGTGGAAGCGTGTGAAGTGTGTGGAAGCGTGTAAAGTGTGTGGAAGCGTGTGGATCCTCGGAGAAAAGAACTCAGACTTAACCTTGAACTTCAGGAGGAAATTCGAGACTAAACTGAGAGACAGAGCTCTGGCTCAGAGCAGCTTTACTCCAAATCCTACAGGCTGTGTTCTCTCAGAAAAGCAGCATGATCTCACACAGCAACAAAACACACACAAACACACACACACACACACACACACACACACACACACACACCATAGGGTCAAAACACATCCAACAGCTGTGTTTATTTCACCAGTCAATATAAATTTTAGCAAGAATTCATCACTTGGTAATTAATAAGTCAGTGATCAGTTATGTGATATGTACTGAATAAAACACTGGGTGTAGTGCTTTTATAGGAAAATAATCAACTTTGGGCTGGTTTGATGAAACAAAGTCACTGTTACCACACCAAAGTTGATTACTTTCCTATAACAGCACGTTCCTTAGTGTTTTATTCCTTTTATACCACAGCAATCTATCAACTATTAACATTTTTTTATTTATTAAAGTTCGGCACATCATACTTTTATCCATTTATAGGTACATTTTAAAGTTCCTGTTCTCGCTTATGCTATAGCAGCTCTAAACAGTCATTCCCTCACTTTTTTCTCTCTCTTCAAATTAATAAGACAGAAAAACAAAAACGCCGTTTGTCACGTTACCGAGAAACTGCTAGGACGCGTAAACTCCTCCGTCCTTAAAGTTACAGCTTTACCTCTGACACTGGAGACTCCTTCCATAAATGTTAAATAAATTACAGAAAAAAAATATATATCAATGATTTTTTAAAATCTTTTTATAATCAGTGGAGCGTCCGCTGTACACGTCTCTGTGAACGAGCTGTTGCTATAGAAACGATAACGTATTAGAAGGAGTGCATTGATATAAACCTGCGCTACTGTCAGAGCCGCTGTTATAGAGAACTAATCAACTAAATCAGTATAAAAACATAGCAAGAAATATCAGAATAATCTTTTCTTCCCTGAGTCCTGAACAGTTTATTTTAAAAAGTGTCACAATTTTTGGTGATAATGGCGAAATTTGTGGCAATTGAATATGATTCTTTCAAATACCTCAAATTATCATCAGTAGGTATGATGTGATTTTGGATATTTTCCATTTCAGTGTCTCTGAGGCTGTTCTGAATGCTTATTATTATTATTATTTTTATTGAAATGTTATTATTATTTAAAATACAAACGTTCAGAACAATAAGCTATTCATTCCTCTGTTCCGTTAAAACCTTTCTCAGTGAACGTTTACCTTTGCTTATGATAAATGATGAAATCTAACGTTTATGTGCGGAGAAGTTTTTTTTTCCTCGAGGTCGTATTTCATGTGCAGTGTGGCATCAGTAAATCCTCTGGCTTTGGAGTTTAAGCTTCCTAAATCTCCACGTGGCTCTGGCAGAAACGAGACAAACATTTAAATGTCACATCGGATCGAGCAGAATCTAAAATAAACACTGAGACAGCCGCGTTTTCTCGTGCACATTTCCATAACTGCGCTCTGGTGCGGCCTTTAATGCACTTACAAACTGGTGAAGTGGGTGTGGCCTAATATTCTAATGAGGAGCTTGATTGACATTGACAATTGAGGCACTCAAGCAACTAAATCAGGATAAAGTAGCGACGATACACTTAAAATCTCTAGCTTACATTCTATTAAAACTAAAAAATTAAAAGTGTTTAAAATAAAATGTTTTTTATACACAAAATAATAGTTGTGTTTTTTTTTTTTTAACAACAAAAATATTTTTTGTTTTGATGAACATTAAACATGAAAGTATTTTTTACCAAGAATCAATCAAAATACAAAATACAGCAAAATAAAAATAAAAATCAGTAATATTGTGAATAATGAATCATTTTTAATGCACGAAAACATGAATCTCCTTCTGAATCTGTTAAACAAAAAACAAAACTATTTTTTATGCATGAACAAACAAAAAATAAATAATTAGTTAATAATTATGATTTTTAAACAATTTTTAGCTTTTAGTTTTTAATTGCATGATCACAAGACAGCATGAATCTGCAATTTGGCGAAAATGGATTTTTAATGTACGATCAACCCAACGAGAAGAAAAATAAATAATTTGTGATTTAAAAAATAGTTTTTTAACACATAAGTCAACACTAAAGAAAACTTTTGATGTACGTTAAATTAAAATACAAAATTTTATTAACTCATTTTTAATCCACAAAGAACAAAAAAAGTAATCTGTCATGAATGGACTGGATTTTTTTTTAATGGTGCACATTAAATAAATAAATAAATAAATGCAATTTTTTAATTTTAAAGCACAACCAACAAAAAATCCTGATGTATGTCAAACAAAAAAGTAATTTTAACTTTTTTTTAATGTAAAAAATGAGTAGTTTTTAATGAACAATCAGCAAAAATGCTGGAATCTGCAGTTTCAAAAAGCAATTTTTTGATGAATGTTAAACAAGAATGTAATTTCTAAACTAGTTTATACTGTACATATGATCAGCTAAAAAAAATAAGGAATTTCTCTTTACTATATTTAATTATAAATTAATAATTTAAATAATTTGGACTTTAAAAAGTTTTGATGCAAGAATGAAATTTTTAATTAACTTTTAAAGCATGATCTACCAAAAAAAAAACATATTTTAATAAACAAATCATTTTCAATGGACAGAAAATGAAAATGTGCAATTTAATAAAAACTAATTTTGATGAACATTAAACAAGAAAGCAATTTTTTAACTATTTAAAAAAAAACTATAAAGTTTTTTAATGCGTGATCAATCAAAAAAATGGTTAATGAATAAATTTTAATGCATAATTGTAATTAAAAAAGTTTTAATGAGTGAATCATTTTTTAAATGATGTGATCAGCAAGAGCTCATAAAATCAGCAGCTCTTTAGATTTAAATGAGGACAAATAGAAAGTTTTAAATCAGCAGATTTTTTTTCATTAATGCACAAAAAAAGAAAAATGTAAATCTTCGTGATCATTTTTTTCGTAACACGTGACTGATTTGCGATCTTTCGGCGGTGGAGGGGGGTCTGAAGTCGTCCGTAACAGCGACCGCTCACTGAGTGAAGGAGATAAAAGCCGGAGCGAGTGGACAGGAGAGTGATATAGTAGTGGAAAGATGAAGGGTCGAGATTCGCCGCTCTCGCTCGCACTTATAATAGAACCCTAACGTGATCCTGCGACCGGAGAACATCGCCTCAGCGCCATGGAAACGGCGTTAAAAGCACAGAGCAACTGAAGCACTGAACTTTCCAAATGCGTAGAAAGGTGTCTGGCTTTCCATATCACTCTCTCTCTCTCTCTATCACACACACACACACACACACACACACACACACACACACACACATAAATGGAGAGTGTTTTTGAGCTGATAAACAGACACAGAAGGCCTGAGCTTCTAGAAAGTTCTGCGTACCACAGCAGTGTGTGTGTGTGTGTGTGTGTGTGTGTGTGTGTGTGTGTAAACATGAACCACAAAACACTAACCCACGCATCATCAGTCTCCAACACATAAAACATAATATTGTTTGCTTGTTTGTTTGTTTGTTTGTTTATTTGTTTATCATGCGTAACCTCAATCACACGTCTGCAGTTGTATTCTGTTCTATTTTCTAACAAAGAAATTTCCAAACAGTATTAATTTTCTTTAATATTTTAATTTTATTTGTTTTATTTCAATTAACATTCACCCTAAAATGCCGGAGAATCTGCCCCCTTTACTGTAACTGCATAAAAAATGTAACAATCTGTCTATAAATATTCACAAATATGCATGAATATGCATGAATATGCAAATGTCCTCCTAATGTTCTGGTCATTGGAAGTTCAATCATCAACATCAGGCCTCATTTATTAGTTAATTAATGTAATAATTGGTTACTAAAGTTGTGTGTAAATGTTTTTGTAGCCAAAGGAAACTAAAAATTCCCAAAAAATTGTTAAAGATTTTCTTCGTAGTGACGTGCGTGTGTTTATAAATATTCATCAGCTGTGAATGACCAAGCATGTTCACGGCACATTTACATTTAGCCACGCCTACAAAACTCCATAAAAGGTATGACTCAAAGAGAGAGGAAAACGACAAAATGAGAAGTAAAAGAGTGAAAGAGCGCCTCCTAGGTGCAGTGTGAGCTAAATCTTCCAGTAATGGTTACCATAGACACACACTAACTCCTCCTCCTTTTATTGGGTGCCATTACTTTCATCTTGATTGAATAGCTAGTTTTAATTTTGTTAATTTATGGATTTGTTTTGGAATCGCTTTCTTTTAGGTCAGGGTAAAAATGAACAGGTTTTGTCTGGGTGTTGAGGTGGGCGGAGCTTATTTCTGGCCCAGAAAAAATGTAAACACAAGGCAAATGGTGATACCGGAACCTGATCTCATAGAGAAATTTATGAATTTCAACATGTGACAGCAGGATGTGGCTGAATTTCTTACGAATCAAGGAAAATAGGTGGAATGAACGATGTAGCTCCGCCCCTAATCCTAACTCCGCCCCCGATCCTAATACTAACCCTAACTTTTTCAAACAACTTGAGTTGTGGGAATTGCTGTGAAGATGCAGTAATGTTGCAATAATGTGAATCACACTGAATTTTACTGAGGTGTCCTTGAGATGATATGATTATTAAAGGTCTATAAACATGTTTAAAGATTACAGACCGCACCTTTAAATTTAAACTCCACCCTGAACGATTTGCATATTAATATTTCTAATTAAACTGTGTTCTTCAAGATTTACTTTGAAGAATGAAATTCCTGCATTTTTAGTTTAAACCTACTGCTCTATTTTCATTTTTTGTTAACCATTTCTTATATTACCCACAATGCCTTGGGGGTTCAGTGGGATTTCTTCTCTAAAAAGAGCGAGATGCGTAAAAGAGATCGTAAAGCTGCATTGCATTCTGGGACTCTGAGTCCAACATTCGCTCCAAAGTCCACACCACTTTTAATGTCCTCCTGTGACATTAGAGTGACACACAACCGCTAACTTCTCAAAGGAATAACAAAAATACAGCGCCAACCAACACGTTATCGCCAGAATCGCTAAACACATCAGAAATATTCCAATCTAAACATTTCAGGGAGGAGTTTTCCTTTAAGAGACATAAGTTTAGGGTTAGGCGTAACGTAGCGTTGCGTTGCGCTAAAGCCAACGTCGTTCTTGGCAAGTGCGGGATTTGATATGCGCATTGGGGGCATTGCGAGAATAAGTGCCATTGCTTACCAGCTGTGGGATGAACACAGTGCCTCAGACTGCCAGTCCAGGTGAAGACGCTCGGCCTGCCGTGGCTGAACATCACTGCGCTCACGAGACGTCACAGAATTAATAAATAAATAACTATATGAACAAGAAGAGCAGGAATGGGGAACGTTCTCTCTGGTTTGTTTGTGTGTTTCTCTCCTCCTTGACTGTCCAACCCCCTGTTCACTCTCTCTCTCTCTCTCTCTCTCTCTCTC
>CM040981.1:28004875-28014997 GCA_022985145.1 Pangasius djambal
TTATTATTATTATTATTATTATTATTATTATTATTATTAGTCTAAATACAGAACATCATTCAGTCTATGATTAGCATGTGACTAGCATCACTCTGTCTTATGCTAACTTTAGTTATTCGTCAGGAAAGCGTATTTCTGTCCGCGTTATGGTCATACGTACGGTTTAATAACGCTCACACCAGCTCCTCAGCTCCTTATTTAGTCTCAGATTCAGTGAAAAAAATCTGAGGCGTTTATGATTAGCATGATTAGCATTGCTTCACTGAGTGATGCTAAGTTCAGTAAAGCATTTCATCTCACACAGTCTTCCACAATCCGTCTGGTCTCTGAAGGACGGCGTGATATAAACAGTAACAGATGGCTGGAAACTAAATACACGCTGAGCTTCTCACTTTTAATGTCTGCTCTCTGGAGTTCCCAGACACTCTCGGACGTATTCTTCTGTACCGAACTTCTCATTCTGACCTTGAGCTAAATTCCTGCAGCAACCTGCTGAGCGAGCTGAATGCATTCGTCTCGACAGGCTTCGTGTAATTAACAGGTAAAAGTTAGTGTTTATTTAGCGTCTCAGGCTGAAGGTTGAAGGTGTGAAATGTACAGAATGCTGCACAAGCACAAGTTTAACATCAAGAGTGTTAGAACTGGACATGTTTTTCATCAGAGGCTGTAAGATGGTAGGTTCTTCAGTCTGTGGATCAGTCATTGGTGGGTTGGACAGTTAGTAGTTTTTGATGTTTGGTCAGTCAGCCGGTGAACCTTCCAGCCAATGCGTCAGTAGGTTAGTGGTGGGTCTGTGAGTGGATCAGCTGGTAGGTTCTTCAGTCAGTTGGTCAGTCAGTGGATTAGTCAGTTAGTAGGTTGGTTGGATGTTTGGTTGGTTAGCTGATGAACCTTTCAGGTGGTTCATTTGGTCAGTTTTAGTGGTTCGATCAGTTGGTTGCTAGGTTGCTAGATCAGTGAGTCAGTTGGTGGTCAGATGCAGGTTCAGTTGGTTAGAGGGTTGGACAGGCAGTCAGTGGGTTGTTCAGTAGGTAGGTGGGTCAGTGTTTGGTCGGTTGTAAATCAGTCAGTTGGTTGATCAGACATTTGGTGGGTCAGGATTTGGGTCTGTGGATGGGTCACTGATTGGCATTTGATTTGGGTTGGTTGGTGTTGGGCCGCTCCGTCAGTGGGTTGCTTGGATGTTTGGTTGTTGAGTCAATCAGTCAGTGGGTTGGTTGGTGTGGAAGTTGGTCAGATGCTGGTTTGGTCAGTTAGAGGTTTGGATGGTTGGTCAGTGAATTGGACAGTTGGTTGGTCAACAGGTTGGTCAGTTAGTGGGTGGGTTGATTAGTAAGTGCATTGGTCAGTAGGTGGGTGGTAAATTGATGAATCATTTGGTGTGTTAGTGGGTAGGTCAGTCAGTGGGTTGATTGTGAGTCAATTAGTCAGTCAGTGAATGGGTCACTGGGTCGGTCACTTGGTTGTTGGGCCTCTGGGCTGATCAGCGGATTGGTCCGCCTTTCAGCCAGTGGATAGGTTCATTGGCAGATCAGTGAATCAGACCATTGGTTGGTCGATCAGCCAGTGGATTGGTCAGTAGATGGGTTGATCTGTCAGTGGATTGGTTGGTCACTGGGTTGATCAGACAGTTGATGAATGAGGCTGTCATTTGGTCAGTCAGTGGATGGGTTAGTTAGAAAGTTGGTCAGTTGGTGGTCAGGCAATTAGTCACTTAGTGGTTGGGGCAATAGGTCAGTCAGTGGATTGGTCTTCTGTTCAGCCAGTGAAGAAGCTGGTCAGTCGATGGTGGGTCAGTGAATCGGATCATTTGTGGGTCAGAGGGTCAGTCAGTTTGTGCGTGAATTGATCAGTTAGACAGCAACATATTATATATATATATAATATTTAACATTGGATAATAGCAGATCTGACCCTAATGACACCGGTACACACACACACACACACACACACACTTTATTTTAAAAATTCACCATGCTGCCAGATCACAGCTCGTCCCCAGCATGTTATACAGTTTCATGGCGAGATCTCTGGTGTCTAAATATGGGGCGTCTAAAGTGCAGTAGCTCAGTTAACCAGCCGTTTAGGTTTTTACTGCAGATACCAAACGGGAACGATACGTCCACCATCGCCAAAACAGCAGCACACACTTCACTGCGCTCCTAAACTGACTGTAATAAAAAGTTATGACCTACAGTAATAATAAATATTACGAGCGCTGTGCACAGGAGCTCATTTTTAAACACTATTTACTTATTCGGTATTTTCTTTTACACTTTATTTTACTTCATATTCACTTACACAGTCACTAATGCAGTGCTTATTTGTTTCATCACTTCCTGTTTGGCATGTTTTGCTTTTTTTTTAAAAATTTTTATTTGTGTTTTCTTTAAATAGAAAAAAGTTATTATTATTATGTTTTTATTATTATTATTAGATTTTAAAAACACACTGACAAAAAAGTGCTAGAATAATAAATTAAAATGTGTTAAAAATAAATAATTACATTAGAAAAAACTTTTTATTTTATTTTAATGAGCTTAATAGGCTCCCAATGACAACAAAAAATAGAAAAAGAAATGCTAGATTAATTCAAATAAAATGTCAGTTATGAAATAAATAATTAAATGGAAAAAACTTCAGCTCACAATGACAAAAAAATTAATAAAACTAAAAAATAATATATAAATAATCAAAAAGATTTTAGAAAAAACATCAGAAATACAATTTTATCACTTATTAATTTATTAGTTTAATTATATAATTATTCTTGGTTATTAACAAGTCATTGGGAAATCACTATTTTAATAAATAAATAAATAAATAAATAAATTTTTAAGAATTCCACCTTATACAGTATATTTTATTCATTTATATATTTTTGCACTTTTCCATATGATTCATTATTTTCCTGTTAGTGTTTATTTAATCGTTTACTTTTTTTATTTAAATGCAAATGGCATGCCGTTGTTTTAAAGCTTATGATTTAAACTTCATTCAACTAAAATGAGCAGTTTTAAATAATAAGCAGTTTTAAATAATAAGCAGTTTTAAATAATAAGGATAAATGTGAAAAAAAAATAAAATAAAAAATCACACTTACACGTCAGATGCTCTCTCAACTTCCGGAACAAAGACGCTTTGCAGAACCTCCATGTCGGAGCAGCTTGCGCCGCCGTATCGTCGTCGGCCATCATGGCGGCCATGTTGTATCAATTAATTTCAAAATGAATTTACTTTCCTTCTGTGTAGTTGAAGCTGATGTTATACACTCTGGCACTGATGCACGAGAGCTCACACACTCGGCCCATGCTGAAGATTTAAAGCCTCGTTTAAAAAAAAAAAAAAAAAAAAAAAAAAAAAAAAGGCATCTGGCTCAAGTTTTACCAGCGTGATGAAAATGCGCCTCGGGGACGTCAGCACCCGCGGCCATGTTGTGGTTACGGTTGCGGGCCTCGAGTTAAAGTCCATGGAGATCCTCTCAGGATTGCCGTTCTTCTATTTTAGCTCTGATGCATCATGCTGGAGGGGATAACGTCTCTCCCGTGACCTCGGAGTGGCCTTCTGAATGGATCTGGTTTAAAAGTTTGGAATAGGTGCTGATGATGATTCGATCACTACTGCTTTCATCTGCTTTCATCACTTTCATCCATCAGCAGGACGTTCAAAACAAATAAACAAATAAACAAATAAATGTACGCTAACGACCAAGAGCATGTAAGGAATAAAACAAAATGGAGTTACGAGAAAAAAAAAAAACACCCTGAAGTTAATTATTTTTATTCCTCTTATACCACAGCAACTTGCCAACAATTACAATTTTTATTTATCATAGAATTTCATACTTTTTATCTGCTTATATTTACGAGTTAGTTCCTGTTGTCGCTTACGTTATAGCAGCTATAAACAGTCGTTCCCTCACCAGCGTCTCTTTTCTCTCTCTTCAAGTTAACAAGATGAAAAAAAAAACACAAGAAACCGCAAAGAAGCGTGAACTCGTCTGTCCTGAAGATGTCGGAAAACCTAAAGTTACAGCTTTACCTCTGTCTGTTACAAAGCGCTGACACTGGAGACTCCTTCCTTAAATGTTAAATAAATCAGTGTGTCCTTACAGAAAACTTCACCGTATCAACGATTGCACACTTTTAAAAAAAAAATGGTTTATTATTAGCAGGGTGTCCGCTATACAAGTCCTTGTGAGGGAGCTGTTACTATAGAAACGACAAGCTGTCAAAGTTTGCTGGACTCTGATTGGTCAGAAGGTGTTGATTAATTTTCTGTAACAGCAGCTCTGAGAGTAGCACAGGTTTATATTAAGGTGCTCGTTCTGATACGTTATCGTTTCTATAGCAACAGCTCATTCACAGGGACGTGTAAAGCGGACGCTCCGCTAGTGATAAACAGAGTTTAAAAAATCGTTGATGTGGTGAAGTTTCTGTAAGGAGAAATGTGTTTATTTAACGTTTAAGGAAGGAGTCTCCAGTGTCAGCGCTTTGTAACAGTCGGAGGTGAAGCTGTAACTTGAAGTTTTCCGACATCTTCAGGACAGAGGAGTTTACGCTTCTCTGCGGTTTCTCGGTAACACGCGTAACAAGCTGCGATTTAATCTTTTGTCTTATTAATTTCAACAGAGTGAAAAAAGCGAAGCTGGTGAGGGACCGAGTGTTTATAGCTGCTATAACGTAAGTGACAACAGGAACTAAGTGGATAAAATGTATGCTGTGGTTGTTTGATAAATAAATAATATAATTGTTGGTACATTGCTGTGGTATAAGAGGAATAAAACACTTGCAGATGTGCTGTTAGAGGAAAATAATCAGCTTCAGGATGATTAATAGTGAAATCCAGTTGAGTTACGCTGCACGCAGGGACGCTGATGTTACATTCTGTATCGCTAATCTTCTAAATTAAACAGAGAGTTAGCCAGAAAGTTAGTAAGAGAAGAATTTAGAATATGAACAATATAATATGATCCGGTGTGTGTGTGTGTGTGTGTGTGTGTGTGTGTGTGTGTGAGATAGATGCTGAAATCTCACCTTACGCTTATCAGATTTCTGTAATCTTGTGTAAGCTTATCACTGCTCGCATATAAAGAGGCAAATGGTTTGTTATGGTTTAAAATTAGCCGTAACTCATGTTTCACTCGCCACTAAATTCCACTAAAAGCGTCACTAAGCACTCGGTACTGAATTTAATATAGCATTACGATGTTCCTGAAGAATCTTAATAGGAGGAGCATATGTTTCACTGCTAACACACACATCTTAAAGTACAGAAGATCAGCAGGTCTGTCTTTAATGAACCTTTACTCCATTAATCATTCAAATTATCTAGAAAATATGACAAAATTACAAAATTATTTACCAATAAAATCACCTACTGAACTCAACATGAGCTCAGACTTTTTCTGTTAAAGCTGTTGCATGTGAGTTTTTCCTGATATACAGATAAATGCTAATCAAGGTGTACCACAGGGCTCCAGGTTCGGTCCGATTCTGTTTCACATTTCTCGCATTTCCTGGACTATAAAATGTGGTCTGTGGGTTGTTTTTTTTTAATACATCCTGTTAAGCTGAGGAGAACATGATGATGAAGGCCAGCAGATCAACCTTAAGAGTTCTTCAAGTGTTCGTGGTTGTTAGCTGGCAAAATAAAAAAAATTCTACATGGAACAGTTTTGTGATAGGGAAACACTCTGTTGTATGTTCCTACATAGAACTCAGAGGAACATCCAAAGAAGCTTTAAACTTCTGAGCGATTTGCATAATAATCTTCTATAATTAGCATGCAATCTTCAACAGCATCCGAACTTTAATTTAGAATGAAATTCTGAGTTTTTTTTTTTTCTCAGCTTAAAATTCTTTCATGGACATGTTGCTTTATTTTTGTTACGGTTGATGCTGATAATGGTGGTGCAGTGGGCGCAATTTAGCCCTCGCTTCATCTCTACCTAAAGAGAGAGATGCAGCGGCGCTTTAGTTCTTTAGTTCTTTAGTCTGTTAGTCTGCCCAGCTTTGAGAGTCGCTCTTCTGTCAGCTAAGAACAGAAAGCTGAGGCTGCAGTGGGCACAGGCTCACTAAAACTGGACAGGTGAAGACTGGAGAAACGTAGCCTGGTCTGATGAATCTGGATTTCTGCTGAGGAACGCAGATGTGAGGGTCAGAATTTGGCTCCGGCAGCATGAATCCATGGACCCAACCTGCCTTGTGTCACCAGTCCAGGCTGGTGGAGGTGGTGTGATGGTGTGTGGAATGTTTTCTTGGCACACTTCAGGCTCGTTAATACCAATCAATCATTGCTTGAACCATGGCCACTGTGTATTTGAGTATTGTTGCTGAACATGTGCATCCCTTCATGGCCACCATTTACCATCTTCTAATGGCTTATCATTCCAGCGTGATGATGCACCATGTCACAAAGCACAAAGCAAAACTCGTCCCAAACGGGTCTCATGAACATGACGATGAGTTCAGTGCTGTTCTTCAGTGGCCTTCCCAGTCACCGGATCTGAGTCCAGTAGAACACCTTTGGCAGCATGAAAGCGCTCCTGAAAAACCTGCAGGAATGGCGTGATGCGATCATCTCAACACGGACCGGAATCTCAAAGGAACGTTTCCAACATCTTGTGGAATCTGTGACACGAAGAACTGATGATGTTCTGAGAGCAAAGGGACCGAGAGCCCTGCCCAGTGTTAGTGTAGTGTTCCTAATAAAGTGCCCAGGAAGTGTATCTCCATGACAGTGTGACACCAGCCACAAGCAAAATATAGGAATTAGGATAAATGGTAACATCTGGAAAAATAAATGATTAAGGAATTAATGAAGAATTAAAGAATTCTCAAGAAAAAAAGAAAGAAAAGAAACAATACACTATTCTTTAGTTTAGTTTCTAAAACTTTATCTTTTATCTGTGTTTGTTAAAAGGTCCATAAATAAGTCCAGTTATTCTATCTGAATATCTTCAGGGTAAATTATTAAAGATCCGGTTAGAACCTGTACAGAGCAGAGTGTGTGTGTGTGTGTGTGTGTGTGTGTGTGTGTGTGTGTGTGTGTGTGAGATCAGAACACTAGAGGGAGCAAGAAGTCAACTTTACACTCATTTACACCCCAAACACCGTAATGCAGAGCTGAAGTATTCTCAGTTCACCTAGAAATAACAACAACAACAACAACAACAACAACAATAATAATAATAATAATAATAATAATAATAATAATAATAATCAGTATGAGTGTGCAAATGTGTTGTTTAAACAGTAACATTCAACAATTTATTATCTTATTTAAATAGATAGATAGATAGATAGATAGATAGATAGATAGATAGATAGATAGATAGATAGATAGAAGGGTGGATGGATGGGTGAATAGAAAGATGGATGGGTGGATGGATAGATAGATAGATGGGTGGATAGAAGGATGGATGGATGGACGGATGGATGGATGGGTGGATGGATAGATAGATAGATAGATAGATAGACAGATGGATGGGTGGATAGAACGATGGATGGGTGGATAGATAGATAGACAGATGGATGGGTGGATAGATAGATAGATAGATAGATGGACAGATGGATGGGTGGATAGAACGATGGATGGGTGGATAGATAGATAGACAGATGGATGGGTGGATAGATAGATAGATAGATAGATAGATAGATAGATAGACAGACAGATGGATGGGTGGATAGATGGATGGATGGATGGACAGATGGATGGGTGGATAGAAAGATGGATGGATGGATGGATAGACGCTCATTTCCTGGTCATTTCCCGTCTTCATTGTTCTGGTGCGCTCTCATCGCTCAAAATCCAAGCCCCGCCCACCTCATCAGCGATTGGCTGCTTTTGTACCGTACAAAATCGCGCCCATTTCTAGTGTACTCAAATCCCATTCGGCGCTCGCGCAAATTAGCGCTACGGAAGTTGAGTCCTGATTGGCTAACTCCGACGTCACTCACTCTGAAGATCCCCGCCCCTATTTTCTGGGGGAGACATAAAGACTTCCACGTTATGTTTTTTCAGCTCTCAGTCGCTGTAAGACTGGAGTGCAGCGAAAAGGTGTTTAAAGAAGACTTTATCTCGATTGTGGCTGCGGAAATAAAGATTATGTTCCTGTCAGAGATTCGGACATAGCGGAGAATAAATCCGGAAAGATTTACATTTCTGTATGTGAGTATCTTTTCATTTCTAACGCAAATGTTTAGCTACTTTGATTAGTCTTCAGTCTGCCATCACACAAACAGGATAATTTTCAGCATAATTTAACTTCATAATCAGTAAGAAACTCTTAGATAAGTCTTTAAACGTGGTTTAGACTGAAATAATCGCTCTCAGTTTGATTAAATATTCATTTATATTGAAGTCTTTTCACTTCACTGCATGCCAACGCACTGATCTGGAGAAACCCTGGGCTGAGTCCCAAATGGCCGCCGATGCCACTACGTAGGGTGCATGACGCCATTACGTCGCACACTACCTAGGGCGCCTTTGTAGGGAACACAGTGGTGTTTGGAATTCGGCCAGCTGAGACTTGACGCTAGCAGTATTAGCTAGCTCATACAAAGTCTGATCGGTTTTATAAACACAGTTTGGCTAAATGATTTAAAATTAAAACATTTTTAAGTATTTTTGGAAGATTAAAAGAATGTTTTGGGGGTTTAATTTTAACAGAAATGTTAGTACCTTCAGCTAATTTCTTTAGCTAAGCTACAAGTAGCACAGTGCTCATTATAGAGTAGTAATAACTCTCTCTATATAACATTAATTTAAAAACTTTAATTTTTTAAATATTTTTTTTTATAATGATCACATTTTATTAATAGCTAAATATTTTTATATAATATTTTTTGTTGTTTTTTTTACTTTTTGTTACAGGTTAAACTATTACCTATATTTTATATCTTATAAAAGTATATTATATATTTTTTACTTATTTATTTAAAATTTGATATTTATTATTTATTATATATTTGTTTCTTTTGGTTAGTATTATACTGCGTTATAGTGCATGTAAAAAAATACTTTTACAAATTTTTAAAAATTTAAAAAAGTGTTTTTATTAGTGTTACATATTCAATTCTTTATTATTATTTTTTTTTTTTTAGCATTCTAAAAATATTATTTTTTACATTTTATTTCATTTTTGGTTTGTACCATATTGCACAAGTTTTACTTTATATATTTTTTTATTTATAGCTTTATTTATTTATTGTATTTATATTTTTATTTGTACTTTTTCCTGTATTTATTTACTTTTTTAAATGTATATCTACACAGTTTTTTTAAAATATTTCTTTAGCATTCTGTTTATTAAATTATTTCTAAAAGTACAAATATATATATATATATAATAAACTCTGGAGGGATGTGGCCTGTAAAGTTAAAGTTAAACACTGTAGAAATTAATTTTTACTTTTTAATTTTTTTCAGCTGTAAAGATTGATATTGATATGAAATTTTTGATTTTTTTTTTTTTCTCATCTCACATCTCAGCATTATTCACGTTCTCGTGTCATTTTTATCTATAATGTCCGTGTTATTCCAAGGATGTGTGTGTGTGTGTGTGTGTGTGTGTGAGAACAAGATTTCCGCAGACGCAGCAGAAACACAAACCTGTTCTGTAAAGAAAGAAAGAAAGAAAGAAAGAAAGAGAGAAAAAAAGAAAGAAAGAAAAAGGAAAAAACGTGGATCATAGTCATAGTTCACTCTCTAGTCGTTTCGCTTCTGTGGCTAATGACTGACGCTGTACTGCGTCTTTATCGATGTAGTGTGACGTCAAATAACAGGAAAATAAATTAATAAAGAAAGAAAGAAAGAAAGAAAGAGCAGCCGTCTGTGTAAGGATGAAAGTAGCGATCAGGGCGGAGCGACGCGACCGAAATATCGTATCGCGATGATGGAACGAGTTTCTACGCTCCGCGATACACGTCACAATCCACGCGTACAGGTTTACAAACGCTAGTGCTGGAATGTAACTATAAACGGATAAAAAATATACCCTTTCGTTCCTTTAGTAAACAGAATAATCGTAAGTGTCGGAAAGTCGCTGTGGTGTAAGAGGAATAAAACACGGCGCGTGTTATTTCTCACGTGACGACGCAGTAATCGCGACGTTCCTGA
>CM040981.1:28015097-28028146 GCA_022985145.1 Pangasius djambal
TTTTTTTTTTTTTTTTTTTTTTTGTCTTTTTTCAGATTTTTTTTTTTCACAGATGTAAAATTTGCATAAAAACAGCCTCCTGGTGATTATTCGCACATCTCGACACCTCCGCGTTCCCGAATCTCCGTCTCCAGGCTCTGATCCGACGCACCATTCCGTCTCTTCTCCTTTTTTTAAAAAATATTTATTTATTTATTTAATTTATTTATTTAAATGACTTTCCCCTGAGCTGATGGGAGTTTTTTTTTTTCTTTTTTCCTCCTGGACTTCATGCCAGTCGGTGATGTCTTGAACGTTGTAAACCCTGAAAACGTTGCCAAGGTTTGATTCTGACTTAAGTGAAAAGCTCCTCACTTCCCGCTGTTTCCGCTGCGGCCGGAGTGAAGACGCACCGGAATACCAACGCTCCGAGTGAAAGGATCCCGAGGAAGATCGGTCAGGAACGCTGACAGGGAGAACATTCGACAGAAGAAGGAGCTTTATTCTCCGGTTAAAAGGTGTCACTTGTTCGTGTTCGGCGATTCTGCGACTTTGGCGTCGTTTCCGCCGTTGTTGAGCGACGGTTGCCGTGGGAGACGGGATGAACTTCGGAGGAACTTCTTTACGGTTTCGGAGATTTGTTTAATTACTCCTCGCTGGACGGTTTTACGCCGATTCTTTTCTCCGCCGCAGTCGATTTCCTCTCTCCGGATGAATTCGAATTCCCTCAGCTGATCGGTCCGAAGGTGTTGATTAGTTTTCTCTTAACAGCGGCTCTGACAGCTGCGCAGGTTTATATTAACGCGCTCGTTCGGATACGTTGCCGTTTCTATAGCAACAGATCGTTCACAGAGAAGTTTTCTTAAAGTAAAGATGTGTTCATGTAACATTTTATGGAAGGAGTCTCCAGTGTTTATAGCTGCTCTAATGAAACGTAATTTACGTTAGCGTTTCTATAGTAACGGCTCGTTCACGCGACGTGTACAGCGGAAACAAAATCGTTGAAATGAAGTAAAGTTTTCTTAAAGTAAAGAGACGTTTGTTTATTTATTTCTGTAACATTTAGGGAAGGAGTCTCCAGTGTCGGCGCTTTGTAACAGTCGGAGGTGAAGCTGTAAGGGCTGATAGGGTTTATAGCTGCTTTAACGTAACGTAGTTTGTCACGTTAAACGTAAAAATGTAACTAAACGCATAAAAACTCTTTAATAAATAAAAAAATTAGAATCGTCGGTCATTTGCTGTGGTGCAAGAGGAATAAAACACTCGGGGACGAGTTCATCACACCACGCTGAAGACAAGTTTGTTAATGAAAATAAAGAAAAATACGATAAAATACGAATAATTAAACGTTTCTCAGAAAAACGAAGAGGAAAAAAAAACTAAACGGAATAAAAGACACGAGGACCGAAGTTCGGATTTAAAGATGGCGGAAGTTTTGAGCTTTGTGGAGATTTTCAGGGTCCAGCGTCAGGAGCTAACTGCTGCTTCTCGTCTTTTTCTTTTCTTTCTTTTCTCTTCTGCAGTTTCCATCCTTCCATCTTTCCTCCTTAGTGGTCGTATTATTTGTTGTAGATACGAAATATAAACGTAAAACCCTCATTAAAGACGGAACTGGAAGCCAAAACCAACACAAAAACCACTGGAATCATTTCCCCGGCCAAAGTCGAGCCATTTCCGTCCACTTATCTTATTTTATTTATTTATTTATTTGTTTATTTATTTGTTTATTTATTTAAAACCAAACAGCAGTGAGTTCTGATGCTGCTCTGGGCGATATGACGATGTAATATCGATATCGTGATAAATTGTCACGATACGCTGATTGGAATTGTGCAGTTTGATTATAAAATGTATTTTTTAAAGAATTTATTAAAAAGTATTAGAATTATTTTTGAAATTTTACGTTATTTTAAGTAAATGTTTTATAGATATTTAATGAAACCCTGCTGTTTTGCTGTTAAAGATCGCGATCCATATCGTTCATCGTAAAGAAAATATCGTAAAGTATCGCGATATGATAATTTTGTCATATCGTATCGCTCAGCCCTAAACACAACTATTTTTATTTTTAAACCCTTATTAAGGGGCGGAGTTTTCTCACTGTACACTGATGAAGCTAAAACAACACAATACAACATCTGGAACATCTTCACCGCCGTCGCCTTGTCAGATACGTTTAATACCCAACTAACGTCAGAACTGAGAAGCAGTTTTAAAATGAGTTTTTGGGAATCGATTAAATTTTGGAACAATTTTATTTTATGGAATTTTATGCCACAGCGCTGTTAAATTCTGAATCCTGATTGGTCAGAAGGTGTTTGTTCATTTTTCTGTATCGTATGTCATCGTTTCTATGGTAACAGCTCATTCACAGGGACTCGTTTATGTTGCGGACGTTTCGCACGGATAAATGGAGTTTTTTATTGTTGTTGTTGTTGTTGTTGTTTTTATTTATTATTTATTTATTTATTTTATTACACTTATGGAAGGAGTCTCCAGTGCCAGGTAAAGCTGGAACTTTTAAGTTTTTTTTCCAGCTTTATGCTTCTTTGCGATTTCTCCAGTTGACAAGTTCCCCCTTTTTTTTTTTTTAATTGAAGAAAGAGACGAAAAAAAAGAGAGACACTATGACGTAAGTAAGAACAGGAACTAAGTTGTTTCATGGAGTAACTATAAACGGATAAAAAATTGGATTATGACGTATCGTTTCAATAAATAAATAAATAAATAAATAGTACTCGTTGTCGAGTTGCTGTGGTATAAGAGGAATAAAAACACGTCATAATCAGCTTCAGGTGGCTGTAACTCCGCTTCGTCACACCACTCGGCCGTTGATTATTTTACTACAGCGGCATGCCCCGGGTGTGTTACTCCTCACTCTGGGTCGTTAAGGAGTTCTAAAGATGAGAACTAACCACGTAACCATGGAAACAGTAATAATAGTAATAATAATAAATAAAAGATTACACCTCCTCACCTCCGCTTTAGGGAGGGACACGGACTCCAAGCTCACGCCGTTTGTTTCTCGTGTAGAGGATCTGCTGTGTCTTGGGACCGATGCAGACGCCTCCTCAGATCTTCTCGGTCAGTGCCTGCTCTTGGGTCAGCAGATTTTGTCGCTGTAAGTGTGTTTGTTTGTTTGTTTATTTATTTATTTATTTATTTTTCAAAAAGACATTTGATCCCTTCCACCGGTTTCATCCCTCATCAATCTGATCCTGCATCAAAAAAAAAAAAACCCTCATCCCTTCTTCCCTGCATTTCCTCGAGCATGGCCTGCACCACCACAAAACAGCATGCGCGCACACACACACACACACACACACACACACACACACACACATTCCCGGTTTGTTGAAACATTCACATCCTCGTTTCAGGAAGTTTCAGTCCCAGTTTCAGTGTTTGTCAGTGTTTGTAAAAACCGAGTGGATGCTAAAATATTTAAACCACCGTTCCTCATTGGAATTGCAAATCTCCGAAGATCCTCGAGGCTGGATTTCGTTTTCCAGACTTTGTGTCGTGACGTGGAAAACTGTACGGATCTGGACCAGTCAGGAAGATACATGCTTGGAATTGAAAATAGGGTTGTCACGGTTTTTCACGGTGTAGGAGATCGGAGATCGCGCGTGGCTTTGGAGGCGTGTTGACTGGACGAAGGAAAAAGGGGGGGCGTGGCCAGACGTGCGTGACACGTGTCGCGTACACGTTACATCGTTACGGCGGGAAAAAAATACCGGAAACTTGTTACGAGTCGACTGTAGCTGCAATCTTAGCATTAGAGATTACTTATTTATTTATTTTTATTAGTTAGACATTAACGAGTTCGGGAATGTTTACGAAACTGAATAAACTAAATAATTTAATTAATTTAATTTAATTCCGGCTTTATCTGTTCAGCAGCGCAGACACGGGAAGATGAGATGGATACTGAGGTTCTTACAGGAAATTAGCATTACGACAATTTATTTATTTTCGTCGACCTTAAAGCTGCAGATACGACGTTTTCCGACAGACGTTTAGGACTAAATCGTCCGACTTGATGACCATTGTGATGGTATCGGGGGGAAAAAAACCGACAGATTGTCGTCGTCATTCGTTCCCAGCCTATCGGACGCTGACTTTTACAATCTCAAAATACAGTTTAGTTTCTGTTAATTTATTAATTTCTGTCTATTACTTTTACGCTTGTGCGATTGCTCGTGATAAACAATTTAATTATCGAGCATTTCCACCATTTCAGGTTAAAACAGTGCAGTCGGAAACCGTCGCAATCTCGCAGTAATGCGCAGTAAACAGTAACAAAACCATAGCGCTACATTCTCAATATAATCCTTTTATAAATCGGTCGTTTGGTTTCCGTCCACAAGGCAAACATTTTCACTCTCGAGTGTTCGAACGTGTCGAGAAAACACTAGTTAGTTACTAAATAACTTTCTAATCATCATCGCTATTAACGTTATTTGTAAAGTGTTAGGTTTGATACTTCGCTGTGGCGTATTAAATCTTTTTCAGCATCGGTTCCTCTTTTTCTTGTTTTCAGCTGAAAATGATTTGATTTTCTCGTTCCGCTGCGTCACCGATTCGTCGCTACGCATAATTTATTTTTAAAGTAGGGATGTTAAGACTGGGGCGCCGTCATGTTGTAATAGTTGAATGATTTTTTAAAAATTTGTTTAAAAAATTTTTTAATTTTTTTCGGACACAGGGCTCCGCTTTTCCTCACAGCCGCTCTTTTAGCTAACAACAACAACGACGTGATAAATACTGACCGTGTACGAGATGTTATATAGACCTTTATAAGAAAAGCCATTTTTGATTTTTTTTTTTTATATGTACGTATATAAGGAAGATTTCGTAATAAATTTTTCCTTTAATTTTCAACAACAGCTTGTGTGTTTTTAAACGGATTAACACCGTGAACCCTCGATGTTTCCGGACACCCGTACGGATTAACAGCGAATAAACTATACAGAGCAAGAAGAGCGTATAAAATTAGCCGGTATATTAAGATGCATTATTGGACCTGTTGTGTTTATACGTTTATCAGTGTTTATGCATTATGTTTCCTGCAGCATAATTTCAGCTTCTTTTTTTTTTTTTTTTTAAAGCCACTGCATGGATCGAAGAATAAGAGCTTGGCTTGGAAGATGAAACCTCGTTCTGCTCTTAAACGTAATAGTCTCAGTAAATATAACATGAATTACAGGCTCTGAATGAAGCTCTTAATTCATTGTTGGCTCCTTGTCTAACCGTAAAGAGACTCCGCTGGCAGTGTGGCGTCGAGGATAACAGAGTGTCTCTCGATTATTTAAAAAAAAAGATATTTATTGTATCGTGATGTCGTTAATTGATGATGCTGCTTCAGTAGCACTCGTATTTCTTAAACCAGATTTCCATAAACAGCTGACGGTTTCTGCTTTATAGCTTGAGGATTTTGTTTTCTGACGTGGGGATTTTACAGTATAACCTCTCCGTTCTAAAGATTTATATTTTAATACCGTTAACAACTCGTACATTTAGCGGTATGCATGACCTGACTGATTATTTATTTATTTATGTATTTATTTATTTATTTTTGCTTTGGTATTGTCATGGTTGCTCTGTTTGCTCCATGATAGGGCTGGGCGATATGATATGATATGATATGATCTATGATACGATCACAGGGAAAATATGTATTATGATATACATCATTTATTGTGATATATTTTTGCCATATTGCCCACCTTTTGCTGCACGACATCAACTTTATAGAATTTATTAAACAACTTGACTTATTTCTTTTCTCGTTTACTTCAGTTCAGGCTGATTCCTTGGAGGTACCTGAAAACATGTCAGTCAGCGTCCATGAAAACCGCAAGTCAAGGACGAGCACAGGCTCCATGAACATCTCGCTGTTCCACAAGCCCTCGCATCCCGACAGCGTCCTGACGCACCTTAATACCCTCCGCAAACAGTGCATGTTTACAGACGTGACCTTATGGGCTGGAGATCGTTCCTTTCCTTGCCATCGGGCAGTTTTAGCAGCATGCAGTCGCTACTTCGAAGCGATGTTCAGCGGAGGCCTCCGTGAAAGTCTGGACAGCGATGTCAACTTTCGTGATAGCGTGCACCCAGAGGTTCTGGAGCTGCTTTTGGACTTTGCGTACTCGTCACGGGTTATCATTAATGAGGAGAATGCAGAATCGCTTCTCGAAGCTGGAGATATGCTGCAGTTCCATGATATCCGTGATGCTGCAGCAGAGTTCCTTGAAAAGAACCTTCACTCGTCTAATTGCCTGGGTATGATGCTTCTATCCGATGCTCATCAGTGCAAGCGCCTGTATGAACTCTCATGGAGGATGTGCCTGGTTCACTTTGAAGCTGTTCGGGACACTGAAGACTTTTACGGGTTGTCTAAAGACAAGCTTTTAGACCTTATACTTAGTGACGAGCTGGAGATCGAGGATGAGCAGATTGTGTTCAATGCGGTCATGCGCTGGGTCAGGTACGATTTAGACAGTCGCAGAGACCACCTTCCCGAGCTTCTTCGGGGTATCCGTCTTGCGCTTTTGCCTTCCGAATGCCTCATCGAGGCTGTGGCTTGCGAGGAACTGGTTATGTCGGACAAGCGGAGTCGACAGATTGTTGAAGAGGCCATCCAGTGCAAGAAGAAAATTCTGCAGAACGATGGAGTTGTCACCAGTCCGTGTGCAAGGCCACGCAAAGCTGGTCACACGTTACTCATTCTCGGAGGCCAGACCTTCATGTGCGATAAAATCTACCAAGTGGATCATAAAGCAAAAGAAATCATACCCAAGTCGGACTTACCCAGTCCGAGAAAGGAATTTAGCGCGTGCGCCATTGGATGCAAGGTCTATGTGACTGGAGGAAGAGGCTCGGAAAACGGCGTGTCAAAAGATGTTTGGATATATGATACAGTCCATGAGGAATGGTTTAAAGGTGCTCCCATGTTAATTGCACGCTTCGGTCATGGCTCAGCAGAACTGGAAAACAGCCTTTACGTAGTCGGAGGTCACACTGCTATAGCCGGCGTCTTTCCTGCTTCCCCTTCTGTATCCTTGAAACAAGTAGAACGTTATGACCCACTAACCAACAAATGGACCATGATGGCGCCGCTCAGAGATGGCGTCAGTAACGCGGCGGTGGTCAGTGCTAAGCTAAAGCTGTTTGTTTTTGGTGGTACTACCATCCACAGGGACAAGGCTTCCAAAGTCCAGTGCTATGATCCTCTAGAGAACCGATGGACCATAGCAGCGGAATGTCCTCAACCGTGGCGGTATACCGCAGCCGCTGTGGTGGGAAGCCAAATTTTCATCATGGGTGGTGATACGGAGTTCACTGCTGCTTCCGCTTACCGATTCGACTGTGAAACCAACCAGTGGACACGTGTAGGAGACATGACCTCTAAAAGGATGAGCTGCCACGCTGTAGCCTCTGGGAACAAACTGTATGTAGTCGGAGGCTACTTTGGGGCTCAGCGGTGTAAGACACTGGACTGCTACGATCCAACATCGGACAGCTGGAACAGTATCACTACAGTGCCTTATTCGCTGATTCCTACTGCTTTTGTCAGCACCTGGAAGCATCTGCCTGCCTAGCAGTCTCAAAATGACGAGGATGGACTTGAAGTAAGATTTTTATCTTAATTATTGTAGTGTTACTCACAGATCTGAAACGCACTTATGGTAATAGAGACAAAGGATTAGTGTTCACGTATTGCAAAAAAATGATAAAAGCCATGCTGTGACAAATGGTAGCTGCCTGTCGTGCCACCTTTTCTTAAAATATTCCAAGACGTCAATAGTCCATTGTTGAGTAACCTTTAGGGTGTTTTCACAGCAATCCTACTACGGTTTGAGCAAGGTGGTCTCGAGCCACTTCCAAATTTGGTCTCTTGTTCCATCTAGCTAATGAATTCAGCTCCCTGATGAGCAGCTGCATGTTAGTGGTGGTTGATTTCTGTTATCGTTGGTCACAACAACTAATCAACAAAATGGAAGAAAATTTAAACTTTGTACTTGGATTCCTACATAACTATCCATCAATGCTAATGATAACAAAAACATTTAAAAGCGGGTGAAAGAAACTGGTGTTCAAATGACGTGTTTCAAAACATACAAGCATCCTACATCTTGCGTCTTTTTTTTTTTTTTTTTTTTTACAAAGTAGCCCTGCTTTCATAGTGTGGTGTTTACAAACTACTGGTCCATGGGCTTCCTGGAGAGTCCACGTTCTTGCTTTCTGAGCTTCCACCCCCCCCCTTTATGAAGCCATCGAGTACACATTTAGATGTTTTAGAAGTTGTCTGTAGGTGTCCAAGGACCAGTTTGGAGGGGGTTCAGGGATCAGTTTCATATAATTTGTAATCAACTTCATTTGAAATGTTCTGATAAAAGCCCAGGGTTTTACCTTAGTATACCACAGTGGTGTAAATTTAGCCATGTCTGGGGTAAAATTTCTTCTTCCGTCCCTGTACAAGGTGCACAGGATATTCTGATCTCGTGAAGCAGAACAGGAGGTACAACTCTCAAATCAGAAGACAAACCAGGATACAGTCTGTACTTTACTACCTGTAAACGGCTTTGTGCAGTGAAGGATGACCAGGATGGACAAATCAATCTCTCAGAAAGTGAATTTCGGCACCAGGCTATTCATTTTTTTTTTATTATTATTATTTGTAGTTGCTTGAAGGACAAAAATCATTTGGCGTGTAGCGATATTTAAACGTAGTGTGCTACAATTACAGCTCGTGCTTCCGAATCGCACCACCTGCTGCACTACACACATCATCCGAGGCGCTTGGTGGTAGAACGGTTATAACTAGGCGGATAGATTGGCGCGCATGGATGACAATCTTTTCAAATTAGGTTTGTGGAAACACTGACGAAACCGAGCAAAATAAAGTCGTCGTATAACTCGTACAGTCATCTCGCAGTTACACACATCAAGAGGAAACGCATAGGACGCTATCTAGACTCGAGTGATTGATTTTTACAAGGGATCCGATGACAAAACACGACAGATCGTAGACGAAACGTTACCGAATGACATTTTGTCAACGCAATGTGCAACAATTAATACACTTAACTAGCTAACTAGCTCACCATACATACTTAAACATTACCACAGTTTGCTTTTCTGAGTGTATTTTAGGTAAGTTGAAAGACCCCATTGTAATTTCAATAAGCTGATTATTAAATAAAAGAATTATTGTTAGTAGATAAACTTATCTGAATGCTGATTTGCTAACAATTTATTAAACGTAATGATGCACATCATGTATCTTGATTGAGTCAAGCGTCGGGTTTATGATTTATGAGGATACCGCGCACACTTGCGTTGATTATATATTTGCGCTTTTTCAGATTGTCTGCGGCAAAAACCGACACGATTGAATCCTCTTTTTTTTTTTTTGCAGAGGTCATTATCACTTTATACCCTCGAAGGGTGCAAATGTAGCCTAAATGATGTCAATTTCGCAACTCGGCGGCAGGAGCTAATGTTTCTGAGTGCAGTCGGTTCCATGCCAGGATCGTAAATCATTATAAATGAAGTTCTGGTTGCACTTAAGTAATGCTGACACCAAGTATGAATATTTCAGCAACAACGTCGGATCAGCAGTTATACAACGTGTCACAGTGTTGCTTCACCTCTCTCGCAGATCTAAACGTTTCTTCTCAGACTGTTATGTTTCAGTGCTTTCTTCTGAGCGAATGAAGTCAACCGGTGTTTGACATTTTACTCTCAAGAACTGTGATTTCTGTCAAGATAATGGAGTGCCGAAGCGTTAAGAGCGTCTCGCCGCTTCCCTTTGAAGTCAGCAGCCGAAGCCGGCGCTCCTGTCTGACTGAAGGTTTTATGGGTGACATGAAAACCGTCTGAATGGCTGAGAAAGGAAAAAGACATGAACATTTGTCAAGGCGCAGGCTTGATTTCCAATACCTCCTACTCGGGGATCAATGTGACATTCTGCTTAGTGAGCTAGTGATCCACTTAAGCATTGATCCGAGATCTGCATTGAAGTCTGTGTTCTATGGACTCGGCGCTAAATCAGCGTAATTACTTTCTGCTTTAGTTACACTGATGTGAACAACGTTTCTGATGTGCGAGTCGTCGTCTAAAAGCAACCCGGTGCTAAAAAGGCACGGGTAATTAATATATTAATAATGTATGAAGAAACCAAGTGCAGCAGTGCTTTTATGTGCATAATACACATGTACATGCTATAATGATATGCTAGCACGACACTTTAGATTAGCTTGCATTATGTGCTACAATTCCCTTTTCTCCTAATCTTAATTAAAATACATTTGATCTGTTCTTTAAACAGACTTCATTAGGACAAACTATTTTACAGGCAGTGTGCTTAATGGCGATTTCCACATCATCAGCTAAAAAAGATCTGATTTTACAGGCATGCCTGAACCTGGCTATAATGTATAATATTTTATTAAGATTAGCTAGGCTGAGGTTCATTAACAATAATTGTAAAGTAGGGTCATGGTTGAAAAATTAAATGCTTGGACCCCTAATGATCACTGCTGGCTACTATAATGCAAAGTTTGCACACACACATGAAATAGCTCTGGTTTATTTGCAGTTAACGTAACTATGTCTTTAATATTACTCGTGTTTTAATTAGGCATGTGATAGATTTTTCCCTGTTCTTCATTTACCATTTAAATAATTTCTATTAATGTAACACACAAAAAAAATAAAACTTAAAGACATGGAGTGGCGCTGTTACGTGTTATTAAGTTTACATGTAAACGACTCGGACAACACCGCAGCTTTAAGTTTCTGTCGATCAGCCAAATATGAAATCAATGCACATATTTAATTCGCTTGTGCCCGTTACACACACTTTAAAACAAGACTAGATACTTCCTGCCCTGGTGAAGTCTTTCCACCTTTGGTTATTTGGGGAACACACCTATGATGGAAGGTTGTGAGTGGAGGAATAGGTCGGGAACTGCTTGCTGGCGGTGGCAGGTGCGAAAACTCTGCTGAATGGTGGATTTTTAGGTGAATCCCGAAGATTCGCAGTGTTACTGTCTTTTGTGACGACTCGTCTGTTACAGATTTTGCACAACACTTCATTCGGATTGAGAGATTGAGCACTCCAGCTTTTCCGTCGGGTTGGAATCCTAAACTACTGACTAGAGACGAGAGAGAACTAGTTGTCGAGTTTTCTTTTGCACATGGTTCGCTGTTTTCTTCCCCCATTAGCTTCTTTTTGCTTTCAGCTTACGACACCAGTGACTAAAAGCCACGTTCTTAAATCTTACGTACAGCTAGATTACCCAAGGTTTGTGGAAGAGCATCTAGCTTAACCACAGTCAGTGATTGACTTATCTGTTCATAAGTGACTGAAATGACGAAGTGATGTCATTAGGTTTAATTATGATACACTGGTCTCATCGTACTGTTCCTAAATTCGGTTACATTTTCTTATTTTGTGCCTGTCTGTATAACGAGTCAGACGTGGTTCAGACTCTCGTCCCACATTGATTTGAAATCCTTCTCTTTCGCAATATAGCACATGGGTGAATAAGCATAAAAACAACATCAGTGCGTCACAATATTTGCTTGAACTTTTACCTTCCACTCAGCACTCTGTCGATATTACAGGCTACCAGCGGACGGATCTGCAGAGATCTTTGCTCCCCTGAGGAGTAAATGGATCGAACATAATGTAATTTTCTTCCACTATCAGGGCAGGCACAGATTAAATCTAGGTTTTGTCTAAATTACACTGAATTTTTATGATCCTCGATAGCTCAGAACTATCTGCAAGTAAGCCCTGAAATGATTTCCTATAGGTCCAAAAACTGTTAAACTACTGCCATGAACAGGTTTTTTTTTTGTCATCACTAATTTAACATTATTTCTGGGTTGATCTTTAAGTCAGGAATCCATTATTTAGCTCGACTGTCCCTGCTGCTTTCACTCAGGACTTTAAGTTTATAATATCTGATGACATAAAATCAGTTCTTGATCGTTCTCGACCCGACTATCTACATCTAGATGAAGTGATCCTCTCTGTTATTAATCCGTCCAAAACCAAATGCTGGGATGATATTTTCTATCAGTAGTAATTCACACTTTCCTTTTCATTTCCATTAGCACTTTCTTCTTCACAGGCGAAGCAGGTGGTGTGGATAAAACTCGACTTTATAATTATCCCCAGTGCGAGCAAGTGCAGGTTGAGAGTGAATCTCTGACTCGAAGGGAAAAAGATGTGTTGGAATCGCAGCTACAGAGAGAAGTGTCAATGTAAGATGATTTAAGTGAAAATTATGAAAAAAGGAAGTATAGAATTAGCACCTATAAATGAAAAGTTGAGACTAGAAATGGCAGCTGTGGAGGGAAAAGGAAGAAATGTAGAAATTCCAGTTGTAGAAGGGAAGGAAAAAGGGAAGTGTATAAATGGCAGCTATAGAGTGAACATCAAAAGGAAGTACGGAAATGGCAGCTGGCTAGGAAAAGGGAGTGGAGTGTACAAGTGATAACTGGAGGAAAACAGAGGTGGAAAAGAAGTGTAAACATGGCAGGTATAGCGAGAAAGAACAGGAAAAGGAAGTGTAGAGATGGTAGGTGCAGAGGAAATTGCATAGAAATGGAAGATGCAGAGGAAAAACAAGTAAAAAGGAAGTGTACAAGTGGCAGCTGTGACAGGAAAAGGAAGTCAAAAAAAAAGTGTAGAAATGTCCGCTGTAAAGTTAAAAGGAAGTGAAGAAATGGCAGTAGAAAAAATGAAGAGTATAAATGGGAAAGGAAATGGGAAGTGTAGAAATGGCAGCTGGAGAGGGAAAGGAAATGGGAAGTGTAGAAATGGCAGCTGGAGAGGGAAAGGAAAAGGAGGTGTAGAAATGGCAGCTGGAGAGGAAAAAGGAAGTGAAGAAATGGCAGTAGAAAAAATGAAGAGTATAAATGGGAAAGGAAATGGGAAGTGTAGAAATGGCAGCTGGAGAGGGAAAGGAAATGGGAAGTGTAGAAATGGCAGCTGGAGAGGGAAAGGAAATGGGAAGTGTAGAAATGGCAGCGGGAGAGGAAAAAGGAAG
>CM040981.1:28098670-28114002 GCA_022985145.1 Pangasius djambal
CCGCCCATAATGTCACTGTAACCCATCAGCCAATGCCATTGTAACCAATCAGTGTGGCAGCTCTCGCCCACAATGCCACCGTAACTAATCAGAGCGCAGTTCCCGCCCACAATGCCACCGTGACCAATCAGAGCGCAGTTCCCGCCCACAATGCCACCGTGACCAATCAGAGCGCAGTTCCCGCCCACAATGCCACCGTAACCAATCAGAGCGCAGTTCCCGCCCACAATGCCAGCGTAACCAATCAGAGCGCAGTTCCCGCCCACAATGCCAGCGTAACCAATCAGAGCGCAGTTCCCGCCCACAATGCCAGCGTAACCAATCAGAGCACAGTTCCCGCCCACAATGCCACTGTACCCAACTACAGAAAGTTAAATAAAAAACACGCCTCCATTCCTTTAATCAGGTTATGGAGCATTTAATAAAAGATTTTTTAAAATTCCATAAACATCTAATCAGGCATTTATTGTTTCTTGTTCATGTGCTAGTTTATGTCTGGTACCAAACAACGAACAAATTAATTCCGTCACTGCAGCGCTGTACGTCTCGGTGACTCTAGAGGGCGCCAGTGTCGTTCTTTCAGCTCTGTTCAGCTCCGAACCTTTTCCACATCAACCCCTGCAGCAAGTCTCAGTTCTGCTGCTTCCTGTATCCTTCTCTCACCAATCAACACATTTTATTAAGTCAGTCACACTCATTCACACTCATTCACACTTACACTTTACAAGGAGTAAATAAAATAAAACCTGTTTCAAACCTAAACTTCTTTAATTAAAGCTGCACTTTTTAAACGTGGCTTTAAATATCAGCGTTTAAAATCTTACATTCTGATTAACACAGTGGTCAGGGATTCATTCTGGTCGTGTTGGATTCCTCGGTGTAAACAACAACAATGCATACATTTTGTTCTTTTCCTTTTAAGCAAAAAAAAATGAAGTAATTAATTAATAAAAGCAAAAACATTCCTTTGAGAAAGTTTCCCATAAACTCAGACGCAAGGTTAAAATCAGTGGCACCTGAAAAAACACTGAGCGCAGCAGCTTCTAAGAATTCAGTTATAACTAATTATAACAACTTGTCTGTTATAGCTTCTTTAAAATAAACTATCTATAATCGCAAACTATAGTATAAAATATTTTTATTATAATTAGAAATCCAGCCTCTGTGACTCAGCATTGCAGAGAAAAGTCCAGCAGACGGGGACACTTGGCCTCGGCCTCGTTATCTTGAGAGTCTCTTTAGATAAAAGGCTCAGAATGTCATTTCTCACGAATGCCGATGATGTAAAAGCGACGGATCTTAACGGCGTGACGGTCTGAGTGCCTGAGGAACGATAAGCTCTGAACAGAAACAAAAACTTCAGCTACGCAGTTTGATAAGAAAGCGACTGTATGTAGCAGATGAGTGGGAGTGTTATCTTTACAGCAGAGCGCATCGAAGTAACAAAAAGGACTGGCACTGTTTTATTAGTTCGAAAAAATACTGAATTAAAAGTGTGATAAAACCTCCTACATCCCACACACACACACACACACACACACACACATTACGATTTCTAATCACCTCGATTTCGTGTCATGTGGCTTTGTTAAGTTGCACTCGAGTAACTGTAAGAGCTCGATATAAAAAAATAAGCAAATAAAATGTAAAATAACAGGATGTGCTGGATCAAGTGCTATTCTATGTGCTGCTGAAGAATAAGCGTGGAAGCCATCTTGTTAAATTAATGTGAGAATTACAGCTAGCACTATTCGCGCAGTAATACACATACTGGTGATGTACGAGACTAAATCAGATTTATTTCAACACTCGCCATCGTCTCTTTCATATATCATCTTATTAGTGTTTTTATTTCGGTTTTAAATTACTTTTATATTACGATATAATTACATCTGACAGCCCGTATTTTCTATCCCTGATTTTTTGTGCTTGTGTTTAGAAACTAGCGAAACACTCGGTCTCAGACGCTTCTCTTCGAATCTGAGATGAACTACACGCAGCTGATTTTAATAATCTGATTGTGGAGGTCAGAGAATCCACTTCGGCAGCTGCGTAACCCGACTCTGAATACCAGCAACTTTCCCAGCGTAAATACTAACGCATCGTTTGGACTTAAGTCGCCGACTCTGAATGCGGCCCCCTGTTTCCATTCTCCTTACACCTTCCGTCTCAGATAAAAGGGGAACTTTTCTGTGTTTCTGTTTCCACTCAGGGCTTTTACGCTAAATCTGAAAGGTCGTGTAGAAACGAAAGGATGGAAACGCACACAGAGCAGCGAGTCAGAGACGGTGGAAACTCGGACGTTTGAGAAACGCAGCAGGAAAACACTGGAAACAATACGACAGCTCACAGGGATATGACACACTATGAAGTGCTTAGTGGTCGTGACCTCCTTCCTGTTGGCTAATCAGCTACTTCCTATTTCAGGTCCAGACCTTTCCCTGTGTCCCTGCGTCTCCACTTTTCAAAGGACAGTTTCTTCCCTCTTTCTGCTACCTAAACACGCAGCCCACCTCAACAGTCTGCCTCCTAAAAGTCTTTATTTTGGACAAATTTTAAAAAGCATGTCACATGTCGAACGTAAAAATGCTACGTTCTCACACTCCTAGAGGAGCGTTCCCATATAAGTTTGACCCCAGGCAAGGTCAAAGGTCAGGAGTTCAGGTCTGAACCTACGTCACACGTCTGTAAATCTCCTCAAAGGTCGCGGAGAAAGAAAAAGAGGAGTGTAGCCAGTCTTCATTTCTTTCTGACACACACACACACACACACACACTCACTCATTCTCGCTTACTTCTAACAAATTAGACACAAATATGATAAAAGGTAAACACGCCACGGGATGTAAATGCAGACAGACAGGTTACGCAGGTGACTCAGTTCCCCCGAGAGAGAGAGAGAGAGAGAGAGAGAGAGAGAGAGAGAGAGAGAGGGAATCAAACTGAACACACTCACCTCACTGCGCTGATCCTTGTGTGCTAACTCGCTCTCGGAACGACCATCGTCACCTACGAGCAATCACAAGAGCACAAAAATTTGCTCAAATTCTTTCATAAAATAAAAAAAAAAATCTATCTCTATTTAAAAAATAATATGCAAATCAAATGCAAATCATTTCTAACGTACTCCTCGGCCTTAAAAACGCTAGGCCACGCCCCCTACCTGAGTCTGATCCTGGAGTGATGATTGTTTTTTATTATCTGATCAGCTTGTTTTTATCTTATCTTCTTATATACGTTTACAGATAACGGCGAGTCATAAAGCATGAGCACGAAGCCGTGCGAGTGTGTGGCGCGAGTGTGTGGCGCGAGTGTGTGGCGCGAGTGTGTGGCGCAGGTTTAGTGCAGTAAATAAGCTGAAAAATAAATACACACGTTAATAAGGATGTGCTTGGATTCTTTAAAAATCTTGTGATACTAAATACATTTTATGAAAATCCTGTTAACTGTGTGTGTGTGTTAAGTGTGTGTGTGTGTGTACACCACTTAGTAGTTTAATAATAGCAGCATAATAGATAATAATAATAATAATAATAATGGTTTGTTTTAAATGACACACTAAATTGATATTGTGCTGAATAAACATAAAATAGCGCTACATATAATAATTTAATCGCTCGTTTGCAGTTTCATACACACGCTTTAAAACTCATTTCAAACCATTTTTAATGTTTTTTTGTTTGTTTGTTTGTTTGGTTTTATTGTTTTTTTTCTCTGATGTCATTTGACCGATGACAGTTTTCAGGCTGTAATGGGAAAAAAAAACAAAAAAAAAAACCACACAATTAAATCAGGTTATGATTCCACATAAACTGTGTTTAGCTTTTAGCTTTTCAGCGGCTACATTTTAAAACACTACAGAAATATAGAACCAGATTGAAATAAGCAAATATTCGGCTGGGGTTTGAGTTTCACGCAGTTTTTCTTTCTCCCTTGGATTAAGTTAATTATTTATTATTCTCTGTCCTCTTCATTTGTGGTGAAGTGTTTTATTCCTCTTACACCACAGCAACCTGCCAATAACTACAACTATTTCATTTTAGATTTAGCAACACGCGTGTAGTTATGTTTAATGATCTGCAAAACGAGTCAGTTCCTGTTGTCGCTTACGTTACAGCAGCTATAAACACTCGTCCCCTCTCCAGCCTCTCTTTATTCTCTCTCAAGTTCCGCATGTTAGCGAGAAACCGCAAAGAAGAGCAAAACTCCTCCGTCCTGAAGACGTCGGAAAACTTCAGGTTACAGCTTCACCTCTGACTGTTACAGAGCGCTGACACTGGAGACTCCTTCCTTAAACGTTAAATAAACACATTTCTCCTTACAAAATATCAATGGTTGTTTTTCAATCCGTCCACCGTACACGTCCCTGTGAAAGAGCCGTTGCTATAGAAACGATGACGTATTAATAAGAAGGGGTGCGTCAGTGTAAACCTGTGATTTACACTACTGTCAGAGCTGCAGTTACGGAAAACTAATCAACAGGTCTGGATGTGTGTGCGTGCAGAAGCGAAGTGCCTCGGGGACAAATACTCGACATTCACTTTCCTCACGTCTCCTCACACCGACGTTAAACTCACTTCCGTGTACTGGATTCCAGTTACTGCTGAGTTCTGGTCTCTGATTGGTCGGGAGGTGTTGATTAGTTTTCTAGAACAGCAGCTCCGACAGCAGCGCAGGTTTGTATTAATGCGCTCGTTCTGAAACGTTCTGAATCGTTTCTATAGCGACAGCTCGTTCACAGGGACGTCATAAAAAAGCATGACTTTTGTTAATAAATAAAAAAATTGTCATCGAATTCCTGCGGAATAAGAGGAATAAAACTCTCAGGGACGTGCTGTTAGAGGAAAATAATTAACGACCCTTCATTTCACACGCGCACACGCACACACGCGCGCATACACACACACACACACACACAGTTTATTCCTCATTAACAGTACATCACTGTGTGACGCGAACACGGTTTCGTTTTATCCTTCATGTGAACACTACAGTGACGCGATAGATTTCCTCTTTTTCCACGCGCTGGTTCCTCTTCAGTTCAGTTTCAGGAAGTTTTTACGCTCACTACAGCGATATTCTGCAGAGTTCTTTCATCGAACCAAAGCAGTGCTTTCTGCGTAATTCATTAACTTTATATCAGCGATAAATGCTCGTTCAATCACAGGGAAATCACGACAAACCCACGCCTAAACACACACACACACACACACACACACACACACACACACACACACCCAGCCAACAATATACACGTATCGATTTCTGTGCAGAAAGATGTTTCTTCGCTTACACGTCACTTCACGTCACGTCACGTCACCTGTTACTCTTCAGTATCAGACTGTTAGCTACGTTAGCGAAATTATTACTCCTGAGCAAAACTAATCTATTTAAACCTTTTTTAAATTCATATTTGACATTTAATGATGATGATGATGATGATTATTTATTGTTATTTAATATATTTATTAACAATAATAATAATAATAATAATAATAATTATTATTATTATTATTATTATTAGCAGCAGCAAACAAATGATTTATTTTGTGTTATATAAATCACACTTGGCTGAAATAACTGCAAAATGGAGAGAAATTTTTATTGTAATATTTTTAATTAGTATTTATTTTTAAAGATATTTTTCTCCCGATGTAACAGATCAAAGCAACCAGTAAAATGATAAACATTCAGAGAACTAGAAATGCACATAATAATAATAATAATAATAATAATAATAATAATAATTAAATGTCAAATATGAATTCAAAAAAGGTTTAAATAGATTCGTTTTGCTCAGGAGTAATAATTTCGCTAATATTTCACTATTATTATTATTATTATTATTTTGCAGTTATTTCAGCCAGGTATGATTTATTTAACACAAAATAAATCATTTGTTTGCTGAATAAATTCCATTAAATTACTAAATAAATAAATAATAAATAAAATGTGTGTAAGGATGGAGTGTAAAAGCTTTCCAGCTGTAACAGTTCTTTTTTAAAAAAAACTAAAGAATAAGTCAAAGTACAAATAAAAACAAAATTTAAAAAACTAGATGAAAAATTTCAAAACCGGTCACCGGGTAAAAAAAAAAATCCAATGAATCCCCACAAGTACAAGTTTGAGTGTTAATTTTATTTATTTATTGACTTGTTTGTTTGTTTGTTTGTTTGAAATTAATCTCTCTCTCAGGCCAGGAGCGTTTTTTTTAAAACGCTAACCAGAGCGTTTTTAAACGCTGATGTGATAAAAGCAGCTCAGACAACAAAACCACACTGTAACCATGACGACGCTGTCACCAGCCTGAGCTCGTATCAGTAGAAGCATCTCGCCCTGTTCGCTCTGCAGATTCGATCTGCTCTAAAGATCGCCGTGTGACTCTGGTGAGGTCGAGGCTGCTGAGAACGTGCGCTGACTGCGTGAGTGATTTAAAGTGAGCATGAAGGTCCCACACACACACACACACACACACACACACACACACTTATTTTTACTTACAGCAGCGCTGATACATTGCCATAAACCTCCTCATATTCGCTCGCTCACATGACCCACAAGACTCAAGTTTTTCACCACAACTCTGTCCTCCATGTTTGTTTTTCTCGCTTCCCCTCTAACTCGCGTCCTGATTGGTCAAAAACGTAGGTTAACGATTTGCGAGGACTGAAACGAGACCGCGAGCGGCATCTGACCCTCACACACGAAAGTTATTAACTATGTTGTTGAATTTATGCTGATTTCTCACTAGCGCCGGGAGAAACGACGATATAACATCGATATCACGATAAATTATTTCCGAATACGCTTTTCTGTAATATCACGTGATATTTTATTAAATTTTATTATTATTTTTTAAATAATTACACCTGGACTGGAAGCATCTGATGCTAAAATACCTCTTACTACATTTTTTCCACTCGTGTAAAATTTTTTTTTATTTACAGATTTAATTTTTTTCCCTCGTTCTCAGTGTTAAATTATTTTAAAAATAAAATGACAAATAATTTTTCTTAAATAGAAAAAAATGCAAATTAATTTATTATATCGCATACGCCGTTACAACATTACGATACGCATCATGTATCGGAAAAATGCCTTTGAGCATCGTGTATATATATATATATATATATATATATATATATATATATATATATATATATATATATGATATGATATGATATGATATTTTGGCTCTATGGCCCCGCCCCTTTCCTACTCTAATTATATAAAATATAAACATGACTAAAAATGACTGGAACTTCATAACATCCCATAACGCAGTAAAAATATCTACTATTTTATAAAAATCTAAATCTAAAAATTAAAATTACTTTAATTCTATTTAAGCTAAACTTTTTGTGGTTGTATTTTAGTGTATTTTAATTAGTTTTATTTATTTGTTATTATTTTTCCCCATTAAATTATTAACATCCATATCAGTGTGCAGCTGAAGAAAGCTCTGTGGAACTATATAATATAAAATAATATAATATAATATAATAAGTGTTAAGTTAAACATATGATAAATGTTATGTTAAAGGTAAACATTATTCAGGTGATATATACTCAATAAACATACAGTTACAAAATAATAATAATAATAATAATAATAATAGTAATAATAATAATAATAATAATAATAGTAATAATAATAATAATAATAATAGTAATAATAATAATAATAATAGTAATAAAAAACCCTAAAATGTCATGTAGACTCCGTGACCTTGAACTGCTCTTATTTGATAATATTATTAGACTTAACGCAGAACAGTTTACGGAAATTTCTACACTTTAATTTGGTTAAAAAGTTTATCTACAATCTACATCACTGCGATTAAAAATAAAATAAAACATTTCCATCTCATGACTGACGGAAACAGCCGCGTTCTGGGCGCCGCCCGTTTACCGGAGTGATGACATCAGGGACGTGTGAACTTGCTGCGCTGAAAATAGAAAGAAATCAAGAAGAAACAAACGCTATTCTTCGCGGCTGCTTCTGAACGTGCGCGATAACGGCCTCCCGTCTGCGCCACGTCCACGTCTGCGGTCCACAGCAGTCACGTCAAACAAAGAGCTTTGTTTTAAACGACACGCGCCGGTGCTTTTCATGAGCTATTCCGAGACGCGACGGCATTGAGGAGAAGGTGAACGGAGGTAAAAGAAACGTGATGGAGACGTCCAAACGTGGGCTGAAGAATGACATCATTACGTAACCTCAGTCACATGGGAGACACGAACGAGAGACGTATAAAACAATACAAATAAAAATGTCTACCTTCTTATACGGAACTAATATTCAATGTCTTCTCACCTGCTACTTGTTCCTCCTTCGGTTCCTCTCCACGTTCCTGCTCCGTGTGACTTTTCTCCTCATCCGGAGTCCCACTTTTACAAACGCCAACATTGTCCAAATCCTGGATCAAACCACTTTCCACGTCCACAGGGGAGCTGGTATCTATATCCAAGCCAGCACCACTATCCAGATCCATAACGGAGCTCAGATCCATTGACTGGTCGGACATCCTGAGTGAGCCAGAGGTGGAAACGTTCTCCAAAGCCAAACCTGAATCGCTATCGGAAACACGAGTGTCCAGAATTGCAGTCTCGCTCTGAACTGGAGCTTCAGGAAGACAGGTATCCATCTGAGAGCTCATGACCTCAGGTGAAGGTTGCAGAGATTTCCCGAGGTTTTCCTCACAGGCTGTCTCCTGAAGCTGGGTGTGATGAGGTGTTTCTCTGATGCTCTCCTCAAAGGCTGTGATCTCAGGTTGGTGATCAAGAGATGTTTCTCCAATCGTCACCTTATGATCTGGGCTCTTCTCTGAGATTGTGACCTCAAGTTTGGGGTCTTGAGATGCTGCACTTTTGCTCTTCTCACCGGTTGATGCTTCCGGTTTTTGGTCTAGAATATTTTCCTCAAAGCTGTTAACCTCAGAACAGGGGCCAAGAGAAATTATTCCAACTGTTTCCTCAAAAGTCATGGTAAGATCATGATTGGGGCCAAGAGATGTTCCTCTAATGCTCTCCTCAGAGGTCATGACCTCAGGTTGTTGGTGTACAACATTCTCCTCAGAGCTGTTAACCTCAGGAAGTGGGCCAAAAGACGTTTCACTGACTGTCACCTCAGAAGGCGGGATAAGCTCATGATGGAAGTCAAGAGTTCCTCTGATGCTCTCTTCAAAGGTCGTGACCTCATGTTTGGGGTCAAAAAGATCATTTCTGCTCTTCTCAAGCTGTTGGACTTCAATGCTTTCTTCAGGGCTGTTAACCTCAAGAAGTGGACCAAGAGATGCTTCTCCAATTGTCTCCACAGAGGACATTAAATCATGATTGCAGCCCAGAGATGTTCCACTAATGCTCTCCTCTGAGAACATGACCTTAGATTGTTCACCTTGAAAGCTCTCCTCAGAGACTTTAACCTCAGGAAGTGGGTCAAGAGATGTTCCTACAATTGTCTCTTTAGAGGAAGTGATAAGATCATGATGAAGGTCAAGAGATGTTCCACTAATGTTCTCTTCAACGGTCATGACCTCAAGTTGGGTGGTTTCCACAAAGCTGCTATCTTCCAGATGTGGGCCAAGAGATGTTTTTACAATTGTCTCTGAAGAGGTCGTAAGCTCAGGCTGTGTGTCTTCAGATGTTTGGTTGTTACCCTCCTCAAAGGTTACGACCTCAGAATGTGGGTCAGTGATGCACTCAGAGAAAGAAGTGGACAGAGACAATGTTTTACATGGCAGTGACGAAATTTCTGGGTTCTCACCAAGCTGTGTAGGCATGTTCATCCACTCCTCATGAACATCTTTAGATTCTGGAGGTTGGTCATTTGGTGTTTCAGAACCTACAGCATATCCAATCGTTGCTGTTCCTCTAAGGTTCTCCTGAGGTACAGAATCACATGGTGGTGCTGCAGTCATATTACTTTCTATCTGTGATGTTTCTGATCGCTCACACTTCTCGATGAAATTTGGTTCTAACTGCATAACCTCCTCCTTGGTCTCCTCCAACTCGGTCTCCTCCATCTCTGAAGGATGTGTACTGGAGGTTTCTGAATCGTCAGCAAGTGCACTTGTTGATATTCTCTCGATGGTCTCTGAGGTTGTGCCGTCCAGCTGAGGATCAAGGGGACTGCCCCTGATGGTTAGTTTGGAAAAAGTACCACACAGTATCGTTAGAGGTGACGTTTTAAAGCTTTCACACATCTCAAGCAGCTCTGTTTCTGTCTTCTCACCCTCCTGCACGGTCTCTCCTGAACCTGCAGGACAGGCCAGTTCCAGAGAAGCTGAACATGTTGCTTCAATGGAATCGCTTGTTCTGATGAAACCATCCACTGAAAAAAACTCACAGGGTGACTCTGGAGGTGTCTGAAATGTTAGTGGATCCCGTTCAAGTTTTAATTCTAAACCATTTCCTGTTTCTTCAGGGTTGGAATCAGACACCATTATTCCTGGAGGAATTGTTGAAATCTGGTCCAAAAACAGGGCTGGACTTTGTGATCTTACTGGATCTTGGTTCTGGTCCATGGTGTCCACGATCTGAGTGTCTGTGGCATCAGATTGTGGCTCACTATGCTCCTGAGACAGTTCCTCATCTCCACAAGGGGACTTGGTAAGTATTTGAGAAATTTCTTCTGATATTTCTGAAGATATGATGGGTTGGATATCGCTTTTCGATCCTGGTGAGGAACTTTCCTCTTTTTCAGGAAGTAATGTCTCGTCAACTCTGATTTCTCCACCACTTTCCTCAGGCGTGAGAGAAACATCAAGCTCTAAGCCGTCAGGTTGTCCCGGGGCGTCAGTGACATCATCACAAGGTGGTGGTTCTTTTATGGAATCTGAACTCGCCTGGTGTGAGCATCCGGACGCTGTTTCTGGCGGCGCGTCGATTTCTTCGCCTGCGGCTGCATCGGGCTCCTGTTTGACGACCGGAGACGGTTCGAGACGTACGTTGTGGACCGGCCCTGGAGCCATGTTGGGTCTGAAACTTAAAGAATCCAAATCTTCACTGATGTCTTGATCCCGGTTTGTGCAGCCAGTGGACTCGTATATCAGTTCGTTGCCGGTTCCTGTTTCCTGGATCTCCTTCCCTTTTTCCGAGGCACTAACATCCAAATTTAAGTAAAAACGGGAGCGTTTCTCGCTGTTCGTTTGTCCATCAAGCGGCTGTGCGTTGCCACTCGACAAAGAAGTTTCCTGCCCGGAGTTACGCTCTCCTTCCCTTTCCTCTGGTAAGTCCCCTTTCGCCTTGTTCTTTTCTTCTTTCTCGGGGAGGAGTCCTTGGGTTTGACCCATCGTTCCCTCCTGCGTGTTGCCAGATTGGATTTTATTGTGCGTCTTTGTCTCGGATGCAGTGCGGCTCCTCTGTGTATGAGGCGCCTCCCTGATTACTCTCGGCTCGCTATCTACTTCCTCCTGCTGCTGCTCTCCACAGGAAACGGTGGTGACAGCCACAAAGTTCTCCCGCTTCCCCGCACACGCTCCCTCACCCTCTAATCCCAAAGTCCGTTTCCCAGAATCCGAGCTTCCACTGGACGCCGGCACGTCACTCCCCTCTGATTGGGCGCTGCCATTCCTGCACTCAGCGTGCTCGCTGCTTTCCTTCTCAGCGTCGACTTCCTGATCTTCGTGTGCCGGTGGTTTTTGGAGGGAGGGGTCTTCAGAGGGAGTCACCGCAACCGTCTGCAAATCGCCAACGAAATCCCGGCTCAGGATCAGGGGAAAGGATTGGCACTGCTTCCAAGATCCTCCCTGAAGAAACAGAGATGGAGAATTAGTGAGGTTAAAGGCAGAGAATTAAAAAAATAAACAGGAAAAGGAGAATCAATAGACAGGAGTCCAGTGGAATAAGAGAGAAGATGAGATGAAGATGGAGAAAAGGAGGAATCTAGACAGATAGAAAGATCTCAAAGGTGTTTTGTTGATGTGAAATGGAGAGAAAGAACAAAGGGAAAGTGTAGAAAAAGGAAAGAAGGAAAGGAGAAACACCAAAATGAGATGAGGTGAAGAGAGTAAAACGTGGTATGATTCTTAAAGCAGGTCTGAGAAGTTATTATAAACAAGTCACACAGGAATCTAACGAATCTAATCTTAATGAAAATGAGTGGAAAATTCAGAAAATGAAAAAATACTCCGATTCCAATTCATAAAATAAAGCCAAATATTACTGAACACGTTTAAATAAAGTGAGTCATCTTTTAAATTGTCAGTTTTTGTAAATTAATTTCTACTAAACAGGTCACTGACTATAAAAAGTTTGAGAGCATCATAAAATAAAACGTGACAAAAAAAAAACAAAAAAAAAAACATCTGATTGGCTGTTTCGATAACAAGGTCTCTTGTCTACAAAAAAAAATAAAAATTAAATAAAATTAAAAAAAATAATAAAGTTAAGCATTGCTGATAGCCCCGCCTTCTAAGCGGTGCGAGATTCTGTACAGCGCTGACTTCAGACTTCACAGTCAAAAAAGGAAAGAAAACAAATAAAAAGAGAGAAAAAGAGTGAAATATAGAGGAAGCTGAAAGAACATTAACACACACACACACACACACACACACACACACACACACAAAGGTAAACAGACCGTATCTACTTTTAGTCACTGATAGAAACAAAAACACAAAGAAAGAAAGAAAGAAAGAAAGAAATCGTATGAATTAAAAATACAGAACGTTAACGTTGTAACTTGCATATAATAATTATTATTTTTTTTAAACAAAGGCTTTAACATTTGAACTGTATTTGTGATGGAAAACACTGATTTCACTGGTATGTTCTCAACCAATCAGCAACAAGCAATGCTGATAGCTCCGCCCTCTGAGTGATGATGTATTCTGTACAGCTGGAGATGTGGGAGTTCTGGGTGCCAAAACCTTTGCTACAGGCAGAAATGAAAGAAAAGTAATAGCAAGAGAGATAGAGAGAAATTGGGTAATGTAGAGAAAGAAATGTTAAACCTGACAAAGTGTTAAACACACACACACACACACACACACACACACACACACACACACGGTAGTTCGAGTGTATGTACTTTTAGTCACTGATATCCGGCTCCTACTGAGCTGAAACCTGCAGAAACACGGCGATGACTCAGAGCTGACGCTCAGCTCTCCATCAGAAACACCCACACGCCTCACACTCGTTTATTACCGTATTATTTGACTGATTTTGTGTTTATTACGTGGTTATTACCTTGTTGTGGCAGTGAGCGTGGGCGTAGCGGCGGAGCTCCTCCACGTCTCGCCTCAGGTCCGGAGGTTCTCCGTCTGCCTCGTTCTCCACCGTCAGCGTGAAGGTGTTCAGCCTCGGGTGGTACAGGAACGCTCGGCCTGCTGGGTAACAACGTCTGGGTGCTTTTGTTTCAAGGTGCGGTGTTTTCTCAAGCCTAAAACACACACACATGCGCACACACACACACACACACACACACACACACACACACACACACACACACACACAGAGCTGTGCACACCTGGAGAGAGTGAGAGAGTGTAAATCACAAGGTGACTGCACTTTCAGTTAGCGATGCTCCTGTGATCCTGAAGACAGGTCTGTGTGTGTGTGTGTGTGTGTGTGTGTGTGTGTGTGTGTGTGTGTGTGTGTAACTCGTTATACACAGGCATGCATCACATGCATAAATGTTGCGTGTGTTTATGAGCAAGAAAACCGGTTTCATTGAACAATACATGGAAATAAACACTTCTGCTAAATGAACACAGTGTTCAAAGAAAGAAAGAAAGAAAGAAAGAAAGAAGCAGAAAAAGTAACAAAAATAAACAAAAATAAACAACCACACACTAAAAAGTCTGTCAATTTAGGCCTCGCTTTGTTTACATTCATTTTATTTTGTATTTATATGTATTAATATTTTAAATAAAAAAAATCTAGAAGTACTTTAAACAAAAAATAATATAGAATTAAATTAATTCATTCATTCGACAATTATTATTATTATTATTATTATTATTATTATTATTACTGTTTAAAAAATACACCATATATCCTGCCATTTAAAGCTTCACATTGATGACATTTATTTTTATTTTATGATTATTTTTGGAAAGTCAGTCATCATCACAAACCGTCGCTAAAATAAAATCAAACACGGAAATTTCTGAGGTAAAATTACGCTCTGAGGGAAGTAAGTCACATTCCAAAACCCAAGCAAATGTGGATCAACTTCCTGTTTTACACCTTTTTCAGGGAGAGCTAGCAGAGCTGCCAAATTAGCACTAACCGCTAAATGCTAATCTTTACACTTTACACTTTTAATCTTTACACAAACCCGAGTGAGAAAATGGCTGGTGTTGGCATCACTCAGAGTCAAGAAGACATTTTTAACCAACATCAAAATTATTCACAGCCATAGTAACTAAAACACACACACACACACACACACGTAGGAAAGAAAACATGCCCTATACAAGGACACTGACTCAGACACACCTACTAAAACAGACAGCAAAAAATACACAATGTAACTGAACACACAGAGAGAGAGAGAGAGAGAGAGAGAGAGAGAGAGAGAGAGAGAAATAACTGATCATCCATTTGTTTATTCTGAAACCTCTCACAGCCACAAAGCACCTCCCTGATCACCACACACACACACACACACACACTCTCTCACACACACACACACACACACACACAAATCCTTTTAACACGGGCAGGAAGACAGAACTGACACGCTAATGCAGGGACGTATTTTTAGCAACTGGTGCTGCTGAATAAAACACTATAAGCTGCATGTGTAAGCTAATACACACACACACACACACGCACGCTTAGACAATAGGCTGCATGTGTAAGCTAATACACACACACACACACACACTTAGACAATAAACCCACTTCCTGTCACAAGTGACCCACAAGATAAGGCTAATGGATATGACCTAGCTAGACAACATTAGCTAATAAAGGCCTTTGCTAGCAGGCTAGTCCTGTGTGTTTACAGTGTAAATATTTCTACAAGGTGAAAAGCACTGCTCAGGACTCATATTAATCAAATATCAGTTTAATGTTTGATGAATAATTAAATAAAAATATTTTGTACATTGTAGTATTATTAAACATGGAACGAACGAAATGACTCAGTGCATCAGTAAGCGATACTGAATCACTCACCTAAATGACTCCTTCAGAAAGACTGAATCATTCACCTAAATGACTCCTTCAGAAAGACTGAATCATTCACCTAAATGACTCCTTCAGAAAGACTGAATCATTCCCGAGAACTGCGAGAGAGTGTACTATAAGAGTGTGCTGCAATACAGAGCACCGCAAGTGTACTATACGAGAGTATACTGCGAGAGAGTGTACTATGAG
>CM040981.1:28133045-28147373 GCA_022985145.1 Pangasius djambal
TGAGTCTCTAATATTAACGTAAACTTTCAACGAGTCTCTAATATTAACGTAAACTTTCAACGAGTCTCTAATATTAATGTAAACTTTCAACAGGAGTCTCTAATATTAACGTAAACTTTCAACATGAGTCTCTAACATTAACGTAAACTTTCAACATGAGTCTCTAACATTAACGTAAACTTTCAACATGAGTCTCTAACATTAACGTAAACTTTCAACATGAATCTCTAACATTAACGTAAACTTTCAACGAGTCTCTAATATTAACGTAAACTTTCAACGAGTCTCTAATATTAACGTAAACTTTCAACAGGAGTCTCTAATATTAACGTAAACTTTCAACAGGAGTCTCTAACATTAATGTAAACTTTCAACGAGTTTCTAATAATGTAAACTTTCAACATGAGTCTCTAACATTAATGTAAACTTTCAACGAGTCTCTAATATTAACGTAAACTTTCAACATGAGTCTCTAATATTAACGTAAACTTTCAACAAGTCTCTAATATTAACGTAAACTTTCAACATGAGTCTCTAATATTAACGTAAACTTTCAACATGAGTCTCTAACATTAACGTAAACTTTCAACATGAGTCTCTAACATTAACGTAAACTTTCAACGAGTCTCTAATATTAACGTAAACTTTCAACAGGAGTCTCTAACATTAATGTAAACTTTCAACGAGTCTCTAACATTAATGTAAACTTTCAACAGGAGTCTCTAACATTAATGTAAACTTTCAACAGGAGTCTCTAACATTAATGTAAACTTTCAACATGAGTCTCTAATATTAACGTAAACTTTCAACAGGAGTCTCTAACATTAATGTAAACTTTCAACATGAGTCTCTAATATTAACGTAAACTTTCAACATGAATCTCTAACATTAATGTAAACTTTCAACAGGAGTCTCTAACATTAATGTAAACTTTCAACAGGAGTCTCTAACATTAATGTAAACTTTCAACAGGAGTCTCTAATATTAACGTAAACTTTCAACATGAGTCTCTAATATTAACGTAAACTTTCAACATGAATCTCCAACATTAATGTAAACTTTCAACAGGAGTCTCTAATATTAATGTAAACTTTCAACATGAATCTCTAACATTAAAGTAAACTTTCAACATGAGTCTCTAATATTAACGTAAACTTTCAACATGAATCTCTAACATTAACGTAAACTTTCAACATGAGTCTCTAATATTAACGTAAACTTTCAACATGAATCTCTAACATTAATGTAAACTTTCAACGAGTCTCTAATATTAACGTAAACTTTCAACATGAGTCTCTAATATTAACGTAAACTTTCAACATGAATCTCTAACATTAATGTAAACTTTCAACGAGTCTCTAATATTAACGTAAACTTTCAACATGAATCTCTAACATTAACGTAAACTTTCAACATGAGTCTCTAATATTAACGTAAACTTTCAACATGAATCTCTAACATTAATGTAAACTTTCAACAGGAGTCTCTAATATTAATGTAAACTTTCAACAGGAGTCTCTAATATTAATGTAAACTTTCAAAGTGAGCATGCAACATTAGCATAAACCGTAAACATTCAGTAGGAATCTGTAACATTAACAAAAAATTTCAATATAAGCATAAAAAATTAATGTAAACTTTTAATAAGAACGCAACATTAACTTAAAAACATGCGAGATGAACAATAACATGTAAAACAAACCCACTACGAAAATGCAACACAAGAAAACAAGAAAAATGACATGATGTATGGATGCAACGCAAGAATTTAATTTGCATTTCAACTGGTGGAGCGTCTGTCTGGAGTGTGTTTCTGCTCTTCCCGAAAAGAGTGGGACATTTCAGAGCTTAGAGCAAGGAAAGAAAAGAAAAACTGAACACTAAAACAGCTGCGGTTTTCCACTGCACTGTGGAAATAAGGGTTTATATCTCAAACACGCACATTAGATCAAATCAGCATCTCAGACACGACTAGGCCGGCACCAATAATTACTTATAAAATACAATCGCAAAACACGTCCAGCCCACACAATACCGTCGTTATAAATAATTACTCAGCGGCTTTGGACAGAGTTCGTGTTCCCAGGATTAACTCAGTCCCTTTGGGAAGGCAGCCTGAGGACAGCGGTGTTCCGAGGGTCCTTATTTCGGAATATGAGTAAAGAAAATCCCACAATTCCGTTCAACAGAATTTGATAATCATGACAGAAAAAAAAATCTGTTTACAAAAGGCTGTGACGTGAACACTCGGCACAGAAAAGGAGGAGAAACCGAGTAATAAATCATTTGTGCGGTTTTCACTGGAGGAGAACCGAGAAAGAGGAGAAAGAGAGAAAGAGAACGAGAGGAGGGGGAGACATGTTCGAGAACGTGACAGGATTTCAGCCGTGCAGTCACGCGTGTTGAGAGAGAACACGCTCCAGGAAGCTGCAACACGAGATAAATTTAACGTCCACAATGCAAAGTGTCTCTGCTAATACATGCTCAATACACGCTAACACAAAACAACAATCTCCCAACGATGCTTAGATCCCTGAAAAAACAACAAACAAACAACAACAACAACAACACAAAGCTACGACATGTTCATGTTTTTCATGCACACCAAAGTTTTTTGTTAAGGTTTTTTCTTTCATAGATGATAAAGAACACGTTATATTGTTCGCAAAAGTGTCAACAGTAAAAAAATAATAATAAAATAAAATAAATAAATAAATAAAAAACCCATTACGCAATAACGCAAGACGAGTCCTGACCCGAAACTTTCACACGGAAAACCTTCCGCGAATTCCATTCCATTCCGAAGCACATTTAAAAACTTTAACATAAAAAATTCTTTCCATGAGTCACTTGGTGCCAAAAAAAAAAAAAACATTAGAAAACATTAGAAAGCAATTCGTAAACCACATGGAAATTTTTGATTTCGAAAAAAAGAAAAAGCACACAAATTAAACTTCGATTTGATTCTAATCCTACGTCACGTTAACACTAGCGAGCAACAAGCCTCTCGTGTTATTTGTAGTTTGTCGCTTGTAGGCGTGGCCTGAAACAGTAGTAGTTATATATACACACACGTTCTAAAGCTAACTAGCTAAAAACAAATTAAATGACGCACTAAACAGTGTGAAAACCAGGTGTGATTTACGTTACACGCACTGCTTCGTTATCAGATTAGATTAGAAAAACAAGCTAACTGTACTAGCTACTTCCTTCCCAGCTTCTTCGTAATGTCTCTACACACGACCTCTCGTTAAATGTGTGTGTGTGTGTGTGTGTGTGTGTGTGTGTGTGTGTGTGTGTGTGTGTATATACGTAGGAGAACTTTTTTTCGGACGTGGTGTGCGAGTAGCCATTAAATACTAAACAGGTTTATCATTTTTGTTAAAAGTGTTTTTCTTCCATCCGTCGCACAGCCCGCGTACGAAGGCTTTTTAACGACACGTTTACATTTTAACAGTGAATAAAAAACAGAAGCTGGATTTTTCTAGAACAAGTTAAATGTTGATTTTGCAGTCGAAGTGTCGATTTATGGCGTAATGTTGCCTGTTTAGCCAACTAGGTTAGCTAGCTAACTAACCAAATCGAGGTGACTAGCTGTCCTGATTTCGTTGTGCTATTACATACACATGCAACAAATTTTCTTGCACTTGCCAGGAGGTTACTTATTTGCAGGAACAACACACGATGCAAATCGCCATGGTAATGTTACGCTCGCCTTCTGTTTTCATGCATCCTCCAATCAGGAATGAAAGAATTCTTCAACGTTAACGTAAAGCTCCACCCCAGTTATAAAGCTTAACTTTTACGACTTCTTATTGTTATTAGAACGTCGACTGCATACAATCGATCCTACAAAGTCGTCTTGACGGCATTTATGGTATATATTAAGTGTTCATACGGTGTTGCCGTACGAACGATAGTCGTTTATTTATACATCTATAAATACGCAAATATATATTACAATAAAGCGTAAAGTTAGCGAGGTTATCTGTAACACCTGCCTGATCTACGTAGCGTGCTAATCTCATATGTTGACAGGTAATATGCTAATATTTAGCTGATTAGTTACTTTCTTTTCTGGTAACTCCTCTTTGAGGTGTCTTATTTGTAAAAGGATTTTTTTTTTTTTTTTTTTTTTTTTTTGGATAGCCATCACGCTTTAGAACCAATTCTGATAAGAGCTCTTTAATCAGACACCACAGCCTTTTTTCGTCTGAGTTTTAAGGGAAAACTATGTGCTAAATGCAGCAGAAAGAGACTCGCAGAAATAAACGGGAAAACCAACTTCTCCATCCTGCCAGCAGCCAAAGACCACAGAATGTGGAATGTGTGGAATTGGGATTGAGCTCACAAAGCGAGAGGAGCACGAGTTCGACAGAAAAGCATTAAGAAAACACACAGAGGAAAACTCTCTCTCTCGCTCTCTCTCGCTCTCTCTCGCTCTCTCTCGCTCTCTCTCGCTCTCTCTCAGACTGATGATATAGTCCAATATTTAACACATACACAATACAAACCATGCTCACTTTTCCATTTCCGATTATACATCCAGAGGGAATTACAAAGCAGAATCCATTCCCATGGCTAAAGTAATAGTTTTGGCGAAAAATAAAACATACACAACGTCTCATTTATCGCAAATAGCTACAACAGCCGATCAGCCACAGACATCCTCGGTTTCTGAAGTTAGTTTATTTTCTTTTGTTTTGTAATCATTTCTGAGAAAAGACGTTCGCATCTTCTTACACTCATCATCCTCAAACTCTGTAACCTAACAAAACATTAGCGTAAAAATAGCGTAGCGCGTATTTACATATGTACGATTTAAGTGAAAATTCATTTAACACTATTTATGACGTCATAGGTTTGGTAGGCGGGGCCTAAGAGGCGCGACTGATTTCAAGACTGCGCGATTCCAGTTGGCCGAGATCGCGGCTCACGTAACGTGACGAATTTTTGTTCATATACGGAAAGATGATGTTTGAATGACTTCAGTGAACTATATGACGTAAATGTGGAGGAAACAAATAACAGCAGATGACAAAAATCATGATGTGTGATGAAACCTGTGATTGGTTGATACAAAAGAAGTATGCCAAATTGTTTAAAAAAAACAAAACACAATGGCTGACTGAATAACAGCGCCACCTGCAGTCCTGGAGCACTCCTACGCTACAAAAAAAATTGTCTTTGTGTCGATTTTCCTATAAGGTGGTGTTTATTTAACGTTTATGGAAGGAGTCTCCAGTGTCAGCGCTTTGTAAGTGACGTTACTGCTTACACTGTTGTAAATAAGAATTTGTTCTTGATGACTTGTCTGCTTAAATTAAAGGTCAAATTAAAAAAAATTAGCTTGTAAGCTCAAGGTGGCTCGACTGTAGCAAAGTTCTTTTTGCATAAAGTCTACCGATGCGTTAAATCAGGAGGATTTCCCGAACTTTTTGGGCAAAAGTCCTTAAAAGGACATTATGAATTTTTCTGCAACTCCAAACCTCAGCATTTTGGTTTCTAATCTTTATTTAATTGTTACGCTTATAAATCCAGATTCAGTAAATATCTTGGCCTATTTTCCTGTTTGTTTTTTTGACTGATTTAGAGTCACTCGATGTCGTCGAGGCTCTCGCGGTGGAAGACGGATGGAGAAGTTTGTCCATTTAGACATTAGTGCACACAGTTTTCGTAGCTGTTCAGAATATTAATTTGTAAAATAAACAAACGAAGAAAACAAAAGCGGATATTATGAGTTTCTGTCATGACCCCTAGTTTGGGAATTTCTGCCTCAACCTAACCAACATAACGTGTCCTGAACCACATCAGGAAGTCTGTGAGATCGCCAGAGATCTGAAAGTGGTTTGGGATTACTTATTAGCCATGTCAGCATGTCTTGGCTGTCGTCTGAAATAAGACGGAGGTTTCATGTTTGTGTAAAGTTCTCCTTTAACCACTGAGCCAACAATCAGAACGGCTACAGAGAAGCAAATGTAAATAAGGCTAAACGTAATATCGATACATGACTAACACGCCGCGTTTGCACTGTAATGCAGAGTCCGGTTTATGCTCCTCATTTCCTTTTCTAACACACACACACACACACACACACACACACACACACACACACACATCTGTTTTGTGTCCCGTCTTAAACCATGAGCCAAGTGTTTCAGCATAAGTGCCTCTCTTCACTAACACACAAAGGCCGCTCTTTCACACACTGAATGAGCCGACAGTGAGAGAGGCGTGGGGGCGGAGCCAGCGCGTTTCATTCCAGCTGAGACTGACCATGACATCATCGCAGCCTGACGTATAAACTAACTGTTATAGACTCTGAGTAAACGCTCGCTGAATCTCAAACACGAAAAGCGGAACGAACTTGTTTCACAGACATTTCACATCGCTAAATGTAACTATAAAGGGATAAAAACTATGATGTGCTGTTCTTTGTAATTGTTGGCATGTAGCCGTGGTATAAGTGGAATAAATCACTTGGCGATGTGCTTTTATAGGAAAACAATCAACAGTAACACTGTTTCAACACACCGTCCCCATCACTAACATGTAAATCGAACAACGCTGATCAGAGAGGTGTTTAATTTGTGTTTACTTAGTTAGCGTTAGAAGATTTATATACAGCTTATGTAACTACTACTGTTTTACATTGGAATTTAAAAAAATAAAATAAAATCTGGACAGGCCACGCCCACAAGTGATAACAGTAGCAGTCACTATACGGCCACAAGAGACAAACTACAAGCAACACGACAGACCTTCATTTCAGCTTATAGCCCTTTGGCCTGAACTACTTTAATATGTTTATTTTTGTGTGACTCCAGCTCTGTGTGTGTGTGTGTGTGTGTGTGTGTGGTCTCATTCAGTCTGTGAGTGTGTTTCTCTGCTGAAGGTCAAGTCCAGTTTATTTATAACACCCAAAATCACAAGCACGTCCCAGTGAGCTTTACAGGCCTCAACACAGAGGTGCTAACATCGCTAAAAAACAGAAATCTACCAAAATAAACTTGTCCACAATGCCACTGTAACCAATCAGACCACGGTTCCCGCCCACAACGCCACTGTAACCAATCAGACCACAGTTCCCGCCCACAACGCCACTGTAACCAATCAGACCACAGTTCCCACCCACAGCGCCACTGTAACCAATCAGACCACAGTTCCCGCCTACAGCGCCACTGTAACCAGTCAGACCACAGTTCCCGCCCACAACACCACTGTAACCAATCAGACCACAGTTCCCGCCCACAACACCACTGTAACCAATCAGACCACAGTTCCCACCCACAATGCCAATCAAACCACAGTTCCCGCCCCCAGTTCTTCTACAATCTCCTGGACATGATGGCCAGTTTGGTGCCTCAGGGCACTAACCCCTAAACCCCAAAACTCCAACCCCTAACCCCCTAATCCCTTACCCCAACTCTCTCTCTCAGCCACTCTTATTTTTCTTCTGCTTTCATTGAATCTGAAATATCTGGGACGGAGTTAAAACCTCACCCTAAACGAAAGTCTTTCAAAAGCTTCCACTATTTCATCCTTCTGAGAAACACAACTGGTAACACTTTCACCATCTCCCAACATTCTAAACACAACAAATCCAAAACGTGTGTGGAAACAATGGAAGATTTACACGAAACCTAAACCTGATCACCGTCCTGCAGAACACCACACATGCAGCTTGTTAAGGAAAACCCGCTGGAGATACGCTGTTAGCGTAGCGACCGAGGCTGCGCGTTCGTGAGCAAATATTGGTTTAAAAGCCATGATACGAGCGAGAACACGTTAAAGGGTAAAGTGTAAAGCTGTGTAATCCGGAACATACAGCTGGAGGCTTCAGCATGTTTGTTAAGAGTGTTGAATTATTTAGAGACGAAAATTAGATGATCAGCTTCAAATAAAACCACAAGAAGCGTTTCTCCGGCTATGTTCTTTTTTTATCTGTCTGATCATCTAACCAATCCAGTTCCCTCCCACAATGCCACTGTAACCAATCAGACCAAGGTCCTAATGCCACCAAAACCAATAAAAACTTAGCCCCGCCCACAATGCCAACATAAATAAAGTTCCTGCCAAAATTCCAGCAACCAATCAGATCACATTTCCCAACTCATTACCACCCATTCTTGCCCACAATGGTGCTAACCAATCAAACCACAGTTCCCGCCCACAATGCAACTGTAACCAATCAAACCACAGTTCCCGCCCACAATGCAACTGTAACCAATCAGACCACAGTTCCTGCCCACAATGCAACTGTAACCAATCAGACCACAGTTCCTGCCCACAATGCAACTGTAACCAATCAGATCACAGTTCCCGCCCTAATGCCATTGTGACCAATAAAAATTTCGCTCCGCACACAAAGCCAACACAGTTCCCGCCCTAATTCCAGCAGCCAATCATATTGCACTTCCCGACCCGTTACCTCTATAACCAATCAAACCACAGTTCCCACCCACAACGCAACAGTAACCAATCAAACCACAGTTCCCCCCCACAAAGCCAATCACAATCATTAAATGAAGATCACAGCTGTCTTCCTGGAAAGATTTCCATTTGGTTGTCGTGTTTGAAATTCAATGTAAAATGTCTTGTCAGGGTAATAAACAATAAATCGGAGCACAGACCCCGCCCACAATGCCGCTGTAGCCAATCAGAACTCAGATCAAAGTGAATACAATTCAAAGACCCTCTGGAACCTTTTTTATTCTTATTTTTAAAAGTTAATGAGGAACACCACGTGTAACTAAACACTCCAGCTACTGAGGCACAAGAGAACGATCTAAGAATATAACACACACACACACACACACAGCAGTGGTTATGTTTGGATCTGAGCCGTTACATCTCTGGCATGGTTAGAATAGTTTCAGCAGCAGCAGGCCGTTACATCAGTGAGCTGCTCGTTCACACACAATCATGTTCCTAAAGTTCTGATGAGTCCAAACTACAACCTCGTCAGCATACACAGACCTCCTTTATTTCGCCGGTTTACACAAAAATAAAATCAGAAACCTAAAAAACTGTGATGATTTATTAATGTTATGGGCAGTAACTCTTCATTCTGACTATCAGGAACCAACAAGAACCCTCAGGAACCAACAAGAACCCTCAGGAACCAACAAGAACCCTCAATAGCCATCAGGAACCATCATTAGCATTCAGGAACCAACAGGAACCCTCAACAACCATCAGGAACCCTCAGGAACCATCATTAGCATTCAGGAACCAACAGGAACCCTCAATAGCCATCAGGAACCCTCAGGAACCATCATTAGCATTCAGGAACCAACAGGAACCCTAAATAGCCATCAGAAACCCTCAGGAACCATCATTAGCATTCAGGAACCAACAGGAACACTCAGTAGCCTTCAGGAACCCTCGGGGCAATCTACATTTCTACATGAGCAGGCAGGTCGGCATTCTTCACTCTTACCTGCTCAGGTGTGTCAAAGTAAATGAAAGACTCACTGGGGGGTCCTTGATGAAATTCCTCAGGAAATTATATCATTAAAAGGAGCAACATTGTGCTGAAACACTGACCCTCCAAACTTTTGTTGCTTTTTTGAATCCTGGAGTCCCATATTTTTTTTTTTTTCCTGAAGAAAGGAGCCCAGTGAAGGCTGTTAGACTGTTTCCTTCACCCTGAGCTTGCACTGGGAGAAATGGAGGACATTAAATCATCTTACCTGATAGATCTTCGTGCCTAAAAGTGGAATCCTGACTTCCAGAAACTCCACCATTCCCCCTTTCTTTTCCTCTTTTCTTCTCTTCACTCTATTTGTTGGAAATTAGAGCATGCAACAATCCCGCATTGTTTCCTTTCCTCTGCTTTGAAGTTAAGAAACACGCCGCAGCAGATGTTCAGCACAGCAGAGACTGGAGTTAAAGATGGTATCCGCAAGATTCCGACTGGCCTTCTGGCTTGAAACACGACAGAAATGTAAAAAAAAAGAGAGAGAGAGAGAGAGAGAGAGTGCACGCGCTCCACGCTGCATTAAAACTCTCTACTGCTCTAAATGACTCCATATGGAGCAAAGCCGACTCGCCTCGCGCGCCCTCTAGCGGACAAACCCCGCAACTGCACCTGGAATTCCAAACAAAACAACAAACTAAAATAAAAAAAAAAATCAAATAAACTTTAAAAAAAAATTTTAAAAAACCATCTGAAATATGGACTCTCTTTACATCACTTCACCAAAATGCGACCCCCAAATATGCTCTGTATGCATAGGGTCAGTTTTAAGGAGAATAAAACGTCACTTCCGGACTAAATTTCACAAACGGAAGTCCCATCAAACTATAAACCATCGATATAACAGCCATTGTGTTTTACTGCAATTCAGATGTGTGTGTTAATGACATGTATAAGTTAATAAACTTGGAACTGGACACAGAAACTAAAAAAAAAGTCAATATCCATTTATGTGAAACTTAAACACAACATACGAGTGTGTTTTAAAACTATAAGAATTCATTCAATTTATTAATTGTTCTACTTTCATGAATATGATTTGTGTGTGTGTGTGTGTGTGTGTGTGTGTGTGTAAATGATGAATTAGTTGCAGTACACCTTAAACCGATGATAATTTAAAGTTTAAACTAGTTTGTTAATCAGGTCTGTTATTATTTCACTACTCTTGTGTTATTTGTCAGGCATATTTACAACTTTATTCTAAGAATTGAACATTATAAGAGTTTCTGTAAATGTTAACCATCACAACCCGGCTTTATTCATTACAGGTGACTCAGTTCAGGTGTGTGATTGTGTTTCACTGACATCTAGTGGCCAAACAAGGCATCACAACTAACTCCCTTACACTCAGAAACAAAAGGGTACTAAACTGGACCATTCGTTGTAAAGTGTAGACCTTTAGTGGGAATGTTTTACCTAGAAAGGTGCGTGTAGTGAACCTTTAAAGCTTTACACTATATACTTTAAATCTTTTTTAAAGATCATTACCACATTTCCAGGTACATGATGCATATTAAAGCTACAAACCATGACAATGACACGGAAAGGTACAGTTCACTTCACCGTGATGAACTAATCAGCCAACAACAACAACAACAACAACAATGATAATAATAATAATAATAATAATAATAATAATAATACACTCGTTTACTGAGTCCATGTGGGTGTGTTAGAGCAGGAAACACACGGTTAGGAAACCCTGGCCTCTTCCTCTCATCAATGTCACGACGCACTGCATTATGGGATTGATCCGCTATTTTTATTGTGAACGGAGTAAATAATACAAGTTGATATTTTAGAGTCAACTCACCACACGTCTGTGTAATTACACATGATGTTTAATGCTGATTAAAGGCAGTGAGATGCATCGAAAAACTAGAAATATGATATGAAAGTAAAATCAGAGAGGTTTCACAGGCTCTGTAAATGCTGTCTGGTATCAGAAATGCGATGTATCTAATACACAGATTAATCTTAATACTGTAATAATTAAACATCATTACAAGAACCTTTTTTCCTCATTATGTTGAGACAAAACTTCAAGACACCATGAAATAGTTTTATTTTCTTTAAATGGCAGAAACAGGCTTCTGCAAATTTAATACCTGCCCTTCAGTCGTATTCATTTACACACTCTCTGTTCCTGAAGTGCAACGCAGGCGATAAATTAATCTATTTGCACTGACTCCGCCCACTCGCTCCTTAGCGATCTATAGCTAAACCGCTTGGTTGAATTACAGACACACAATCGTATGTATGTGATGTGTAGCTCCACACGGTGGATCCTCATGGGTCTGGTTTTAGACAGAATTCAAGGGGTTCTTGTGGCCATTTTAAAGTTCTGACACTCTCAAACCCTCCTGTAATCTAAAAAGTGATAATAATTCTAATAACTATAACGAGAATATAGTTTACACTCACGTTCTCTGGATTCACAATGACATTTAGTAGTAAAATATGAAAAATATTATTAGCTATTATTTTTATTATTATTATCAGAGACTCCTCTCAAGTCCTTCATATCTTCCGCATGAATCAGATTGGATTTGGATCCTGAATGTCCTTAAAGTGCACATTTTTAGCATTTTAGCGCTCTAACACACCTGACACTCCGCTCATAAAGCGCTCGATAATGACCCTGACGAGTTCAACCAGGTGTGTTTGAGCAGGAAATTCTTTCAAAAGAAGGAATTTCTGAGGATTTACAGGACCGTGACTGGGACACACTGAAGAAGCGTTAGCTCTAAATATAACCGAAGATCGCTTAAGTGCCACCTTGTTGTCTATGGCATCTTTTCTATTATTCTTATTCTTATTCTTATTATTGAATCTATTTTTTCTTTCAGGTTACTAGATGAAGCACCAATCTGTTCACCTGAGTCCGGTTTACAAACAGCTCTCTCTCGCTCTCTCTCTCTCTCTCTCTTTTTCAGTGAGTCAGATCACTAAGAGTCGACTCTTTTGACATATTTAGGTAATTGTTCAATGTATAATACTTTGCATTGTATTTGCTATAAAAACTATTAAATATACATAAAAAAGCAATGCACTGCATAATTAAACTGACAAAGAACTTACAGTAAATATTGTGATATTAAAATGAATATTCCTGAATCTTCTGTTTCTGCACTGAACTTCCATTAAAGAAGTAGAATTTATGCAATGAGAGTCATTCAATGCCAAACGAGTCAGATGATTCACTCGGTTTCCTTTTCACTAAAAGATCCAGGGCAAGGAGTCGACTCCTAATGTTCCCTCTAAAAGATCCAGGGCAAGGAGTCGACTCCTAATGTTCACTAAAGGATCCAGGGCAAGGAGTCGACTCCTAATGTTCCCTCTAAAAGATCCAGGGCAAGGAGTCGACTCCTCATGTTCCCTCTAAAAGATCCAGGGCAAGGAGTCGACTCCTCATGTTCACTAAAAGATCCAGGGCAAGGAGTCGACTCCTAATGTTCACCTAAAAGATCCAGGGCAAGGAGTCGACTCCTAATGTTCACTAAAAGATCCAGGGCAAGGAGTCGACTCCTAATGTTCACTAAAGGATCCAGGACAAGGAGTCGACTCCTAATGTTCACTAAAGGATCCAGGGCAAGGAGTCGACTCCTAATGTTCACTAAAAGACTCATCACTAATTCCCGTGCATCACCTAATTCAAACGAGTGTGTACTTATAGCACAGGGTAAGGAGTGTGCAAGGAGTTGAAACTCTGTACAAAGTCGTATCGACTCTTTAAATTGCTCGTTAGATGTGTAGCATGCTAACTAGCTGGCTTGCTAACTTTCTAACACAGTGAACATGATAACTTTCAGCTGGAGGAGTATATATATATATATATATATATGTAAATATCTTCTGAAGCTAACTAGTTAAACACCATAAATAAACGCACTATTCAGTGTGAAAATCGTGTGTGTGATTTACGTGTTATGTGCTCGGCTTCGTACTAGCTTCATTCTCAGATTAGATCAGCAAAGCTAGCTAACTGTACTAGCTACGTACGCTCACCAGAGACACCAACGATCTCTGCTACATCCTTCCCAGCTTTATTTTTGTCCATAACGTCCCTATAAACATTTAAGGGATCGGTCCAAGGGATCATTCGAGATGATCGCCTGGATTTGTTGCTTCATAGCATCATAGCTAATTTGCATAGAATTGAGATCATCTCATTACGTCACTATTGCTAAAATCATGAATGTTATATATTATATGTTTTTATGGTGTATGAAGACAGCAGAGTTTTCCAGAAGCATTACCAATAACACTCTATCTCCTTTCAGCGGGTGGTGTATGCGCTCTGTCAGGTCGATAGCGCTGAATTATTTATCTGTTAACAGCGCTCTCTGATGCTCAGTAAAGATTTTACACACTGAACCTCATTACGCTCACACTGTGGACATTTAATAAAACTTAGCTTCCAAAAAGGTCTTACTTAAATAGAACCGAGGTTTTAAGGGTTCTCCCAGAGGCTTAAGACTCGTTAAGTCTTTGTTTTTGTCCTAAGGGTGTACAAACTTATGCACTTAATGGTACTACACTACTTGTATAGCAACATGACAAGCTTGACTTCTGAGAATTGTTTTTCAATGTGAACGACGTGATTTTATTCATCCTCATGTGCGTATGTCGATAAACGCAAATCAGCCGTAAATTAACAGTCACGTTCGTGAGATATTTACGTTTAGCCACGCCCACAAAACTCCTTAACAGGCAAAGATCATTAACAGCTGACAATGACAAAATGGCGACTAAACGGTGAAAGAGCGCCCCCTAGGTACGGCGTGTGCGCCAAATCTTCCAGTAACGCAGCTCAGCCACTGCAGCGCGTCAGCTACCATAGACAC
>CM040981.1:28152549-28164367 GCA_022985145.1 Pangasius djambal
CTCTCTCTCTCTCTCTCTCTCTCTCTCTCTCACACACACTGCAGTGTGAATACAGAATGAACACATTTATCACAGTTAGCTGAAATCCCTAACGCCTGAGAACACGGCAGCGCTCGGGGCGTCATTACACACCGTCCCTGTACATCATACAGCAATTTAATCATTCATATTTATATTAAATCCCAATATATAGCAGTAATAACACCTGTAATAACACCTGTAATAACACCTGTAATAACACGCATGAGCAGCAGGAACATTCACATTAATAAGTGGATCATTAACATTACCAGCTCTACATCAGGTGCTTTTCTGTAGAGAAGACATTGTTAATGTGAATACAATAAGCCTGTCCCCTGAGGCACACACACACACACACACACACACACACACATACACACACACACCCACACACACACATACACACACACACACGCGTGCGAAATGACTAAATAATGCTAGACCTAACATTACTCTCAGTGAATAAAAGTATTACTTTTTCAAAGAAAGCTGTTTTTATAAAGTGTTTTGTAGATAGATAGACAGACAGACAGACAGACTGATAGACAGACAGACAGACAGACTGATAGACAGACAGACTGATAGATAGATAGATAGATAGATAGATAGATAGATAGATAGATAGATAGATAGAATTTTTTTTATTTTTAATAAAGTCAACATTTTTAACACACACACACACACACACACACACACACACACACACAGACTCCTCCCACTGCCCCCTACCCGCATCGTCCATCTGTCATCCCTCTACCATCCCTCTCTCTCTCCACACACACACACACACACACACGCATAGCCACTCCCTCTGTCAGGGTTTGGCAGGGGACGGGCGGAGAGAGAGAGAGAGCTGAGAGTGGATGGAGGGATGCACATTACCAATGTGAGAGAGAGAGAGAGAGAGAGAGAGAGAGAGAGAGGGAGGGAGGAAGGTTGTGTTCTAATCCTCCTGTTCTGGCCATTTGAGACGAGTCCTGCACCGTGTGTATGATGTGTGTGTGTTTGTGTGTGTGAGAGTGTGAGTGTGAAATCAGACACACACACTGGATATTTCCACCTCTCCCTGGAGCGGTTTCGGGAAATACTTTAGCTTTCGCTGCTGAGTGAGCGTAACGTACGGTAAGGAAAAGTTGTGTATTTGTTTATTTGTGTGTTTGTGTCAGTCTGATGGTGTTTATTGGTTGGGGGGAGTGTAAGAGCGCTGCTGTAGCGCAGGAATCAGTCCCACTAATGCAAAGTTTATCAAATATTAAAGACAAACGGCAGCTGGCTAAAGCGCTGAAAGAAGAAGAATACGTTTAAAATATTTGTATATGATGAAATTTATCCTTTTAAAAATATGATGCAGCTCCGATTTCCACTCTGATGCTAAACAGTTTTATTTTTAGAAATAATCAATGAGGTTCCTCTGGTTACTCTGCAAGAGGTTTTGTTATTTCACACACACTTTCCATCGAGTCGTGTGTGTGTGTGTGTGCGTGTGTGTGTGTGTGTGTACAATATAATCAAATATCGAATTTAATTTTATTTGATTCAGCGCAGATTGTGATTTTAATTCTGTTAATGATGTTGTTGTTGTTGTTGTTGTTGTTGTTGTTGTTGTTTTCCTCTAACAGCACTTCCCCAGTTGCTTTATTCCTCTTATACCACAGCATTTTGGCAACATTTAAAATTTTTTATTTATTAAAGAATGACACATCACACTTTTTATCCATTTATAATTACATTTAATGCCATTTAAGGTTAGTTCCCATTGTCGCTTACGTTATAGCAGCTATAAACACTCGTTCCCTCACCAGCTTCTTTTTTTCTCTCTCTTGAAGTTAATAAGACAAAAGATTAAAACGCAGCTTGTTACGCATGTTACCGAGAAACCGCAAAGGAGCGTAAACTCCTCTGCCCTGTTGCTATAGAAACGATAACATATCAGAACGAGTGCATTAATTTAAACCTGCGCTACTGTCAGAGCTGCTGTTATAGAAAACTAATCAACTCCTTCTGATGTTCGTGTACCTGCGCACAATTTGGTTCCCCTTCTTGCATGTGGGCGGAGCTAGAACCAGTGCAGATCATTGATTGGTCAAACACAATGATGACACGATCGTCCTGAATAATGTTGGCTTTTCTGCCGTCTTTAGGAAAAAAGAATCCCAGTTTTATCAACAATTTAAAATTTCAGATTCACTTTACACACTGTAATGTTTTCGTCTCCATGACCTTTAGCTCGATTTGACAATATTTACTTATTTCATTTATATAAAAGATCAGCTACGTTAAAGTTAGAACAAATTCCATACAACTTCCTGTTCCCTCTTCTGGTTTCCAGCCATGGGAAATGCACAACTTCCTGTGTTTTTTGTTTGTTTGTTTTGCTTTTTTTTGTATTTTAATGTGTGTAAAGTATAAAGTGTTGGCACCCGGGGTTTCTTTTCATCCAGGAAAAATAAACTGCTTAACGATTGACTCTGTGAAGGAGAAACAGGACAACAACAAACACATCTTATCTTTAAATGACATACAGCAGCATTCATTTAAAAATTGTGATTAATTTTTCTCTTTTTAGACCTACGCTAAAGGTTTCTACCCTAAACGCTGCTGTTCAGTACCATGTTTCCTGAGCGTGTGACATCGTCTTGATTTGCTCAGTGTATAATCCCATCATACAGTTTTGATGTCTTTACTGTTATCTTGCTACGAGTAGGTGAGGTACATCAGCGGCTTGTGACCTTAGATTTTGCTGTCGTAGGATGACCTTGATAACGGCATAGCCTCAAACTAAACTAAGTTGAGAGGCTATCACACTTAACTTATGCTACAGGCTACTATCTAGTGAAATTTTAGCGTAACCTTGTAATTAACCGCATTGGAAAACTCGACAACAGTCACCCAGCGTACAGTCGAGCCTCTAAATGTAAAACATACCTTTAACTGGGTTCAATATCATATCGAACAGAGGTGACAGGATAGAAAGCACACAAAGGTTTTAAAACTAGCCTGAAACATTTGGGCATTGGGGTTAGGAAGACATGTTTCTTCAATTCCACGCCATAAACCACGCTCGCAATCTTAAAAATGGTCTGCTGTCTGCACTTTGTTGGAAGCCATTTTGGTGGAATTTATTTAATTAAGTTCTGATTATTTGCTATAAAACAAAATCTTAGAGGCTGCTGAGTATTTTAAACTATCCCAATCTGGCAACGCTGTTATTCACTGTCCTGGCCGCTGCTCCTCGTCCCCGAGCATGGGGCAGCGTGATTCCTGCCCCTCTGGGCCTCTGTTAGTGCCTGTAGCGCATGCAGTTCCCACTTTTGACCACTAGGTGCAGTAATTATTCTCTGGAGCTAAAAGGGCATATGGACAGTGAGCACGCTGCGCCACGAATCTAGAAACGTGAGCAACGAACAAATCGGCTTGTATCTGTGAAATAGCTGCATTTTTTTAAACAGATGTAATTATTATTTCAACAGTGTTTAAAATGAATGGAGTTGTGATATAAATGACGGCTGATATAAATGACGGAGCTCTGCAAAACCGCCACGTACGAGCCGCCACCGGTGTGTACAGATGAGGGATGTAGCCAAATACGAATACATTATTCAGGACAAGCATGTAACACATGAAATTGTGTTATAAACAGAAACAAATACTGATATGATTACAGATTACAGATTTTTTTTTAGAAAGGTTCACATGGCATCTAGTTGAGAATAGAGGAGTGCATCAGGACTGGGATCCTGCAGGATGCAATAAAAAAGCCAGCGAGAAGTTTTTACTTTCATGTTTTTCAGATATGAAGCTCATGGGACAAACAACGACCACATTCATTAACATGAACATCAGCATTAACGTGAACTTAAACAAAACAAAACTGTTCCGGTTTAAGCCACGCCCATTTTGGGTTTAAATCCAAATCCAGCTGTAACTAGAGTTACACCTCTGGTTACACACATTAAATGTGTACAGCCTGATAACGTCTGAGAAATGGTACAGTCAGAGTCCGCGTTGGTACAGTCCGTGCCTGGTGTTCATTTCCGAGCGATTATACGGCTATACACGCTGATTTACTGCCCACTGAGCAGGTCGTCGTCTCCTCCATTAAAGAGCAGGTCTATAGCAATCCGTTTAGAGAAAGGTTTGTAGTGAGAAGAGAGAGGTGAAGCCCTGCGCCTACAGTATTTACTCCAATTTCACCTTTATTTATTTATTTATTCCATATAATTTAGCTGATATGTAGGTAGGGTGACCTCACACTAGATGAGTAGTATTAATAGACATAAATTTATTTATTATTTATTTTTAATAGTGAGCATTGTTTTGGAAAGGCACATTTAATATAAATTATAAACAAATCTGACCCAAAGCAAAAACGAAAAAAAAAAAAAAGAAAAGAAAAACAAAAAAACAGCAAATATAGCACTTTAAAAAAAAAAGAGTAGCAATAAATATTTCTGCTTGCTGATTAATCTTTTAATTTATTGGAATTAATATATATATATATATATTTATTTATTTATTATTATTTTGAGATTAATATTATTATTGGTAGTAGTAGTAGTAAAATAGTTTATTTACATACATATTATGCATAGGTAAAATATTTTATTTACACTGTACCAAATCTATAACAGAAATCAGGTCAGGAAAACAGTCTTAAAATTGAAATTGAATTGCTGGTTAATTTTTTAATTTATTGGATTTTTTAGTATTATTTAATTATTTTGAGATTATTAGTAGTAGTAAAAATATTTTATTTATAGAAAATCTTTTTCAAACCGAAAGTCACTTAATCAAATCCATCCATAACAGAACTCAGATCAGGAAACAGTCTTAAAACTGAAATTAAATGTTCCATTAAAGCGGAATCTGAGACTTCGACTCGGTGCTGACGGAAACATCTTCAGCGTTAATTCCACACGATCTGCTCCTAATGGTGTCAGTTAATGAGTTAATGAACGCTGGGACCATTAAAATGTACAAATCTCTGAAAATAATGCAGAACTAATCCTGCTGTAAATTCTGGAACTGTGCGGATAATCGCTGCAGTGTTTTATGATTAATGGAGTGGAAAATCCCACTTCCTCTTAATCTTACTTTGGAATTCCTGCTCCAATTCCAACATCGCTATTCTAACCTTCTTATTCACATCTCACGCTTCCCACAATCCTGTTTCAGTATTCCTACTCCAACAATTCTATTCAAATATTCCGGTTCCCATTCCCAGCAACACCTGTTTAAACATCCCCGTTCTGCCAAACGTAACGTTCCACTTCATATATTCCCATTTTTTAGTATCAGTACTGAAACATCCCGTTTTCAAATCTCTTACTTTAGCATTCCTGTTCTCATATCCTTTCTTCATCATTCTTATTAAAATATTCCTTTTTTAATTCCTTCTTAATTTTTCCTTCCTAATTCCACCATTTTCACTTTAACATTCCTACTTCTGTCTTTTTTTTTCAATATCCCTTTTCAATATGATTGCTTTTTAAAATTCTTGTTTTCTTTAGGAATTTAATGATTTTTGGCATTTCAGTCCTGACATTCCCATACCTGCTTATAGATCACATACAGAATGCACTCTCCTTTTCTTACTCCACCCCTATTCCAAAATCAGTGTTCTAACATTCCTATTAATATACCTCCTCTCCCTACAATCCCATTTCAGTTCTCCTATTTCATCTATCATGTTCAGTATTCCAACATTCCAAGTAATCCTAGTTCAACATTTTGATTTCATTATAACCTGCTCAGTTGTTGTTGTTCCAGGGTCTCTAGTCCGATGTTCATTCTAAACTTCTTCCCACAATCATATTTCATGATTCCTATTCCAAAATATTCCCATCACAAAAAGACAATTCCTATTCTTCTGTTTTGTCCTGTCAGAGAAAGACTGGAATTCCTACTCAAATATGATTCCTTTTTTACTTTTTTTCCATTCAAATAATTTTTTTTCCCAAAAACTATTTATTCCAATATTCCATTATAGGTCAAAATTCCTACTGAATCCTGGAATGACGCCTAGTCCCTGGTCTTCAGGATGACTGTAGCATCAAGGATCAAGGTTTTCCCTGCTTTCTCCAATCCTACTACACTATTCCTATTCTAGTACTGCTATTCCGATATTCCAACATGTTCAAATCATCTCCTCTACACATTAATGGAATTGGTGTTTTTAACCAATTCAGCATTTCTATTCGGATATTTTATGGTTTTCCGTGGCCTCCCACGGAACATTCTGGAGGAAGAAGCCGTACGTGTTCCTGCTGATCCCGAGTCCTCTCCTCGTGCCTGCAACTGTATGTGTCTGCTGCTGTGGAATGGGTAGAGCGAGAATCAATAACAATAAGTTACAGCGAGCAAATTGTGCCAGGGTGTGTTTGAGAGAGAGAGAGAGAAGGAGAGTGTGTGTGTGTGTGTGTGTGTGTGTGTGTGTGTGTGTGTGTGTGTGTGTGTGTGTGTGTGTGTGTGTGTGTGTGTGTGTGTCACTGAGCATTGCAGCCAGTATACACAAGCGAGCCCTGGCCAAGTAACAGTCTCCATTCTGGTTAATGGACCTCTCACTTTTTTATTTATCCATCCCATTTGCTCTGTGTGTGTATGTGTGTGTGTGTGTGTGTGTGTGTGTGTGTGTGTCATTGCCTAGTGATTTCAGACCATTTTACGTTAAACTGATGGATGCTATAACATTTCCAGCCATCTGCAGTATTACTTCACACAAGCGATTTGTTCCAACCACAAATTTCTGGTCTCTCTCCACACCAGCTTCAGACCGAAACAGGGGGCATGGCCTAAAGTCAGAAGGCGGAGTTATATATTAGAAATGATTCAGATGATCATATAGTTCGCATGCGCTTATTATTACCATTATTAAATCAATAAATAAATCAGAACTTAGCCAAATGATACCTGCTGAGTCAAGTGCATAGTCGAGTGAATAGTCCTAGCTGTAATTGTCACATTAATCGCTGGTTTAATTTAACAAAATGGCTTCCACACTCATTATTCAGCTGCGCATAGAATAGAATAGCACTTGATCCAGCACGTCCTGTTATTTTACATTTTATTTACTTTTTTTATATATCATGCTCCGACAGTTACTCATGCGCACAAATTAATGAAGCCACGAGACACTAAATCGTGGTCATGAAATCGTATAGTGTGCGTGTAAAAAAACCAAAAAAACACCAGTGTTTGTGTTGCGATGATGTGACGCGCTGAGCTGTAAAGAAAACGTGCTCACCGTGTGAAGGATAAGCTGACCAAGCACTCATTTTCTACTCTTACAGAGAAACTTTGACTTCATTCATCAATTTATCTCTGATAAAGATTAAGACGTATCTCCTTCACAGTCCCTCTGTGTGGAAAAAACTTTCTGTATTATTAATTAAAAGTGTCATATTTATGTATTTAATATTGGCCTTGAATATTTCATATTATTTCATACTGTAGCTACATCAAACTGTCAGACAATGGTGCTGGACTTAATCCTGTTCCTCACTCGAGCCGATATCACGCAAGAAATATAAATAAGATCAGAATCGAGTGTAACTGAGACACGCCTCTGTTTTAGACAAACTCCGCCCCCATATGCGTAATTCTTACGTAACTTCTGAACGTCAGAGGTCTGATTTCGGTATTAAAGTCCTCACTTAGCACTTTATTCTACTCTGAATATGACTCAAAGTGAATAAGAGACCTGGGATGAGCAACAGAAGAGTCTTTATGATTATAGCAGCAGCTATAAAAAGCTTATTTTAATGATGTAATTCTTTATTGACTAAAATGGTTCAGTTAATTAATTGATTTAAATTGCTGTAGTAATTCATCAATCAAATCAAAACTAAAAATAAGAATAACCAAATTATTCAAAAAGGGCTAAGAATAAGACTAAGATTTTTTTTATCATGACAGAATGCTACAAAAAGCAAAACAGGAAGCAGACACTCATTTCCTCAGCCAATCACATCGCAGGCTCTGATCGTCTGTGTTTTATCGGCCGCCGCCGTCTCATCATGGTGGACATCATAATACGAGATGATGGAGGAGGGTTCAGCGCTCTGTTGTAACACACACACACCCACACACCCACACCCACACACACACACACACACACACACACACACACACGGAGTGTTTAATCTAAAGCTTTCAGCAGCCAGTGGACAGAATGAAATTTCCGCAGTATTAAGCAGGATTAAATTGCAGCTGGCCTAAAAAACATCACATCTCTGATTTCCCTCCTGCATTAAAATCTCTCTCTCCTTCTCTCTCTCTGTCGTTCTCCTCGTATTTCATCTTTTTCTATCGTTTTCTTCTTTCGTTTATCAGAGTGCACTTTTTTCTTTGAAGCCAAGGATCGACACTGAGTTATGACCGTCTTTACACACAGCTTTTAGAATAATAAAATATTACACCTCATTTTATAGAGCACTTTTTCAATAACCTTGAAAATGATAATCATAATGATAACCACACACACACACACACACACACACACACACACACACACACATGCACGTCATGACTAAGCAAGTTATAAAGGAAAGGCTGTGAACTTGAACCTGAGCCGAATCACTTTTCCTGCTGATTCGGAGTCGACTCTTAAAATCTGAGAATCAAATCTGTTTTGCTCTGAAGCGTATTTATTTGTATCTGACGTTTATCAGGTTAATTATAATGAAAAATAAATACATTTTAAAGCACTTTATAGCAGAAATATCCACAATAAATGAAAGAAAATGATTCATATTTACTGATTCTATGTTTCGTTTGACAAACAGCAATAAAACAAAACAAAGAGGTTTATAGTGAAGACTTAAAGAGGTAATATTTTGCGTAAATGATAAATGATAACGTTATCACATGCGAGCGTATTTCCCGATTTTTGTTCAGCATGCTAATGTTAGTTGTCATGGTGACAGTTTAGCATTACTGTAATTATATTCTTGTGAGCAGATCTTGACATTAGAAGCGTCAAGTTTTATTTTTTTTCTTTATACTACAGCGCTTTCTGAATTCTGAGCTCTGATTGGTCAGACGGTCTGGATAACGAACACGTCATGTAAGAGAGAGAGAGAGAGAGAGAGAGAGAGAGAGAGAGAACGCTGTTGCCTAGCTACGCAAACCGTCACCGTAAACAACCTCCTCGTCGCAATTCAGCTTTTCTTCATTCATTATTCCTGATATGTTTTATACTCTATCATTTAATTTACCGTTCCCTGGATTTATTTTTCCACATTTCATTTACACTTCTCGAAAACGCGTCTCTTCGTCTGGCCCCTACGCGATAAACAGGGTACTCTTTTCACACAGCAATAAAAAAACTTTGCTTAGTGCTTAACATTTAAGTTCTTACACTAAAGTACTGAAGACGCGTCACCGACGTTACACTCGTCCGCCATGTTTCCTCCTCCCTCACGCGAGGAGTTGTGGGTAATGTCAGCTGAAAACGTGTCCATGGATCCACCGTAAACAGTCGACCATCCGGATTCCTTTGAGAAACTCATTCCAGCATACTACGATTTGGGACTCGATAATTCTAATCTCGGATAATATTCAGCACGGATAGAAGGCGAATTTGAATCGGAGCACAGGAATTAATTAACGGTGCTCATTAGCGAACAGGTGTGTGTGTGTGATCAGTGGGGTCATGTGATGTGCAGGGGCTGATGGGTAATGTAGTCTAGGCGCTAACATGACAGTTAGACGTTATAAGCGTAAACTTTATGGACATGTGAACAGTTTAAAAATAGAATTTATCTCAAACTTTAGTAGAACATTTTTTTGCTCAGCCATTTTTATAATATTTAGATAATATTTTTAATGTTAAAATTTATTTCTGAGCTACTATTCCCTACGAATCCCTACAGGATTTATTTCTATAATAGTATTTCTATTATTTAATGTATTTTCTTTTTTTTTTTTTTACTTCTTTTATGCTACTTTTTTATTTGTAAAACACTTCACATTTTAAAGTTTAAAAAAAAGTGCTATATAAAAAAAGTTTATTATTCATATTATATCATCAGCGAGATATCAACATATTTTATAAATGATGAATTTCATTATCGGGATACGCTGCAGTACTGATAAATCATCACGCCGTGTACACATCCACCCTAAAGTTCTTTCTTTAAATAAATAAAGAGCTGCAGCAGAACGTGACCCAGATCCGTGTTGGGAAACCTGCAGTGTGTTTGAGACGGAGCCGTCGAGGGAGCGAGAGCACGCAGCCCAGATACATGAGCAAAGCTCCGAGACGGATGCTAAATAAAACCGAGCGCAGAGCACGGAGGAAGTGCTCGAAATAATTCACAATCACACAGGAAATGAGAAGAAAATACGTAAAATACCATAAACGATTCTGCTCAGTTCATATACGGTCGTTATGTTCAGTGTTTTCCACATGAACAACACACTCTTGTGGGGTTTACAGCCGTTTAACACACTAACGGTTCATGCTAACTGTAATCGAAGTGTATTTTTGGTCGATCTGCGCCTTTTTTAAGTAATTTATCAACACATCTGAGGTAAATGTCGACGTTACGGATAATTCCGTCTCATTTCCACTCTCACTATACCTTTACAATGTCACTTTTAAACATTTTATTTGCATGCTAGCTAGATAACTTGTTAGCCTCAGTCAATACCTAGCTTATGTTTACGCTATTCAGATCGTTGGTCAGATCGTATAAACACTTCAATCCATAATTATAATCAATTTATTTCAAAATATATTTCTAGAATATATGCGTATATTTTAAACTGGCATCATTTTGACCTATATTTAAAAATATTTAAATAATAACGAATATATATATATTATATGTATTATATATATGAATAATATAATATTTATATCACAGTTTTGTAGTTTAAGAAATTTCCCTCCTCTTAACTTACTAATTATTAATTTAAATATTGTTTGAAAACAAAGTTAAATTTTATATTATGTATTAAATTATTAGTATTTATGAATGAGCTTATAAAGATACTGTATTAATTTTATAATAACATTTTTCTTTAATTAATGCTTCATTCATAATAAAACAGGGAATTTCCTGTCCCTTCTGACTGATTTTTTTAAAATTGCTTAATTAATGTATTTTCTGATGTTAATTAATAAATGAACAAATATTTTGATGCTTAAGTATTTAACTACTGATTATTAAATTCTATTAAAAAAAAAAAAACGGTTTTGGACTTTAATGTAATTATGAGCTAAAATTCAGATAAAGCCAACACAGTTACTAACACCAATGCATGTTAAAATGCTGTGTGAAGGCTGATGTGGGCTGTGTGTGTGTGTGTGTGTGTGTGTGTGTGTGTGTGTGTGTGTGTGTGTGTGTGTGTGTGTGTGTGTGTGTGTGTGTGTGTGTGTGTGTGTGTGTGTCCTCCTCCTCTCCTCCTGTCCTCTGTAAAGTTTCTCTTTCTGGAAGTCACACAAGCTTTTGGCAGACGCAATGCAGCCTTCCCACCCACCCACCTACACACACACACACACACACACACACACACACACACACACACAGAGCCAACACGGCGTGGGATCAGCATTGTTCTTCAAACTTCTCCTCTGTTTGTGTAGAGCTTATGCTTATGTAGAAAACTGGCTTCGCATAAACACACACATTCCTCACAGTGAGCTCGAGCTAATGAGGAGATCTTTTCTGTCCATTATCACGTTTCGTTTACGGTTTTCCATCATCGCTACCGTATCTGTAGCTGTGCCGTGAGTTTGCCGTCCTCCTATTGGTGGATTTTAGATGATCGTCGTAGTGGCAGTGATCACACT
>CM040981.1:28168158-28198158 GCA_022985145.1 Pangasius djambal
GTGTATAATGTAGGTCAATTGTCTTACTCATAAAAATTCTGTCATGTAAAATTTGGTTGAAATCAGCAGAACTATGTTACAAATCTTAACGCCTTTTCACAAATACAGTTTTATCAAGTAGAAAATGATGCAAAGGGAAATCTGTTTACGGCTGACTGTGTGCGTGTGCCGCCATTTTGTTTTGACGTCAAGTGTGTTTATGTCAGAAAATGTTGTCCGAGTTGAAACTCAGAACTCTGTGTGAATGAGTGAATGAATGAGTGAATGAATGAGTGAATGAATGACCGTTCCTTTGCACTTTGCTGTGTCAGCAAGTGGGTTTTTCCGAGTTCTGAGTACAGTGGATTGCCGCATAAAGCCATGCACTTGGCCCCGCCCCCTTGACTCTAGTGCCACCCACTTGGCCCCACCCCTAAACATCAACCACTATAGGAAGATGTCTAAGTCTACGTTCATGACGAAGTGAAACTGAGATGTTTTTCACCTCAGAATCTGAAAAACAATTGTTTAGAATTCCCAACGTGAATTCCCAAGTAATTTATATCTGAAAGTGAAAAAAAATTCAAATGAAACAGGTTTTATTTTTTTGCCTTTTAAAGCAGACAAGTTTATTTTTGTTTATTATGTCAGGCTGTAAGATAGTCCTTGGTGGTCCAGCGGCTAAGGCTCCTACGCCAGCCATTGGGGGGGTTGCCCAAGCCAGGACACTCTCAGTGCTGGTTCCAAGCCCGGATAAAACAGGAGGGTTGTGTCAGGAAGGTCCTCTGCTATAAAACCTGTCCCAATCAAATATGCGGACCAGCAACGTCATGCTGTAAGATCACTAAATACAGGAGGACAGTTGGATAATTAAAAGATTTATTTATTTTGTGCAGGACTTTAATGGTGAATTTAAAGAGCTTACATTCTGCATCCGCTTGTGAAATAAAAAAATAGATGAAGCACAAACCAAACAAATCTCCTGGGAGGCTTTAAAAGCTATCGGAGAGCTTTTTATATCCACACAGAAGCCGAACAAGCGATGGTTTACTGCAGCTTTCCTGACATCAAACAGCTGAACGCTGTGAGGTGGGACGGAAGAGATTCCGAGTGTGAAAATCTCTAATTCCCTGTTGTACTGAACGGAGCGTTAGTTAAGACCTTCGAGGAAAAAAATAGAAGAAGAGATAGATAGAAGATAGAAAGACAAAGATAGATAGATAAAGAGATTTCTCTCCACTGCTCTCCATCCCTTTTGATTTTTTTTTTCTCTCTGTAATGTTAAATAATCACACAGTTTTTCCTGTACAGAAACATGAAAAGCTCCATCAGCGATTCGTCTCTCGCCTCTTTAGGCTTGAAGTGTGTGTCGTTCTGCAGGATGACAGACGGAGGTGTGGAAATGACTAATGGGGATGAATATCATTATCAAACCTTTACTTATTCGCACATCAAGTTTTTTCCGTTAGGTGCTGCAGAATCCCAGCCGGACCTTTATATACGGTTCATATCAATTTCCTCATCAATATTTTGCAGCAGCTGTGGTTCAATTTTTCACACACACACAAACACACACACACACACACACACACACACACACTGTCCGGTGGCTTTAGACAAGAATTTAATTAAATTAAGTAACATGAGGGTTTAAGATTCAGGAATCTGGCAACATTCTGGTCAATTTAAATTACTGTTTGCAGAACAACAATAATCCGAGTAATCCAGGAGGATCTCATATGACACCACAGCGCTGTTGAGCTCTGGATTCTGATTGGTCAGAAAGTGTTGATTAATTTTCTGTAACAGCAGCTCTGACAGTAGTGCAGCTGCAAGTCACAGGTCTATATTAATGCGCTCGTTCTAATACGCTGTCGTTTCTATAGTAACGGCTCGTTCGCAATCACTCGTACGGTAATTTGTTGATACAGTGAAGTCTTCTGTAAGGAGATGTTTATGTAACATTTACGGAAGGAGTCTCCAGTTACAGTCAGACGTAAATCTGTAACTTTAAGTTTTCCGACAGAGGAGTTTGCACTTCTTTTCGGTTTCTCGGTAGCATGACAAGCTGCGGTTTTGTTTCTGTCTTATTAACTTCAAGAAAGAGAAAAAAGAGAGGCTGGTATGTTTATAGCTGCTATAACGTAAGTGAGAAGGTTCTTATTCTTGTTTCATTAAATCATCGTAATGGTTGGTAGATTTCTGTGGTATAATAGAAATAAAACACTTAGGAACATGCTGTTATAGGAAACTGATCAGCTTCAGGGTGGTAACAGTAACTGTTTCATCACATCACCTCGTTATTGATTATTTTCCTATAACGGCACGCCCCCGAGCGTTTTCAAGTGTTCAATGCCACTGACTGATATTTATTGAAATTAAAATGGTAAGTGCTGATTTTTTCTCTGACAGGTTTAACATGTCGTCTTGGAGCGACGTGAAAACTCTGAGGTCGTGAAACGTGGATTTCGCGAACTTTTCACACCTTTCATACTTCCTCTCCATCGGAAAACACACACCCGGCGTCCTCTCAATCGGGCGTGTCCAGGATTACACTTGCTTTACTGTGAATTTTTTGTTAAAAAATGGCCGACCCTTATCAAAACAGCTATCACCACGGTGACGGTTACCAGGCTGAATACCAGGAGGAGGAAGACGCGGCGAGTGATGTCACTGAGGGACACGATGAGGACGACCAGATGTACGAGGGCGAGTACCAGGGCATCCCGCACCCGGATGAAGTCAAAGCGGCGAGGTCAAAGGTCAAAGTTCGCGCTGATCAGGACGAAGATGACGGACTGGCGGAGCAGTACGAGGAGATCATAGAGGACTGCGGACACGGACGCTTCCAGTGGAGTCTGTTCGTGGTGCTCGGCTTGGCGCTGATGGCTGACAGCGTCGAGTGTTTCGTCGTGGCGTTGGCGCTTCCCAGTGCCGAAAAGGACATGTGCATGTCTAATGCGGAGAAAGGCATGCTGGGTAAGTCCTGCATTAATGTCCTAATAATTAGATTCTCACTACAGGTGTAGTTTTAGGGTGCAAAAGAAAGAAACATGTTCGTCTTTTCAGTTGAAAGATTTATTTTTTTCTATCCATTTACTCTTGATGTGGGCGGGGCTTTATGGTAAGTAAGTGACAACCACTTGTGCAAATCAGAATAATAGATAAAATAAATTATATCTCGCAAATAAATAAATGTAATGAAGAAAGGCAAATGTACCTAATATTTCTCATTATGAGATTATTAATAATGTCTATTTATAGGATATTTTTGTTTTGTTTTATTGACATTAATTTACTACAGAATTGCTAAATTATCTGCCCAAATTTGTGGAATTTATCTTCTTCTTCTTTCGGCTTTTCCCTTCAGGGGTCTCCACAGCGAATCATCACTCTCCACCTCTCCCTATCTTCTGCATCCTCAACACTTGCACCCACTAGCTTCATTTCAATTTTACCTTCAATTTGTAGAATTTATCTCAAAATGAGGATTATTAATTCAATTTTCAAGCTGAAAAATAGGAAAACGTCTAGCTGGTTAGTCTTAGACATTAGCTAGCTTATACTTGCTGTCCACATTTCCAGGTTGCCAAGCAACAGTCTATAGCTCTGTTTCCAATGTCAATAGCACTAAGATTTAATTTAAAAGATTTAATAGCACTAAGAAATATTGGTGTATATATATATATATATAACACGAAAGCTTGGTGGAGAAAGTAGAGAAATTACTCAGAGGACAAAACATGATGAGGCATGCTGTTTTAGGAAAATAATCCACAACAGGGTGGTGTGATGAAACACAGTAACTGTTAACACCCTAAAGTACCGTATTCCTCTACCAACAATTACTAATTTTTAAAATAAAATATGGGACATTTAACGTTATGAAACGGTACCAAAAACAAGTTAGTTCCTGTTGTCACTTACGTTATAGCATCTATAAACAGTCGTTCCCTCACCAGCCGCTCTTTATTCTCTCTCTTCAAGTTATTAAGACAAAAAAACAAAACGTAGCTTTTCATGTTACAGAGAAACCGCGAAACGTAAACTCTTTACCTCTGACTGTTACAAAGTGCTGAAACTGGAGACTCCTTCCCTACATCCATAAATGTTAATTAAACAACTTCTTACAGAAAACTTCATCATTTCGTTGATATTTTAAATCCGTTTAATACAAGTCCCTGTGAATGAGCTGTTACTATAGAAACAGTAACGTATTAGGATGTATTATAGGAGGCGTGGCCTAAAGTCTGAACTGTTTTGGATGATAATGTGATGCTAAATTGGTAGCTATAGACTTCCATTGCTTGTTAGCTACATTAGCATCGTACCTTCTTAGGCTGACTGACAACATTAGCTGACTCATAACTCTATTTGTGGGTGTGTGTGTGTGTGGGTGTGTGTGTGTGTGTGTGTGTGTGTGTGTGTGTGTGTGTGTGTGTAAACAGCCGAGTCAGCAAAGGCTTCAGCAGATCAATACACTTCCATTTGACCTTGAATCTTGAATCTGATACACAACATCCCTCTATCCTTCTTTTCCTCTTTTTCTCTTTATCCTTCTCTCTCCTACTCTTCATCTATTTGTTTTGTGCTTCTGCATTTCTCTGTCTTTCTTTTCTCTGTCTTTTCATCAATCTCCTTTTCCTTTCTTTCCCTTGAATTCCTGAATCGTTCCTTTAATCACTCACACTCACTTTTCCGTCCTCTCTCCCTCCTTCTATTCTGCTTCCCTCTCTTTCTTTCAGACCATCTGTCCATTCCTCCTCGATCCATTTTTTTTCATCTAATTCTGTTCATCTTACTTTTTTACTTACCTTCCTTTCTCTCTTTCTCTCTCATTCCTTCTATCACCCACTCTCTCTTTTCTGTGTTCTTTTCTCCACTCTGTTACTTTCTCTCTCCCACCATCAGTCCATCTCTCCCTCCTTCTATTCATCGTGACCTGGCAGGAGGGATTAAGAACGACTGATACGAGCGAGAGAGAGAGAGAGAGAGAGAGAGAGAGAGAGAGAGAGAATACAGATGGACATGCTGAGACTGAGAGAGAAAAAAATCAGTCAGTCCTCCTCCTCTCTGTGGGAGAAATCCTCTCTCTCTCTCTCTCTCTCTCTCTCTCTCTGCTGCATTAGGATTAATAGTCTCTCGCCCTGTCCAGGTTTGTCATTAATCACTGCTGTAAAAAATAGCTGATATCAGCATCTATCTATCTATCTATCTATCTATCTATCTATCTATCTATGAAGTAAAAATAGATTTACATAGCAAAATTTAAATAGTGCTTTCTTCATAATTTTAATAAAACCCCAGTTTTTTTTAGAAAGCATTAATCTGTGATTGTGATAATAAAAGAAATAATCCATAAACCCCTGGGAAACAGACGGTTCTTCATATTTACTGCTGTTTCCGGTTGAGTTAAAGCTGCGTGACGGGAACACGGCGAACCTGCGACAGCGCGCTTCGAGCTGTTATGTTTCATAATGACACCTTTTTATAAGAGCTATACAATCTGCAGATGTTCAAAAAAACAATATCTTGATTTTTACAAAAAAAAAAATTCTTTAAAGACACGGTTAGTTCCCGGGTTTCAGGATCACAGAGAACTTACTGTCTTTACAGGAGCAGTTTAGGACACAGTATGACTTCCTGTAATCTATAAACATGAACTAAACATCACGTAGCTGAAATGTTATTCATGGGGACGGCAATCTTGATCAATTTGGCATGACTCACCCCAAGGCCCCGCCCCCGACAGTTTAACGACAGAGCTGTTGCTGGAAGTGATGATGATAAACTTCTATATTGAATACAAATTCATAAATACACTATACACCATCTCTAGTATTTTACAAAGGAATATAATACTGAGGTTATGAAGCTTCTGTTCGTGTAACGAGGACACTGTGTGTGTTTTTTTTAAACAAAGACAGAGTTTATTCTGTGCCTGGTAATGATGTGTGATCTTGCTGAAGAAATATAAATTGATTTCCCAAAGAATTATATATTTATCTTTGGCTGCTTTGAATTAAATAAGGAAAATATTGCCTCCTAGTGGTAATCTAAAGCCATTGCATCCTGTAATCACTGTTCAGTCCAACTGTAATTTATTTATTTATCATTCATTATAAAATCCACGTAAGATTTACTAACAGTCGTAATAACAGTATTATTTTAATATTGTATAAGAAACAATTCCATTCTGACGTGTTCCTCTCAGATCTCACCATTAAACATCTCCCTCAGGTCTGATCGTTTTCCTGGGAATGATGTTCGGAGCGTTCATTTGGGGAGGAATGGCCGATAAAATTGGACGACGGAAATGTCTGATCATCGCTCTGACCATCAACTGCATCGCCGCCTTCCTCTCGTCCTTCGCTCAGGGATACGGGTTCTTCATCTTCTTCAGACTCATCTCTGGCTTCGGGTGAGAGAGAAAGAAAGAGAGAGAGAGAGAGAGAGAGAGGGAAAGAGAGAAGGAAAGCAAAACCAAGAGAGAGTGGGAGAGAAAGAGAGAGGGAAAGAGAAACTGAGAGAGAGAGGCCTTCTTCCTTTTTTGCAGGAAGAAGAGAAACGAGAGACAGAGGGTTTGACATTAAATAGCAACTTCAGTTTATTAATGATTATAAGCAGAAGGAGCTGAAAGCAAGGAAGTGATGAAACAATGTGTGTGTGTGTGTGTGTGTGTGTGTGTGTGCGCGTGTGTGTGTGTGTGTGTGCTGCAGGATCGGCGGCTCCATCCCGATTGTGTACTCATATTTCTCAGAATTTCTGCAGATGGATAAGAGAGGAGAGCACCTCAGCTGGCTCTGTATGTTCTGGATGATAGGTGGAATTTATGCTTCGTTCACTGCCTGGGGCATCATCCCCCACTACGGTACAGTTATTACACATTATTAACACTCTATAACACATCATCCCCCACTACGGTACAGTTATTACACATTAATAATGCTCTGTAACAGGAATAACACTCTAACACATCATCCCTCACTACGGTACAGTTACTACACATTAATAACACTCTGTAACTCATCATCCCTCACTACGGTACAGTTATTACATATTATTAACACTCTATAACACATCATCCCTCACTACGGTAGTTATTACACATTAATAACACTCTAACACTAACAACTGTCAATAACACATCATCCCTCACTACGGTACAGTTATTACACATTAATAACACTCTGTAACTCATCATCCCTCACTACGGTACAGTTACTACACATTAATAACACTCTGTAACTCATCATCCCTCACTACGGTACAGTTATTACATATTATTAACACTCTATAACACATCATCCCTCACTACGGTACAGTTATTACACATTAATAACACTCTAACACTAACAACTGTCAATAACACATCATCCCTCACTACGGTACAGTTATTACACATTAATAACACTCTGTAACTCATCATCCCTCACTACGGTACAGTTATTACATATTATTAACACTCTATAACACATCATCCCTCACTACGGTACAGTTATTACACATTAATAATGCTCTGTAGCACAGTAATAACGGTCTATAACACATCGTCCCTCACTGCGGTAGTTATTACACATTATTAACACTAACACATCTTTCCCCACTACGGTACAGTAATTGCACATTAATAACACTATGTAACACATTAATAACTGTCTATAACACATCATCCCTCACTATAGTACACTTATTATACATTAATAACACTCTATAACACATCAGTCCTCACCACAGTACAGTCGATGCACATTAATAATGCTCTATAACACATCATCCTCACTATGGTACAGTTATTGCTCCTTAATTACACTCTATATCACATTAATAATGCTCTACAGTGTGTTTTCATTATTATATGCTTAATAACGCTCTATAAGCATTCCTCACTAAGGCAGAGTTGTTTCATCATCCCTCACTATAGTACATGTTACACGTTAATAACACTCTATAACGTTAATAATGCTATATAACACATCATCCATCACTATGGTGTAGTTACGTGTGTGTGTGTGTGTGTGTGTGTGTGTGTGTGTGTGTGTGTGTGTTTTCAGGATGGGGTTTCAGTATGGGTTCGGAGTTTCAGTTCCACAGTTGGCGTGTGTTCGTGTTGGTGTGTGCGCTGCCGGCCATCGCCGCTCTCATCGGCCTCACATTCATGCCCGAGAGTCCACGTTTCCTGCTGGAGGTACAGGGTCAAAGGTCAAAGGTTATGCGCTGAGATTCAGCCTTACACACTCAGGAGAAGAGCAGGGGGGGAAAAAAACAACAGATTTCAACAAGGAAGCAGGAACAGGACGACCAATCAGAAGAGAGAATGAGTTAACAACACAGGAAGCTGTGACCAAATAAGGAATAGGGACAGATGTGTGGGACAGCATCAGTGCAGATGTGTCATGTATATATAAACATAAACATATAAAAAATAATCATATACGTATAAACATATCTCACTTACATTAGAAATATAAAATACAAATGAAAAAACTATGTTTAAAACCATGTTCTCACCCACAATGTCCTCCTGTTCTTTCTTTCTTTCTTTCTTTTTCTTTGTTTTTTCAGAATTAGTTTTTTTTGTGAATCATAGCATTATTTAAAAAAAAAAAAAAAAGAAAACAGTAATAAAGTTATTCAGTAGTTATTTTGGTTGATTTCAGCACGCTAAACACGACGAGGCCTGGATGATCCTGAAGCACGTTCACGACACTAACTGGAGAGCGAAAGGAGAACCGGAGAGAGTGTTCACCGTGAGTGACGTTCTAACAGGAGGGAGCGCAGATCGGGTTTTATTACTTCACATTTTAATCTAAATAAACACTGGAGCTTCTGGTTACTGCACAGGTTTCTCAGATCAAGACCCCGAAGACACAGGAGGACGAGTTCTTTGAGATTCAGACCTCCACAGGAACGTCCTTCCAGAGATGGGCGGTCCGCACGGTGACTCTTTTCAAACTGGTAAACTAATCAACAGTTTTTATTACATGCGCTCGTGTGTATTTTACACACAGGACACGTTTAATGCTATTTTTCCATCTACAGGTGTTTAAGAACGTCGTGTCCCTCTTAGCTCATGATCTGAGACTCGCTACTCTGCTCATGGCTGTTATTTGGTTTACGATGGCTTTCAGGTAAAAGACGGTTTACAGAGCGCGCTTTATTCATAGACTTTATTTATTTCAGAGTCGGAAAAAATACCTACCTAAAATTAACAAGCTCCAAAAATAAATAAAAACTTACCACTTATGTGATGTACCTGCCCATATTTAAATAGCATAAAATACATAATAACGAGCGAAAAAATGCTAATTATCACAAGTTATCGCAAGGAGATAAACACCAGTTTGCATAACTTTTGGTAAATAAATAAATAAATAAATACCAGTTAGCAAAAAAGTCACAATTAGCTTGTTATTTCAGCAGGATCTCAGTAAACACGTAGTGTAGCACAGCAGAACATATGAGTGAAATACATAATAATTAGCATAATATCGCAATTAAATATATACCATTTAGCGTAATATCACAAACAGAGATTAGCATCACTCATCTAAACACGGTACGTATAGTCTATAAGCCGACTCGCAAACTTTACTGAACTGGTCTGAATTAACGCTAATTTCAGAATTTTATTAAATAGCTAGTTAGTCGTAGCTATTACAGATGCGAACTGCAAAGAAAGCGCTTGTAATGTTGCAGCTTCTACGTTTCACAGTTCTAACATTTGTGTTTGTGTGTTTTAGCTACTACGGATTAGCCGTGTGGTTCCCGGACATGATCAAGCATCTCCAGTACGAGGAGTACAAGTCCAAGGTGAAGACTTTCCCCAGAGAGAGAATCGAAAACTTCCACTTCAACTTCTCACTGGAGAATCAAATCCACCGAGACGGAAAATACATCAACGACAAGTGTGTAGTGTGAATGTAACCGAATACTAATGCGTTATTCAGAATGAACAGGAGGAGAAGGATGTGTGTGTGTGTGTGTGTGTGTGTGTGTGTGTGTGGATTAATATGAATATTAACATTAACATGATCATTAGCATGAACATGAATATTAAAATAATCGTTAATGTGATCATGAACATTAACATGAACATAAACTTGACATTAACGAGAACATTAACTTTAACACAAACGAACATGACGATTACATGAACATTAACTCGAGCATTAACATCAACATGAGCGTCAGTGCGGTCATTCATGTGATCATGAACATTAATATGAACATGAAAATTAACACAAACACAAACGTGAACTTGAACAACAATGTGGGTGTTAACGTGGTCATGAACATGTACATTAACATAATCGTTAATGTGACTGTTCATGTGATTGTTAACATTAACATTAACATTAACATTAACATTATTATCAACATCAACATTAACATCAAAGTTAACATTAACATTAACATTAACATTAACATTAACAATAACAATAACAATAACATTAACATCAACATTAACATTAACAGTAACATTAGCATTAACATCAACGTTAACATTAACATTAACATTAACAATAACAATAACATTAACATTAACACCAACGTTAACATTAACATCAACGTTAACATTAACATTATCATTAAATGAGTGTTCCGTGCTGTATGATGCCTTTACAGCGTTCATTCATTCATCCTTAGTAACCGCCCGGTCAGCGTCGCGGTGGTTTAAATTCAGCTGCTGGTTTGTATATATTTTGGGAAATAGTTCATATTTAATAAAAAAAAAAAGCTTTCAATTTAGGCCACGCCCACTTTTGGTGTAAATTCGAATACAGACACAGATAGTGGCACTGTGTTACTCCTGTAGTGTGTAAGTGTGTTATTACATCATGATCTCTCGCTCAGGTTTATCAGCATCGAGATGAAGTCGGTAAAGTTTGAGGACTCGCTCTTTGAGGACTGTTATTTTGAGGACATCAGGTCTACAGACACATATTTTGAAAACTGCACCTTTAGATTCACCACCTTCTACAACACCAGTGAGTGGTAATTAAGCGTATTAATTAAAGGTGTGGAGTGTGAGGAGCTCCCGATTGTGTGTGTGAGCTTCTGCTCTCAGACCTGTAGGTGAAAGGGTTGTGTATTATTTCCTCAGATCTGTACAAGGAGAACTTCATTGACTGTACGATGGAAAACACGATCTTCGAACACCCCAAAGCGGGCTGCCACATAAACGTCGAGGAGGAGAACGACGTCCTCATTTACTTGGTCAGCTTTTTGGGAAGTCTGGCTGTGCTTCCTGGGAATATCATATCAGCGCTGTTCATGGATAAGATCGGAAGAATTAAAATGATCGGTGAGTTGACGTAAAATATCAAATTTACAGCGAATAATGCAGCTTTGCGTACATCACTGAAGCTTTTCCTTACAGCTTCTCATTTTCAAAGAGCGTGTTTATCCCTCTGTTGAGTCCTGGATTATGATTGGTCAGAAGGTGTTGATTCATTTTCTATAACAGCAGCTCTGATTTATATTAATGCACCCGTTCTAATGCATTATCGTTCCTATAGCAACAGCTCATTCACAGGGACTCGTACCACATAAACGATTCAAAAATACTCGCTGTTATAGTGAAGCTTTCTTAAAGTAAGGAGATTGTTTACCATTTATGGAAGGAGTCTCCAGTGTCAGCACTTCGTAACAGTCAGACGTAAAGCGCTTACGTTTTGCGGTTTCTCGGTAACTTGACAAGCTGCGTTTTGTTTTTTTTGTCTTATTAACTTAAAGAGAGAGAATAAAGTGAGGCTGGTGAGGGAACGACTGTTTATAGCTGCTATAACGTAAGTGACAACAGGAACAAACTTGTTTTGCAGTGCTAAACGGATAAAAAGCAAATGTTTTCTAATAATCTGAAATGTTTTCTCTGCCAGACCAATGCCGGGCTAATTGTGTTTTTTTTTTATTTTATTTACCTTCTTGTATCTGTGTGTTTTCTGTGTGCAGGAGGCTCCATGCTCATCTCCGCCGGCTGCACCTTCTTCCTCTTTCTGAGTTACAGTCAGGCGGCCATCATCGCCTTGCAGTGTCTGTTCTGCGGCGTCAGCGTAGCGGCGTGGAACGGCATCGAGGTCATCACCGTGGAGATTTACCCCGCCTCTAAAAGGTATAGCATAAGTCAAAACCCTTTTCCACGCTCCTGCACTCTATCAACACGGCGCAACATAACAAGTTAGCGTAACATTTTGGTAAATAATACTAATTACCGAAACAAGTCAACCAGCTGCACGTGTCATTTATATTAAAGCAGCCTTGGGTTTGAGAAAAGGTCAGTTTATACTTCACACATGACTTTAAGTGTGCATGGAGAAGCAGCAGCAGTGCAAGTGGCATTGTTCATTGTGTCTTACGTACATGCGGAAGATTAAAAGCAACATTCCCTAGATGGCTCGTCAGAACCCAAACTTCCATGAGCGTCAGGTTTCCAAGTCAAAATGTAAAATGTTTAGCGGTGAAATTAAAGACTGACGAGCTCCATTTGTCTAAAACCTTCTACTGTCGTCGTGATTGCTGTCATGAGCCGTGTCTCAAATCGAAAACGCTGACCTTACATTCAAAGGTTTTCACTAATCTAGAAAATCCGGAAGACTGGTACGCAAAACAGAGCTCTTGGTAGGCGTAAAGTCATGAGAGGTTTTCAGAATTCAAACAGTAACTATAATAAGAAAACTGGTTAGTGTAATTATCGTAAGTATGTGATTTGTGACACAACGCTGGTTTGTGTATTTAATTGTGGACACAGTGTCACATGGTGCTGTACTTCTTCCACTGTTTACGCTGGTATTGCACCACACGGACACTAAGCATATACACATAGTATTATAACTAAGTGTAATTCAGACTAAAGGCAGACTACATTCTAATCAAAGAAAAAAAACACAACCATTAAACATTTTACTGAAGCCATTAAACCCTCTTTTCCTCCCCCTTGCCTTATTCTTACAGAGCCACAGCATTCGGTGTCCTAAACGCAGTGTGTAAACTGGCGGCCATCTTGGGCAGTTCCATCTTTGCCTCATTTGTGGGCATCACTAAAGTCATTCCCATCCTCCTGTCCTGTGCTGCACTGGTGTGTGGAGGACTGCTGGCTCTGAAACTGCCCGAAACCAGAGAGAAAGTTCTGCTGTGATGGGAAAACAACACACACACACACACACACACACACAAACACACACACACACACATACACAAGAGGCTGAAACACTAGTTGACGTGCTAACTAGAAATGTTATTATACAGACACAATATCCAATTATATTAACAATAAACTCACAAAAAAATGTCCAGACACCAAAAACAAGTGTTCCAAGAGCATCTCTGTAGATTTAATCGCAGAAATAGAAATAATCATCGATAAACATCACCTCAAACTAATTATTTACATGAACACATTTTTACTTCAGCTTGTCACTCTCAGAGTCCGAATGACATGAACGTCACCTGAGTAACAGAATTATAATGTTTAAACACGATTAAAAATATCCCAGCCGAACAAAAAAGTCATTTATTCGATGATGAAACAGTAATAAACTTGTTAGGATGTTTTTTCATAGCACAAAGTACTGAAAATTTTGGCACCAGAAAGAATATGGGACCTCATGCAGGAACTAAGGGGGCGGGGCTAACAGCATGTTTGTATCTGATTGGTTACACCACATAACCTCAGTAATAGTTTTTTTTTTTTTTTTAATTGTCTCTCTTTGCAATTTTTTCCCTCCATATGATAATTAAACTTTAATTTACTTATATATCAGTGTTTATAAATGTTTAAAAATGTGTACAATATTACATTATTGTTGTTCTTCTAATCTACAGGGAAAAAATATTTTAATTTGAATTATTTGTCTAACAATTAATCGTCAGCCAAAATTTTCATGCTGATCCTGTACAAATGAACAAAAAGACCTGAAGGAATTTTTTAACCAGTCAGAGAGAGGAACAGAGTTAATCCGAGCCCTTCTGTCACGTTGGAGTTTACGCTGGCGTCGCCGTGTCGCTTTTACTGTCGTCATGGTGACCGTTTACGTTTCCTCTCAAACTGAACCAGAGCCATGTGTCCTGTTGGTTCTTGTTAGATAAAGATGCAGTGAAAAAACACCCACTAATCCCCCAAAGACTAAAAATCACAACATAAAATCAGAATATAAACACAGAATAACAACGTCATGCACCTTCACTCACGCCTGCTGTAAACGTGAAGAAAGCCTCTAGAGCCGATTAAAACATATAGATTTCAGGTATCTCCGAAGACACTTCACTTTTCATTTATTCCACATTCGCTATATACGTTAATATTTCCCCTTTTATGAGCTTTCTTCATGATCCTGATGTTCTTTTGATTTCCTGAAGCTTAAGATTGAACTTTCCACCATGTGTGTCAGATTTGATGAGGAGTCGATGCTTTGAGCTGTAATCTGTCTCTCTGTGTTCACACCGGTGGCGGCGTAACAAGACTGGCGATTTGCAGCGACACAAGACGGAAAAGTGGGCGGGGAATAAGTGGAATTTAACTGGTGTGGTGACACAGCAGGAGTGACGGATGGTGATATGCTTCTCTTCACCCCGCTGCTATGAAACGTCATCTGTGTGTTTTGGTTCCACGTTTTCATTTGCAGTCGCTGAGACTCGCTCTGCTGCCACGAGCTTTTCTGATCTACGTAAAACAGACCAGCGTCGGTGTTTCTGATGTAAACAGATGGCAGCAGATGCGAAGATCAGGGATGAACTGCACAGATGCGATTTATACGCAAGTAATTCTCTTCATTATTGATATTTTTAGTCAGAAAAAATAACATCTAAAGCCCTGGGCGTATTTCATGCAAAGACGACGTTCAGCTAAAAGCTTCAATATGACTTAATCGTGGCGGAAATGGACGTCACGCAAACGGCAGCACATGATTGGTCGTTACAAACGAGTCACTCCAACATGCATGACTTTGAGGAGTGGTGATATTTTTCCTGTAATCGTGGATGTCACGATTCCCGCTCTCAGTCCCCGAGCTCGGTGAACGCTGCATTGCTTGTATTTTGTTGAATCGAGTCTTGTCTCCGCCCCTATCCTGCCATTGGTCTATTTCCAGATGTCCTCTGATCTTCTGATCATGGATTATCCTGTTTTAATGATCCCATCTGCGTTTTGGCTACGAAAAATACAATTAATGGATTTCCCAAAATGAATCATGCCGATTTCACACACTTGCGTCCTGCTTCCACTCACCACACACTGTTGAAAATTGTCATGAAATTTTAACAGCGCCACCTGCAGTACTGGAGCACTCGTACATGACGGCTGATATGAAACCGCAGAAGGTCTGCGAGCTTGTACACTCATGACGTCTTCGCTCAACCCTCACAGACGTCGTCTCCACGTTAAGTATGCTGAGAACTTCACTCATCGACAACCTGCGAAAAAAATATACGCTTTTTCGAAGGAGAAATGGGTTTTTACATATGTTCTGTAGCTAGCTATGTCGTTTGTGCGCTCATATCGCACTAGCTAGGTGCTAGGAGTGAAACCATGGCAACCACTCATAAAGTGACCAGCGCATAACGATTTGGGATGAAAAATGTCCGCCGGTGTGAACACAGGGTAAAGCTCGACACGCACCACAGAACCTCCAAAGACATAAAGACAGATGTTAAAATCGTAACTGCTGAGCTGGATTTGGTTCGAATGCTCGTTTTTAAGTGTGCTAACTGTTAGCTGATGAGCTGCATGTTTGCTGCCGCCGTCTGTATCTGTTTTTCAGTGTCGTCAAACCCAAGCGAACGGTGCGAATGGCTTTGTGTGTGTTTTGTGTCACTGTAAATAATAATCGGATGGATATACGACGCTGTACAGAGTGTGTGATGGCTTGAACGTCTCGTATTAGTAAGTCTGGACTGTAAAGCAAGTTTAGGCCAAAAATTAAATGTAGTTTGCATGATGCTAAACTGGAGGCTATAAGCTTCCATTACTTGCTACATTAGCATTAGCTCCAGAAGTTACTAAAGAAGCAAACTTCACACACCAAACAATCTCAGCTTCATTACATCTGAATAAAGAGGGATGCTAATTTAAATTGTTGTTTTTTTTTTTTTTAGCAGATTTGCTGCTACACGGAATGCTATAAAATAATTTTTTAGGTCACACTGATCGTCATAAACTGATCGCAGGTTCTTATTTATAACCAATTCTTCACTGTACTCCTAAACTCTTAAAGGAACAGTTAGGACAGAAATGCTAATGCTAACAATGACTGAGAGTGAACAGCCTTAGCATGTTTGTTCGATGCTAAACAATAAACACTCTTCAGCCAACATTTACAAAAATCACTTTTGCTCTGTAGTGCATTTAGTTTATTTTTCTGGATCGGTTTTACAGTTAAAGCGTCTAATGTTAGAACACCTTTCTGCTACCCCATTAGCCTTTTTAGCAAAAAACTAGCAAATGTAGAACCTGACACATGCTAACACCTCGCTATGGTGGTTATTTAAGGTTTGGGGTGTTTATACGGTTTTATTCTCGGTGTGTGAGGGGTGTGTTTAGTGTTTCTGTGTCCTCTGTATTTCAGGCCGTATTTACATAGAGTGCTAATCTGATATGCTGATATGCTAATCGCTAATTAGCATGATTAGCTGTACTACAATAAGAGCAACACACACCACAGTTTTGAACACAGCACTAATTTGCTTTATAAAATTTGTTCATAATCTGACTCTGAAGCTTTAACATTAAAACTAAATACTAATTTTATAAATCAAGCTTTAAATCTCAAATCCGTTTCTGCAGCGTTGTGTTCGATAATCAATAAAAACGATTATTTAATTTAACGGCTATTACAAAAAACAAAAACAGTGATTTGGATAAATCTGTTGTAAAGGAGCTGGTGTGTGAATAATAACGTGTTTTATAACGTGTGAAAAACGTGTGTTTTGTTATTTCGTGTCCGTGTCATTGTGTAAAGAAAAGCCATAACTACCTGCTTGTCTTTATTTTCTTTTGTTTTCGTGTCTGACTGGAATGGATTAATTATTTCAATGTCTTGTCTGTTTTATTTTATTTTATTTTGTGAGTATAAAATTAAATACATTTATTCACGTGCTATAAGGTGTGTGGTTTTGTCTCATTACCTGTAAAACCTTTTTAAAAAAAAACAGGAATCACCTTGAAAATAAAAAAAATAAAAAAGTGAAACACCATTATAGATGAATTTCAGACGTCACGTCCGTAGACGTGATAATTAGTTACAGGAATTCCGACTCTTTTCAGTGAGTCAACTCTCAAAACGTGAGTCGAATCCATAAGAGTCGATTCTTTTGGCTTTCAAATGATTCACTGCCATTTTTTTTATATTTTATTTACTGTCCCAAGTCGTCACTCTTTGCCTGTCCATCATTTAGACTGTTCAGTGAATTGCATGACGTAATTATATACTTGCTGAGTCTCTGTTACTTTTTTTATTTCAGGTATTTTGACTCAGGTGTGTCTGTATTTGCTTTCCTTCATTCAACTATTTCATATTATTCTGCATATTAAAAAACACATATCAAGTGATTTTTATTATTAAAAACACTGATTTTTCTTTCTGCTTCTCCAACTCACAGCCTGTTTTCACTGACCCCGCCCTCTCACAGTTTATTTTAATATTAATAATTCATATTTTGTGTATTTGGGAAACAGTTAAAGGATTTATTTGTCACTTTGCAACAGGAATAAAACATTTCTCTTAGATTTATAACCCGGACACTCTACGAAGCTTGTATGAAATTATGTTTGGAGATTTAGGAAACATGTGGAAAAAGGTTTTCTGGTCTGATGAAACCTTGGCACAAAGTCAGAAATCCTACAACCATCCATGCTGTGAAGCGTGGTGGTGGTAGCATCATGATGTGCAGATGCTTCTCATCAGAGACACTGGTCAGGGTTGAGGGTGGGATGGATGTGTGTATTGGTGATTTTAAAACATGAATAAAAACAAGGAATTCCACAGATTCCACATGTTGCTGAAATTCTTAATAATATAAAAAAAAAAAAATGGGGAAAAAAAAGAAATTTTCACAATGAACAACTTTTGTTTAAAAAGAATCTGTTTAGTAATGGACCACTCCACTTTTTATACTTTCTTACAGCAATCCTGTTGTCCAACTTATTTAAAAAATAAAAAAGTAAACTTTTAAAAAGTATTATGTTAAAGATAATAATACATACACAAATGTGACAAAATATTCGTAGATATTTTAAATAGATTCAGAATAGAGAGATTATCCAGTTAGCAGGAATGACTTCCTGTATCACTTCCTGTTACATCGTGGTTATATATAAACACGATCTTCCGGACGCTGCTCTCCTCCTGATGTGTTTATCCAGTGGTTAGATGTCACACACTTGTGTTTCTTGTCTGTCGGCTTGTTTTTTCGTTCACACTCACGGTGTTAAATGTTCCCCGTGACACAGAGAAGAAGAAAAAAAACACCAGTTCCCATGGGAATGCTGAGCTGCGCTAGAGAAAACTGTTTAATTCCACCATCCTTTAAAAAAAACTAGTATATCTCTAAATGTCTGCTACTAAACTCCATGAAGGTTCTGTAATGATCAGTTATCAGTCCTGTACGGTGTGTTCTGATTGGCTGAGAGCAGAAAGAACGATAATACGTGCTGTTATAAAGAGGAGTGTACTAATTAAATTAACATCAGGGTTAGTGACTGAATTACATGTCTAATGTTATTGCAATTTAAAAAAAAAAACATTCAGGATATTTGATTGTGTGATCAGATCTAATGTAATTAATTTAATTAGATTAATACAATTTTACTTAAACTTTTTAACCATTTATAGTTACGTTTAATGTTATGGAATACCCATGAAAATGTCCTGAAAACTATAACATTAATAACTTTTGTTTTTTTAATTAATTGGCTTGGATTTTTATTGATCTATTTTATTTATTTATTTATTTATTTTTTGGAAAAGTACTATTATGGATAATAATTTATGTTATGATTGAAATTAAACTTTTGCTTTTGCTCTAAATATAAAATGAGCAGGGTTCGTTTTGGAAAGAAGATGATGTAAAATCTTACCTTCCTGAGACCAGGTTCATGAGTAGCTAGGGTTTTTTTTTTTTTTTCCTTGCGCACATTTACATGAGTTTTACTCTAGAAATGTTTACATGCATGCTTTTTTATTCATCACTTATCCATTAATGTCTTCTTCCTGGAACACAGTGTTTGTTTTGCATCAGTGTTTACACATATCAGTTCTATCGTTTACAATAATTAGATAAATGATTTGATATGAAATCAGTTCACTGTGACGAAATCACAAAAATGAAGAAAATGCTCTGTAAGGAATAGTGATAGGTTTCGAGTAAAGAAGTAAATAAAATAAACTCTTACAAAAAAAGCCTCATATTGTACTATATACTACAGGCTTCTTTAACATGAAGCCAATTCAGTGCGTCATTTTTAAGAAATATGAACACAAACTTCAGAAAAAAAGTCTGTGTGATAATGTGAAATCAACAGGTAGTTCATTCAGGCTGTCTTTTAAACCCAAATATTTAACTCAATAAAATCAAACAGTTGAATTACAGTCAGAGACGTTTATGAGTGAGAGACGTTTATGGAAGAATGGAGAGATAAGAAACATTCATCATTGTGATATTTTACATTATTCTATAATGTTGATCCTGTTTACAGCTAAATCTGTCTGCGATTTTATTTTATTCACTTTCAGCTTGACTCTAGCTGCTGAAGATTTAACTCTGTAGCTCGTCTTACACATTTAATCTGAGCTTAAGTTTCTTTCCTAATAAGGATCTAGTTCAGGATTAAAGGTTAGTCACAAAACTGAACATCTGAGAAAACGTTTAAAAATGCATTTCAGACCAGTTGGTTTGTATGAGTAAGAAATATTCAAATAAAAAAATTAAGCTAAGTCTAAAACTCTGTAGTAAATCACTAAAACTCCACCTTTTCTTCTGGAGACTTGTAGAAAAATTCCCACCTTTTCACACACTTAAAGGTGTCGGATAATAAACCGAAGAGCGATAAAGAAGAGTGAGAAACAGTTCGTGGAGCCGAAGTCATGAACTCTCGACCTCTCGGTCAGAAAATAAACACTAACGCGTCATTTTTGATTTTTTTTAATTATTTCAAATCCTTTCTCTACAACTGAGACTGGCGTTAAAGTCAAGTGTGGAAATTTAATTAAAATAATAATAATAATAAAACTGAAACGCAGTGCAGTTCAGGGTGAAACTGACCACACACATGATTTAAATTATTATTTCATTTAATTATTATTGTAATTGTTTTTCTTATTCTGACATTTTTCCGAAATTCATTTAACATTCTTGAATATTTCAAGTTTCCATATAACTTTTTTTATTTGGGTTCATGTTAGAAATATATGACTTACATCCAACTAATTGTATTTATGACAATTTCACCAAAATACTGATTAAATTAAAAAAAAACACAATTTAACAAGAATTTGCTTTGACTTTATTGAGGGAAAACAAATCAGCTAATATCTAAAAATCACAAAATTACACAGAGATAGACTTGTATAATTTTTTTAAATGTCTGGATTTGTGTTTGGGATTAATCCTGATCTTAATCTGAGACTTTGTAATTTTTTGAGATGTAAATTTATTTCCAAAGTCATTTTAATCTGAGCTGATAAATCTTCCTGGCTCTTGTTGCGGATCTCGGCGATGTGACGTCGTCTCCTCATCGCGCTTAACAAGCTTCATTATCTCATTTACATGTTTGGTGTGAAATTCCAGCGCATTGAAAAGGTCCCGGCCATGATCCGACCTACACGAGGTGCCGCTTCACGCCTCTGTGGTTGGGGGCGTGGCGATGGAGTTCAGCAGGGTTTAGCTCCGCCTCTCAGTCTGACCCTGTCACCTCGTTAGTGTGCGGCTGTGACCTACTGACATCACTGGTTTATCAGTACACTGGTTTATCAGTACACTGGTTTCTCAGTACACTGGTTTCTCAGTACACTGGTTTATCAGTACATCCACTGTGAATTTCATTTAAGAAATTCAGAAATCATATCACAAATTTTTATTTTGTAACGTGTGAAGTTTGCGTGTTTAATTCTGCAGCTACGATGTTAATGCACCTACGTAACGGAAGCTTATAGCCTCCACTTTAGCTCTGATTAAATCTGTAGAAATCTGTGAGTTAAGAGTTTGATGGACACCATATTTGCATAAATAAAATAAGTCAATATTTAAAAAAATATACACAAATCACATCACTATCATCTGAATAACTTTACAGTCTTCAGGCATTCCTGAAAGAGTTCCAGTTGTAGTCTAGTGTTGTCGTAGCAGAACCTTGTGTTTGTAAAGCTGAAGAATTCTTCAGACTTCAGGCCACGCCCCCTACCCGAGTCTGATAAACATGCATGTTTGTGTGGCTTCGTGCTGCTGCAGCAGTTAATGAGTCAGAGACGTTATTATGGTCAGAGGAGTAAAATTTCACACGTCTGGCCGTGAGTCTTGCCGTGTTTTTGTTTCCCAGATCAGGATTTTTTTCCCCGAGTAGACATGTAGCAGATTTGAAATAAATTTTGAAGAAACAAGTGGTCAAAAGAAACTTTTTGTGGATGTTTTTGTGAAGTATTTTGGAGAGATGCAACAAAATGATGTCATCAAAAAGCGTCAAGCCAAAGAAAGACACATTCATTATATTATTATTCACTTCGAATAATCTACGTCCATCATCCTTTATTGCATCTTCTCTTTTTTTATCCACAACATGACATTTAGCTCAGACAAGCACATATGAGAGTTTAAATTCTGGGGTTTCATTTGTAATTTCCTCAAATCCAATGCCCACACAGAACAGGTGGACGTTCTCTCTCTCCCTCTCTCTCTCCCTCTCTCTCTCCCTCTCTCTCTCATTCGTTTTCTTTCCCAGCGTCCTCAGCAGACAGACAGCAGTGGGCTGTAGACGCCTGTGGAGGTGTCACTTCGCACCTCCTGGTGTATAAAATCCTCCTCCGACTCCGACTCTCCAGCCTACACTCGTCCCTCTGAAAGCAAGAAGGATGGATGTTTCCTCTCCTCTCTTCAGCTACAGCTCTCTAAGCTCTGATTCAGAGATCTACAACGTCTCATCTCCCGAATCGTCTAGCGAAGGAAGGCCAAAGCCGAGGAGGACGCGCTGCAAGAACCCGAGCAAGCAGAGGAGGAACGCCAGCGAGAAAGAAAAGCTGCGGATGAGGGATCTGACCAAAGCGCTCCACTATTTAAGGACGTTTCTTCCACCGTTCGTGGCTCCAGCCGGACAAACGCTCACCAAAATCGAGACGCTGAGACTCGCCATACGCTACATCTCCTACCTGTCCTCTCAGCTCGACCTCGAGATGTCCCACTGCCAGAACAAAGAGCTCAGATCTCCTCAACACAGCTCGACTTCCCATTCCTGGGAAGCAGGAAATCTAGGAAATGAAATGGAAGCCTTCCATTTCCAGAAGAATAAACATCCTCACAGCGCTTTTTACGATTGCTGGACTGCAAGAAATGGAAAAACGTTCCAAGATGAGCAAGAACACATCACTCCTCCTCACAGTGACCTCATCTGTGATCACGGACTCCTCGAACAGCGTCACGTTACACTCCAATCAGAAAGCAGATTTATCCAAGTGCAAACAGAGCAAAGAGACGGGATTGAAATGGAAATTCCCAACTGCGATGAACTCTTCAGCTCCGGTTTCGACTCTGTCATGAATCCGCAAACATCCCTGGCACATCAGGTAAGAATAATTAATACAAATAATATTCTCCAGCGTAAAGACGCCAGCTTTATTTAGTGAAATGAGTCTAAAACGGTGTGTTCTGATTGGCTTAGATGAGTGCACACGATACACTGTGGACATTTAAATCCAATTCAATTTGATTGGGATCATTTTCCATTTAATTTGAGGATTTCCTCTATTAAACAGTGGATTATTTGATGCATAAATGTATGCTCTATTTGCTAATAAATGAGTGATATCTGAAATTAAGAGAAGTATTTTTTGTGCTTTTAGGACTACAGTAAAGCTGTGCAGTGTGAGAGTACAGGACGTGACTTCTGGATCTGAATCTCATCATCATCTTTACTATAAATTACTTTTCCATGTACAATAATTAATTTATTCTAAATTAACATTTTTGTCTTATTGTAACATTTCTATTTTAATAACCTTTTTGTACAAAAATTAATTCATAATATTTATTTATTCTAACATTTTGAAATTCCTGTTTGCATTGCTGTTTCTGAAAAATATATAAATATAAACATATACAGTCTGTTTAATCTGTTTGTCTTTTGTCATGATTCGTTAATGTAAATATATCTGGATATATTTAATTTATATTTAATCTGAATCTGTATCTGTGTACATAACATCAGTGACAAAAAAAACTAAAATATTAAATAGTAAACAATAGCCAAAAAAAAAGTGTTAAAAAAAAGATTAAAAGTAAAGTACAGTAATTAAACATGACATAAAAATATATGAAATTAGACTTCCTCTCATCCTATTCAACATTTTACAGATTAAACCACAAACATGTCACTTCTTCAGCACCCACAATTCCTTGCAGACTGACACACGCATATATCTCCTTTCAGTGGATTTTCTGAATAAAGACAAATTTGTTTCATGCAACAAATTTCCAATTAAGGTAATCTGGAGAATCAGAATATTGTCTTAATCTGAATCAGGCAATCAGATTTCGGCATTTACAGGCGTGACTCATTACTAATTAGAATATTGCCAATTTCTGATTAATATTGGAATATTGATGCAACTGTAAACATAACCAATGAGACAAACACAATCCAGAACTTAAATAGTGACGCTAATTAGGTGGAAAACAGGTGTGAGTGATCAATGAGGCATGTGATTTGGTCACGTGATGTGCTGGGGCTGATGGGTAATGTAGTTCTGCACCATGCAGCGCTACCATGACAACTAATACATAAATCACATTTGCACCTACATTAGAACCACAATTGTACTTTATATAAATATTAAATCAGTTTATCCAGTTGAAAAGGTATTTTGATGGATTTAAACAAATGAATGGTTGCTTATCTGCAATAGTTTAATGATTAATACAATTGGCTGTTTAGGTATTCTGTTTGTCAGTACCCCTAAATGGCACGTAATGAAATAAAATCCTAAAATCCTTTTCCTTAAAGTATTCCTAAAAATGTTCATTGTGGTGATAAACTTCTTAACAAGTCACAAAACAAAACATTCCCCTCAGAAACGAGTCATGCACGCGCCAAACAGCGCCATCTTGTGAAACTAGCCGCCATTTTGTGTAACTAGCCTACTTCAGCTTCAGCTATTAGCAAGCTAGTGCTAATGTAGTGCTAATGTTTACTGAGAAATTGCCCAAAAATACAAAAGAAAGATCAGCTATTTACAAGTTCTGAACAGATATTATGATTTTAAAACCAACAGACTGTCATGAAAACTGTCATTTATTCTAAAATAGACTAAATGTCCATTTTAATCTTAAATTTAAGCTGTAAAATGCGTTAGCTGAAATTTGTCCTGAGCTAAGCTAATTTGTTCGGTAGCATGTTAGCTAGAAAGCTAATGCATTTTAGCGGGAAAAGGGTGTAATTTTTTTTTTTTTAATGACAAAAGGTCAACATAAACCTTGAGCTGTATAGCAATATGTTAGATTTTACTCAGAGTTGTGTATCTTTTATCTACATCTCAGCTTAATCCATTATTGGTAGATTTAATCTTAAGGCTAACCGCTAGTTAGCCGCTAGCAAACTAGCTGTCTTCCCTTAAACATTACTTATTTATACAAAGTCAAGTGTTTCGGTAGTGTTTAAATATGACAATACAATGATTTGCAAATGCAAAATATTTCATTGTTTATGATTAATTGACTGTTGCTGTTGTATTAATTATTATAATAATACTAATAAATATTATGATTATATAAATATAATTACAATATGAATATTAGTCTAAGTAATAATTATGGTATTAATAATTATTACTTATAACTTAATATAATAATATTACTTAATAATTATAATAATATGATGTTCTTGTGGTTACTGTAATTTCTATCACCTCTTGCATGTGGCTTATGTAATGTGTATTAAATAATAAAAACATCTCCATGATGCTTATAGGTGTTGATGTTTAAATGTTCAGAGGAGGAAACCGAACCAGCACGGCTCCGGACTTCAGCGCCTCCGTTCTTCTGACTACAGCACCTGTGACCCGTGACACAGCGACCCGACTGCTGTCACAAAATTGACTGCAACTTTTGTGTGTTTGATAGAAAAGAAGAAAGAAGAAATAACAGAAGAATGATGACATGTTGTCACTGACAGTATTGTCTGAAATACTGAAATAAATAATGAATAAAAAGCACATTGTGGACATTGTTTTACTTTAATATGATAACGCTTTACTTTAATTCTTAAGTTCATCCTTAGAGTAAACTATAAATACGGTTATTTTATACCCGTAAAAACAGACAAAGAACACACCACCACAGCGTAATAAAAGTCTACAACACACTAAAATAATCATAATGTCTACTCATTTCTATTTCTGTTGCTGGCACATGTACCTGACATCCACACTGTGAAAGGAGAGAAAGCTAATATGATAACGCTTTACGTTAAAGTTCATTTAAGTTGTGCATTGATACATCATCAGTAACAATAATAAAAAAAATTAAAAACTAAACAAGGCAAATAATCAAAATTAACCTCACACACAACACTTTAACAATATGACGCCTCTATTTAATTCTCAATTCTGATTGGTCAGGAGGTGTGGATCAATTTTCTATAACAGCAGCTCTGAACGTAGTGAAGGCTGTATTATCTTATAGTATAGCTTAAAGTAAGCACACACGCATTTAAGGAAGGAGTCTCCAGTGTCAGCGCTCTGTAACAGTCAGAGATAAAGCTGTAAGTTTTCCGACATCTTAGGGACAGAGGAGTTTACGCTTCTTTGTGGTTTCTCAGTAACATGACAAGCTGTCAGGAAGCTGTTCAGGAAGTTATCAACATTTAGTCACATGCTGTAGTTTAATCTGCTCAGATTCCCAAAACTCCAATCAGCACGCAGCATCAGCTCCCGACCACCACTCATCCCGAGTGACTCTGCACCTATGGAAATTGCTCAGGTCAGTCTATCTTCAGGTGAAAAGGAACCTCAAAGACGATTTGGTTTGTGGAAATAAAGTGTATCTCCAAGCAACATGCTCACTGAGACCTGAAAACACAGGACAAAAACAGGTGAGTCAAGCCATTACACTACCCCTGAAAAAGTGTTCGGAATCTCAGCATTTTCCACCACACACTGACTCCATCCCTCTTGTACCTCTCACAGGCACTTTGACCATCAAAGCTCTTGATTCCACTCCCTTAGGAGGGGGAACATTTTCAAACCCAGCATCCCTCTTCAAATGCTGAAAGTCTCTTTCATGATAACCGTTTTAGGTTCCCCCTGGCTGTCTAAATATGGCCCTCACATCTTGGAGCAAAGCATGCTTTAACACCTGTCTGTCCTCCCTCCCTGATTCTTTTCTCACCCCATCATGGTGAAGAGCTTTATGGGAATCCCAAAACTCTAAGTGATGCATCCATGATTCCTCAATCCTCCCTTCTTCAGCCTGCTTTCCAGAAATGAACTGAAGTCGGCCATCTTTAAGGATGCACCACTTCTTTAAACACTTGCAGGAACTGAGGAACGAGTAGAGAGGAAGCTTCTAGATTTCTACACCTGTGGTAGACATCTTAATTAAATAATGGCTTAAATTTAAAAAAAAAAATCAGTGGGTGAATGTTGATTAAAATGTGTGTGACTTAAATAAATGGCTATATTACAATACAGGTGATTAGAATTTTTTAGGCTAAAATATTAAAAACACATGGCCTGACATATCATCACCATTAACATTATTTTAAAGGTTTACATTTGGGACTTCCTTGTAGACCTTTTTAGGTCAAAATGCTTGTCCTATTCATTCTTTTGGCTAAATTTTTTTTTAAGTGCATCCCTAATAAATCTACGTAACTGATGTTAGCTATATCCGTGTCTAATGTTAGCTAAGTGGAACACAGACAGATTTTATTTCACATTAATGAACTTAAAATATTCTCCATTTACCGCAACAGAAAGACAGAAATAAATCTAATGGCTCTGTCCCTTTGGCTACGAAGATCATCTGCGTATTATAACAGCGGCCCATATCTCATCAGGGCCTGTGTTTAAACACACACTTGGGGACGTTCCCTCGCTGCGTTTCCTACATGACGCCATCTTAAAGCCTGCTTCATTACTGCATCAGCGCGACTGAAGTGTTAGATCAAGTCGGCGTGAGTGTAGACTTCAGGAGCAGAATTTTCCCAGAAATCTGTCGCAATTTTCTTTTCAGATCAGTAAACTAAAAAACAATAAAATACATTAAAAAAAAAAAACAAATAAATGTTTAATAATATATATCCGCTCCTCGTTGTCTCCTTGTTGTTTGTGAAAGATGTTTGCGTTACACACTTCTGAGTCATGGGTAAAAGTACTGAAAAGGCGTGAAACACTACTGCACTGAAAGGATGTGATTCAGGAAAGACAAACTCACCATGTATTTAAAAAAAAAAAAAAAAAAAAAAAAAAAAAAAAAAAAGAGACATTTTTCATTTCCACTTTTCAGTTTTAATTACTTATTTAATTCAGACAGTTAATTAGCCGTAGCTGTCCGGTCAGTAGTGTGTAGCGTGCGAGGCGTCCTGGGGTGACCAGAGACAGTTAGACGAACATTAGTGACACTTTAGCCCAAAATGAATCATCTCCCAAAGTCACTTTCCTCCAAATAATTAGCATCGTAACTCAACCACATTTGGGGTAAAGGGAGTATTATTGGTGTTGTTATTATTATTATTATTATTCTGCTGCTTTAATGTGTTTGATCAGTGATGATAATGGTACTGTCTGAAACGGGGGAGGGATAAAATAAATAACTAATACTGAGTTTAAGCAGCGCAGTGTGTGTGTGATAATATACACATATAAATACACACACGCAGTCAGTCCACTTACGGTAAGAGCTACAGGCCACACACACACACACACACACACACACACACACACACACACACGACTGTGCAGAAGTAAACGCTCTTCATGTTCAGCACTGCACACAGGAAGTCCAGCTGTACAGTAACGTGTTAAAGAAGGGGGAAGGGGAAATTGGAGGTGGGGCTCAGTCCATAGGGGCGGGGCTTGCGTGTGATTGATGGGCAGGTGTTTGTTGATCCTCAGCCTTCCTGTCCGAAGTCCTCGGTGAACCTCTTTACTTTCAGCAGGTCTTCAGCGTTCACCGTGGGCCGAGTGGTGGACAGAGAGCGCAGCATGTCGGCCTGGGACACACACACACACACACACACACACACACACACACACACACACACGCACGAGTTACTCTTTTTAAAACATCAAATCCTCTAGCATATGTATGTATGTGTGTGTGTGTGTGTGTGTGTGTGTGTGTGTATGTTTCTTACCATGCACACTATGGGCTCCAGCAGTTTGTCTCCAGGTACGTCCATCCAGGTCATCTCCATGGCAGCAGGGTCACCAGGGGAACATGGGGTTAAAAGGTCATCTACCATCACAGAGGGGTTACTGCGGGATGGACCTCGTACCTGCGGATTCACCATGGCAACCAGCGTTAAACATGAGTCACCATGGCAACCAGCGTTAACTTCAACCACACGTTTCTCTCAATGAATGTGGGCGGGGCTTTTGCTCAGATAAACATGGACACGCCTCCTAAGGGCCTCCAACACAAGGCTGATGATGTCACTGCTGATGCTGTAAATAATGTAACTAGCAAACTAACTGTTTAAACCTGAGTGCACAACTACACATCTACATCACTGTGTGTGTGTGTGTGTGTGTGTGAGAGAGTGAGACCTTCTTGAAGTGTGTGGCGGACTGCACTTTGCGGACAGGCTGCATGAGAGCGTCTCTGACGATGATGCTGATGTCGGCGCCGGAGTAGCCGTCGGTCTTGCTTGCGAGTTGGCGCAGGTCGGCCTCGCTCAGGCTGTGGGGCGTGTTCCCTAAATGGAGACGGAACATGGCGGCCCGAGCCGGCTCTTCTGGAAGCGGGATGTAGATCCGTTTCTCGAACCTGCACCGCACACACACACACGCGCGCGCACACACACAGAGGAGCTTTGTTTATCAATCTTTGAATAAAGTTGTGTGTAAATGTTTGCGTGAGCCAAACCAAACTAAAATTTTCAGCCGGATTTACAAAAGTTTTGGAAAGGCTGATTTTCTTCGTACTCGTGTGCGTATGTTGATCACGCGCAAAGTGCAGAGCGCGTTCCTGACACAGCTCATTTGCATATAGCGACGCCCACAAAACTCCATAAAAGGTAAAGCACACAGACAGCTGGGAGCACGAAATGAGCGATCAGGGTAAAGACTGAAAAACAGAAGTGGAAGTTATTTTGACTCGCTTCTATGCCAATAAAAATATTTAATAATATTTAATAATAATAATAATAATAATAATAATAATAATAATAATAATAATAATAATAATATTTTTTCATCATAACTGAATGATTAGTTTTATTCGCATTAATGTACGGGATTGTGTCGGCTTGCATTCTTTATTTTTACATTCTTTAATTAAAGCCAATAAAATAAAGCGGCTGGTTTTGAGTAAATGTTGTGGGCGGAGCTCTGAGGCCCTGAGCGAGTGAACCAGCGTGAGGACGTGTTTCTGATCGAGACTCTAAAGCTCTTCTCTCAGTCGCTCTGGATAACGGCGTCTGCTAAACGCTGGAAACGTCACAAACACAAACAGTTTAAACTCCACAGAATATTCCAGAGAGAAAAGTGCGGTAATCCTACAGATTATAGGATCTGAAGTTGATCAGATCGAGGTTTACATCAGTGAGTCTAATTATACGTAAATTTACACACGCTCAGGAGCGCGAGAAGGAAACGAACGTTT
>CM040981.1:28207649-28218031 GCA_022985145.1 Pangasius djambal
GATCAGACTGTGATTGGTCCACAGCTGTGTTTATGTAGTGACATCGCAAATCAAGCTCATAGGTAGCCCCGCCCCCAACTCAATGGCTAAGAAAGTCTCACATTTATAGAATCAGAATCTCTCTTGGTTGACCATCGATTACAATGGTGTCGCTTTTTTTGTAGCGAGAAGATGTGCGAGATGATGTATTCTGGATGCACACACTCTGGGACAGTAAGGGGACAGAAAGGATGCTGTCGGTGGAGCAGTTGTAGGATTTTCCCGGTGTTGTCTGGCAGCCAGGGCTGTTTCTCATCGACAGCGCTCAAACTTTCTGTAGGCCTGGTTGGTTGCTGCACGCCAGCCGGGTCTGTCCTCAGCTCTGCCACGGGGAACTCAAAGTATCTCAGACTATTTTTGATGCGTTCTTTAAAGAATCTGGTGTGGGATGCAGGAACTGTCCATGCGTATAACGTGGCCTGTCCAGTGAAGCTGGGCCTTCATGATCATGGCCTCGATACTGACCAGGCCGACTCTATCCAGAACCTCTAGATTTGTCACTCTGTCCTGCCATTTGATCCCCATAATTGACCTTAGAGACCTCTGATGGAATTTCTCAAACTGTTTCAGGTGCTTGCTGTACAAAGTCCAGGTTTCACAGCCATAGAGAAGACTGGTGAGCACAACTGCCTTGTACACTCTAATCATGGTAGCCAGCTTGATGTTCCTATGGTTCAGGACTCTTATGCGCAGGCGGCTAAGGGATTGGCTGGCTTTGTTGATGCGAGCTGAAATCTCCTTGTCTAGCGAGCCGTCAGAAGAGATGATTGGTCCTGAGGTACTTAAAGTGCTTGACTGTCTTCAGCTAGGAGCAGTCTTGGAAGCCAGGAGCAGGCTGGAATAGGACCTCGGTCTCGCTAAGACTGATGGTGAGCCCAAAGAAGTGTGCGGCTTCTACAAATCTGTCAATCATGACTTGGAGATCAGACTCTGAGTGCACCATGAGAGCACAATCATCAGCAAACAATGCATCAAGGATCAGCCGTTCGGTCATCTTGGATTTAGCAATTAGTCTTTGAAGATCAAAGGGGGAGAGATCCAGTCTGTATCGCAGGTACACTCCTCTCTCGAGTCCTTGTAGAGCACAGGTGAAGAACAAGTTGAAGAGGATGGGAGCAAGGACACATCCTTTTGAAATATCAAACGGAGGTGAAACGTCACCATTTGAGAAGACAAGGCCTGTCATCCTATTGTGGAAAAGGCGGATCAGGTTGTGAACTTTCTAGAGCACCCAAACTTTGCGAGAATGGTCCACAGCGCTTCTCTATTCACGGTGTCAGAGGTTTTTGTAAGATCGATGAAGACGGCGCAGAGATCCGTATGCTGCTCGATGCATTTTTCCTGGATCTGCCTGACTGTGAAGACCATGTCGACAGTGCTGCGGCCAGGTCTGAATCCACACTGAGCCTCAGGCAGGGACTTTTCCAAGATGGAGTCGATCAGCCTGTTGAGGATGATTCTCACAAGAATCTTCCCAGCAATCATACTCAGAATTCTGTATTATATAAATGGGTATATCTTCAGACTTAACTGTGTGTGTGTGTGTGTGTGTGTGTGTGTGTGTGTGTGTGTGTGTGTGTGTGTGTGTGGGGAGGGGGATGTGGACTCGATCCAGATGCAGTATTCACACACCACGTCTGTTTCTCATTAGAGTGTTAGATATTAACCTCACACATACATACACACACACACACACACACACACGAAGCAGACATGGAGGAACTTGCAGCGTTCTACATCAGCTCACACACACATATCACAGCACTCTTACTATAAAAGGAGAACTGATAAAGTCACACGATACCAGATTATGAGCCTCCGCCCCTAAACACACACACACAGACACACACACACACACACACACACACACACACAGTTCTGTTCTGGCCAGACATCCCGACAGTGTTTATTTTATAGATCCACTAACCGGTAGTTACCTCATCGTTAGCTAGCCTTACGAATCACGTACACTGTACCTGTTAAAGTGGGCGGAGTTTCTCTGAAGGATGTTGTGATGACATCACTACCCACATGATCCCGATGTCTATCATTTCACTCCACTAAGCTCCGCCCCCTAATTAGATACAATGGCTCTAAATAGTATGCTACATACGTATATGAAGTAGTGCACTACACTATTTAGTAAACTAGTGTGTGATTTGGGACATAGCCAAAGTGACGATGATTAGATTTGACCAATCACTGTTCAGCGCTGATTCTAGCTCCACCCACATGTTCCCTGTAATAAGGGGAACCAATGGGGAACCATTCAGTACCAGTGCTTAGTTACTGTAAGGGACACGTCTCAAACCGCACGGTCTTTAGGGTTTTTTTTTCTTCCCGTAGCGGTTTTCTCAGGGTGACTCGGCGTGTTTGTTGCTGCGTGTCGGTCGGTTCAGACTCCACGGCATGAAAAGAGCCGTTTGTGTTGCTGTGTGGAGATTAGAGCGGAGAATAAACAAAAGGACGTGTCTTCAGTGAGAGACAAACTGGCGCATGGAGAGTTTAAAGCACTGCTCATATGGGATTCGTTTTCCACACGCGTGTGTGTGTGTGTGTGTGTGTGTGTGTGTGTGTGTGTGTGTGTTCAGTAATGTAGTCGAAGGATGTGTGTAGTAATAAGTGATCTGTGTATAGATCAAAACAGAGATCACTAAACACTACACACACCTCATTGTAATACACACTGATTGTTGTAGGGGGCGTGGCCATGCTTAAGCATTAGTAGGTCACATGACCCTGACATGTCTGTAGTCCGTTAACTGTGTAGGAACTCGATAACTTGAAAGCTGTCGCTTCTCCGACACGCCCTTTTAAACATGGTCCTGACATTACTGTTTTACACTTTTGGTTTTGGAGATGAAAGAAAAGAGAGAGAAAGGAGAGAGAAAGAGAGAAGAGAGATAGAAAAGATAGGTAAGAGATATAAAAGAGAGAGAAATGAGAGAGACAAGAGAGAGAAAAGACAGAGAAAAGACTGAGAAGAGAGATAGAAAAGAGAGAAAAGAGAGAAAAGACAGAGAAAGAGAGAAGAGAGATAGAAAAGAGATAGAAAAGACAGAAAAGAGAAAAAAGAGAAAAAAGAGAGAAGAGAAAGCAAAGACAGAAAAGACAGAGAAGAGAGATAGAAAAGCGAGAAAAGAGAGAAGAGATAGAAAAGAGAGAAAAGAGAGAGAACATACAAAAGACAGAGAAAAGACTGAGAAGAGAGATAGAAAAGAGATTGAAAAGAGAGAGAAAAGAGAGAGAAAGAGATTGAAGAGAGATAGAAGAGAGAAAGAAAAGAGAGAGAAGAGAGACAGAAAAGAGAGTAAAGAGAGAGAAGAGAGAGAAGAGAGATAGAAGAGAGAGGAGAGAGAAGAGAGATAGAAGAGAGATAGAGAAGAGAGAGAAGAGAGATAGAAGAGATAGAAGAGAGAGAGAAGAGAGAGAGAACTTCCTGGAGCGTCTTTATACTGAAGAAAAAGCACTAAAAACATCTCTTCGTACAGGATATAACACTTCAGACGCAATAAATATATTACACCATGGCCTGTCTGAATACTGGGTTCTGATTGGCTGGAAGGTGTGTGTTGAATGCGCAGGTAGTTCCAGTCAGTTTAATCACCACTCGAAACGAATGCGCTGCCTATAAACAACGGTAACCATAGCAACGTAGAGGAGTTAAACTCCCAGCTTCATTATTAGTGGAGATGCGGCACAGAGACCTCTCTCTCTCTCTCTCTCTCTCTCTCTCTCTCTCTAATAAATATTTACAATAATTCATTCCTACATTCATAAATGTAATCTTATCGCACCACTTTATCTCCGTGTATGATTTAGAGCAGCAGAATTCTAGATCTAACGACCCGTATATATAAATATCTAACAAAAATTAACTATATTTTTATTCTTTCAGTCAAATTTTGCTCTATAAACATGAACAACAGCTTTAACCTGTCAATGCAGGAAAGACACTATAGAAATTATTATTACTATTATTATTATTATTATTATTATTATTATTAGGAGTGTGATGATGTATCTGTATTTGAATAATGGATAATACTAGATAAATATTTATACTGTTTATTTAATTTATACGTTACGCTATAACTGCGAAATCTGAAATCTGTGAAAGATAAAATCTGATTTCTGTTTCTTTTAAAGCCACTAATTCTGATATTTTATAAAACCATTCATTAGGGCTGCACGATATTGAAGAAAAAAAAGAAAAACTTGCTAAATAATGCGATATGCGATACGGTAATGCTCTGTGTGTCTAAAATTAGACAATTTAAATAATATTTATATATTTAAAAGCTGAAAATGACATAACTGACATACATGTTTCATGCTCTCTTTCGAGAAAAAGAAAATTCTCTCTGCTATCTGCGTCGCCCTAAAACTTTGACTTTTCGTAAGTATTAAAATCATCCGGTTATCAGGAGCCCTTGAGAAGTGCATATCGCAATACTTCGATCGATTCGATATATTGTGCAGCCCTACTGTTCATGTACAACAGCGTTACTGAGACTACAGAATCGAGTCCTGATTATTTCCTCACGCAGATTCAGTGTTAAACTGGTAGCTGTACGCTACATCAGTCTCGTAGCCTCAGCGCAGAACTAAAGCAGCGATCGAATGTATCCCAGAGTAAAGACAGATGTTTGTACGTTTTATTTTCATCTGAACCGTTTCTTTAGTCTGCTTTAAAGACGTGTTAAATAAACTCCACGATGTTTAGAAAATGAGGATTTGGGGAATGGAGTCGTGCGTAAACACTGAGCTTTCTGTCAGTAATGTGTTATAGCGTCTGTCTAAACATCACGACTCACACACACATTCCTGCTGCACATTTACACACTATTGCTAATGAAGATCAATCTCACACACACACACACACACACACACACACACACACACAAGATTAGATTAGACTAGATTAGATTAGCCTGAATGGAGTCATCGCTAAATAGATTTTATTCTTACTTCAATTCTTATTTTTAACTTGTACATAAATCAGACTCTGAGTGAAAATTATATATATAAAAAAAAAATCAAGAAAGAAAAGGGAGTTCAGGTATTTTTTTTTTTCTTCCAACATTCATAAAGAATTACCTTAAGTAAAAAAGGAAAAGGCGGGACAATTGTAACAGGTATAAATAATAATAATGACAATAATAATAATAATAATAAAATTTAACATCCTTTCTCCAATTTTAAAGGATGAAATTCTAAAAGCACTTACACCTGATTATTCAGAAAATAAAGTGTATCGTGGTATTGATGTATCGCGATATCAGTATCATATCATCACACACTGATGGGGCAATACTAACGGTTTTAAAATGGTACGGTCCGTTGTAGGGGTGTCTGAGATTTGGTTTGGTTTGCGTGCGCTTTTCTGTCAACACTTTTAGCCTCAACTATTAACACTGCATCCGATAAATCATTTGTAAAAACCTTAAAACTTGCTTGTAGATATTTACCTGATTTAGAGAAAAACTTATGGATTTAGTTATGTAGGTCAGACCCCCCGACACTCAGACATAACTCGCCCTCTGAGTCTGATCTTATCTGACTAGCTAACTTACTCTTGAATTGAATCAGGTTATTTTCGCTTTCCATTGCGGTTAAATCTCAATATCCATACTAGCGTACTACATAGTATGTTAAAACAGTACGCTGAGTCGGTTATGTGTTGAGGTTAAACATGCTATTTAGTGCTATAGCATGCGTTTTTGAGTAGCTTTGCTATTCAGCCGCGGAGGCCCTGATGGAACCCCCGCGCTCGCGTGATCCTCTTACCCTCCAGCGTCACCTCCTTCCCGGCCTTCTTCAGCGCCTGTACCGCCTGGTCGTGCGTGGCTTCCCGGAGGTCGCTCCCGTTCACGGACAGTATGGCGTCTCCGACCCGCAGAGCCCGGCTGTGATCCGCCGCCAGTCCGGGGAAAATCTTAGAAATCAGGATGGGCATCCTGTTCTCCCGACCTCCTTTAATACTGATTCCTAATCCGCCAGATTCCTGTTTGACCACCCGAACTTTCCGGACCGGTTCCGATGATGATGATAATAATGATGATGATGAAGAACTGGAATCACCGGGTCTAGAACCGAACCCCGATCCCGGACTTCCGAACTCAGAAGACTTGCCATAGTGGATGTGGTACTCCCCGGATGCTCCGTTACTTCCGCCCAGTTTGAAGTGGTTCTGTTCCCCTGATGAGTTCGGGCTCTGCGCACGGTTCTGCTTCCCCGGGTCGGTCCCGTTAGCCACGGCGGTTCGTGTCCCGGATGCAGGGCTGTGGCTCTCGGTCCCGCTCGGTTCTCCCTCCGCCGTCAAAGTCAAAGTTTCGCGCGTGAGTTCCGCGGTGACCCGAACCCAGCGGTCCCGCAGCAGCAGGTCCAGCTGTCCGTTCCGGTCCGCTCGAGTCCAGATCGCCATGTTTGGGTCACCACTTTCTTAAACTCATAATAATATAAATAATAAAAGTTTTTCAAACACTCGTTTCCGTAATGCGCGCACTAAGTGCACTTCACCATGACACTCCCACTTACAGAGAGAGAGAGAGAGAGAGAGAGAGAGAGAGAGAGAGAAAGCCACGCCCTCTCTGCTCTGCTCTGCTCTGATTGGTCAGATCCGCTTCCTGCCTTAAAAACTTTACCAAAATCTATAATCATAGAGCAGATTTTTACTCACATTTACATTAAAAAAACAATAGAATCAATGACAGAAATTTTAATGGTTTCCACTACAAATACCATTACAAACCATCAGCTAACCATTAAAACCATTCCCTTACCATTACTGGTCCTTAATGCTATCCACTAGACATAACATGCCACCAATAAAACGTAACAAATTCCCAGTAGAGACCCACAGCGACCATCAGAGCTTCCACTGAAACCAGTACAACTCCCATTACAACCATTAAAACCATTACAAACTTTATGAGGGTTTTTACTGTGTGTTTGTTTTTTCAGCAGCACACCAACAATAATGAACCGAAAATCACAAATACTTAAAAAAGTTTTTTTTCACGAGATAAAAAAACCTGCTTGGAAAACTGCATTAGCGTGTGCAGTGCTCGTCTGTCACTCATTTTATAGACACGCCCCCAAATACCATTTTGCTCCGCCCCCATCTCGGTCTGTTCAGAAAGAAAATAAGAAATTCAGTAAGGGTGCGTCCCAAATCACATACTTACTGTACGCACTATTCTACGCCATTGTGTAGTGCACCTCAAATACCCGGATGATGCACTTATTCAATCGAAAAAAACGAAAAAACTCTTCACGTATGTGACGGTCGTAGCTTTGCTTACGTAGAGGAAGAGGGGCGGGGCTACCAGGCGCTGATGCTGGCTTAAATTTGCTCAAAATTAAAAAAAATTCATGTTGATGTTGGGCATAAAAACATAAACAGTAAAAGGAAGAAATTCGTTTTCGTCGACGCTGGGTTTTCTGCTACAGCTAGCGGCGTCGTGTTACGTGTGTTCGACGTCATTTGCCATCGACTGGGAAACGGTTTGTACTTTCGGTTAGTAAAAAAAACGTTAGCGTTCCATGTGAGACGATACTACACTTCGTCTAAATTAAAATTCGTACACTAGAAGGTAGAGTACATAGTGCGTAGTGTAAGCGCGTAGTACGTCATCTGGGACACAACTAAGTTCCTTGCTTAAAAAACTGAATAAGAAACGCACGAAAATACAAAAAGGAGAAAAAAATTGTTTCAATGTTGTTGACTTTCACCTGCTGTTGTATTTCGCTAGAGCTCCGGTCCTGACTAACCTTGAATAATACACTTCTAATTATATTACAAATATTACAGACATGTGCAGCTTCATATTTCAAGTATTAACAATAATTAATGATTAGATACATAATTTTTTATTTTGTTCTTATTTGTCCGTAATATTTGTCTTTTAAAAAGACGTAATAAAAGCTTTCACTCTGGCTGAAATGTAGACACCCAAAGTTCTCACTTTTATAAAAAAGTTTTTAGATTAAATAACATCGCATTTTATCACATGCATCCTGCAGTCATTATATACAGTTAGTGCTAATCGTTACCTGTTTAAAAGTTTCGATTAAAGCTAGTTAATGATAGCTACGATACGTAGGTAGCGATTCGTGTTAGCTAGCTAACTAATCAACATTAACAAAAAAAAAAAAAAAAACGTTAGCTAGCATGCTAGTGTCGGTGAGGTGGTGTTGCCGCTGTCGCGATTCCCGCGCAGCTGTCTACACTGGAGTACTGATAGCGCCCCCTTGTGGAACATCTTCAGCCTGCTAAACACAAGTGCGTTACAAACCAGATCCATGAAGAGCTTCACGTCTAACATCTCAGACTGAGAAATATAAGATGTATTGTGCGATGTCCGAGGTGTGTTCAGTGATTTCACTCGCCAACTTTTGATATTTTTGCAGAGTATACACAATTTTTTTCTCCTCGGAGTGAATTCTTACGGCAGGCTTTTATTTAGCCAGTTTTATTCTGCACTTTTCTCGTTTCCTGGAATGTTAGAGTTGAGGTAAATAAAGACCGCATCATCACACCACTCCGACGACCCACAATGCATCACAATGTAACGAAAGCTTTATTAAATATAAATGTAAATATTTAATTCCAAACCTGATGGTGGCGTAAATCTGGTGCACACACAGCTTTACCCAGCTGGGTTACGCTTGCAGAGGACATGTGTAACCTCTGTTTCACCTCTCAAACACACACACACACACACACACACACACACACACACAGACACACAGTTTGGAGCTGATTTATTGCAGATATGCAGCATTTACAAAAAAAACACACAAGACCATGAGTGGAGATTTCAGCTGCAGCCATGTGTGTGTGTGTGTGTGCGTGTGCGTGTGCGTGTGCGCGCGCATGTGTGTGTGTGTGTGTGTGTGTGTGCGCGTGCGTGTGCGCGCGCGTGTGTGTGTGTGGAGGCATATAATCTCCTTATTAGGGCCCAAGATAGTCGACAGAGTGCACATTACCGAATCTCCACAGACTCACACTGATTTTCTCAAGAACTAATTTCCAAACAAATGCCACTGACTCTGTTTTGTGTGTAGAAACAACATCAGATTTTTCTTTTGTTTGTTTGTTTGAAAATTTAAAAACCCAAAGCCTTGTGACCTGCAGTTTAATGATGTTAGCAGGTGTATGAGCCATCAAAGGGAGGGCGTGTTGTTTTAAAAGGACACATTTAAAGCTAACAGGCTAATCAAAGATGTCATTATTCAGAAACGTGTTCTATCACTTCAGCTGAATCCGACACGTCAGTCAGCGACTCGACGATAAACTCATTAACTCATCTAGAGCACATGAACGGTCTAATCTAACACATAGCTAGCTAAAATGTGTGGAGAAAGCTAGCTAGCTAACCTAGCTCATGAGTCTCCGGCTAACTTTAGCTAGCTAGCTAGCTATCTAACAGCTAATCATTTTAAAACAGATTAAAACTTTGCTAATGATTCTTTGAGTGACAGTAGAACAAGTTAAAATAATGTCAGTGAATCTCTTCATGAACTGTGACACGATATGGCGGTACCAACAAAGCTTGGGTTAGTGGTGTATTCTAAGCATAATTACAGTGTAATATTAGCATTTTCTTAGGAATTTATCTACACATCTGAGGTAAATGTTGACATTCCGGATGGTTCTGTGTTGTTTACATCATCACTGTGACCTTACAGTCGTAATCAATGACTGTATATGTGAGTGGACGCTGTGACCGGGATTTAAAAGTGAAGCCAAATTGTCTCTGAGGCCCTCTAGTGGTTGGCTGCAGTACAACTTTTAACCCCGTCCATTCCCATGTTAGTGAATAAAACAGATGGCAATCTTCTGTTTTAAGCTACATCTCTGGGAATAGTGTCCTGTCATTTTTTAAAGGGGAATGAAAGTCAGTAGGAGCAAGATGGAGTAGATGAGCGTGAACGAGAGGGAGGACGGCGGAATGGTGAGGTGGGAGGAGCAGAGGTGGTGAAGGTGGATGGATTTAAATACTTGGGTTCAATTGTCCAAAGTAGTGGAGAGAGTGGTGAAGAAAGTGCAGAAGAAGAGGGTGGAGCAGGTGAAGAAGTGTGACAGGAGTGATTTGTGATAGAAAGGTATCTGCAAGAGTGAAATGGAAAGTTTACAAGACAGTGGTGAGAGCGGCCATGCTGTATGGTTTAGAGACAGTGGCACTGAGGAAGAGACAGGAGGCAGAGCTAGAGGTAGCAGAGCTGAAGATGTTGAGGTTCTCTTTGGGAGTGACGAGGTTGGACAGGATTAGGAACGAGTACATCAGAGGGACAGCTCATGTTGGACGTTTGGGGGACAAAGTCAGGGAGGCCAG
>CM040981.1:28224280-28243760 GCA_022985145.1 Pangasius djambal
GCCAAAAGGACTTCTTGCGGAAACTGTGATGAATTTACTGGTTGCACATTTGCACTATTTGTCCTTATAGCGCACAATAATATATATTTATAATCGCACCATCTGTTGCACCCAGATGAGGATGGGTTCCCTTTTGAGTCTGGTTCTTCTCAAGGTTTCTTCCTCATTTCATCTCAGGGAGTTTTTCCTCACCACCGTCGCCACCGGCTCGCTCATTAGGGATAAATTCACATATTTACAATTTATTTTTTGAATCCATTTATTTCTGTAAAGCTGCTTTGTGACAATGTCCATTGTTAAAAGCGCTATACAAATAAAATTGAATTGAATTGAAATTGAGGTGTAAAGGTGGAGATGTGAAGATGTGGTGTGGAGGTGTGAAGGTATGGAGATGGAGGTGTAAAGGTGGAGATGTGAAGATGTGGTGTGGAGGTGTGGAGGTATGGAGATGGAGGTGTAAAGGTGGAGATGTGAAGATGTTGTGGTGTGGAGGTGTGGAGACAGAGGTGTGGGACTCACAGGTTTGAGTGGAGGTCTGGATCTGATGAAATCCAGTATGAGTTCGTGAGCGTTCTGTTTGACTCGGGTGGGAATGTCTCCATCCACCTGAAACACACACACACACACACACACACACACACACAAATACACAGTAATACACATGCTCATCAGCAGAAAGGAACCTCCACTGAGCAGATATTTTGTGTTTTAGTGTCATTACATCAGGGACATGGACATGCTGGTGTGTGTGTGTGTGTGTGTGAGTGAGTGTGTGTGTGTGTGTGTGTGTGAGTGAGTGTGTGTGTTCTCACCATCACTTTGCGCAGTGTGTATCTGCGAGACCGGATGTCCTGCATGAGCATCTCGAATGGTGTGAGGCTGAACTCAGTGGGCAGAGGATCGAATGGCTGCTGCTCCACCTTCTTCAGCTTTACACCCTGCCTGAGCTCCCGCATCAACTGCACCCACAACCGAGCCTGACACACACACACACACACACACACACACACACACACACGCGCGCACACGCTTAAAGGCAGATAAGAAGCTACATTAGTGTTTGAAGCCTATAACGCTCATCTGCTTTCTTTGATTAGACAGTGTGTGTTCAGTCTGTATATAATTTTATTTTCTCCTCCAAACAAATTTTAGGCTGAAAATGATGATAGAGTAAATAATTCAATTTAAATAATTGCCTGTAACACGCCTGCTGATGACGCACAACGGTAACGTCACCGAAATGGGGTGTGTGTGTCACTCTGTGTAATCACCTGACACAGCGGTCCCTGACTGGCTGTGAATCTACAGCGCAGGGCTCGTTAGCCTTTAGCTCACAGCCTCGTTTCATATCATTCTGTATGTTTTTATTAAGACTGCTGGTGGTGCTGTTTCACAAAAATCCAAAGTAAGTCTCTTTAAATCATTTGTTAACTCCAAATAAGACAATGTGGAGCCAGAAAACCTTATACTGTTTTCTTATTAGCCCTTACACTTATCTTCTTGGTTGTGCTTTAAAAAGTTCAATGTAAACATAAAAAGGTCATATTTGTGTAATCTTTTTAAAATTATCTTCTATTTGTTGGATTTCTCCCCCATTTTCTCCCGTGTTCTCCATCCCAGCAGTCAGCTCTCCCCTGTCATACCACAGCTACCAACTGTGAAGTTGGTTACATGCGAGTGTAATGCACTCAGAGGAAAGCGCTTTCTGCCCTCTTACACATACACTCCCGATTGGCTAGTGTCGCTGTGATTGACAGGGGAGAGAGAGTATGCCCCTCCCACCCAGAGAGCACTGACTGTTTTGCTCTCTTGACTCCCAGGCACGGATAGCATCGTCGAGATTTGAACTCGTGATCTCCAGACGATGGCTTTTCTGTTGTGCCACTCGGGAATCCAGTTTGATTTGAACTAAGAGAGCAGCACAAAAGCGTCAAATTAAAGTGTCAGAACAGAATTTAACTTGTAAATGAGAAGCAAAGCAATGTGGGGTATTTAAGGTTCCAAATATTCGTCCCCATCTGCAGGTCCTGATCCAGTGAGACTTGCTGTGCTGTGGGTGTGAAGCAAATTAGAGTAGCGCCGTGTTTTTTCCACCGCAGACGAACAGCAGTCACGAAGACCACCTCACACTGGCCTGGCAGTGACCTAAAGACAGGACACGCCCACTTCACTTTCTCCTCATCGTTTTCAGTTTTAGGATCTATACTGGATGAGGAATATACGTTCAGTCAAAACTCCTCCCACTATGTGACTGTGGAAGCAGGGGCGTGGTCGAGCGCTGGTTTGTGAATGGAGGGCGGAGCTGGAGAAAGTGAGTGGTAAGGATCACAACCCCATGTGGAATTTGGCTAATGAGTGTTCTGTGTTTCAGTGAGCGGTGGCAAGGATAAAGAGGGGAGAGACGAGAGCCCCGAGAGAGAGCTAAGCAGCACAGAGCCGTGTGTGTGTGTGTGTGTGTGTGTGTGCACAGTACGATAAAAGCCCTGAAAAGCGAGAGTGATAATAAAGAGCCCTTAGAGTTGTTCCAAGCCTGCCTCCTGCCTTCTCATCCCTGACCAACCCAGGGGACGCGTCACGGTCACATCATAACACATAGGCTCTAGTACCGCTGACTTGAACGTTCTTAAGGAAATGAAATTCACACAAAATCAACATCCACATTTTTTATATATAAAACGTAGTTTATACCCAGTCTGTGTGTTTGAGGTTGTCCAGTTCAGCAGCACAGCGCTCCTCCTGAGACTCCTCTGTCCTGATTTTCCTCAACATCTACAGAAACACACACGCACGCACACACACACACACACACACTGCAGCATCATGACTCAGGATGAGATAAAACAGGTGAGATAAGGCAACCCATTATGAGGAGAGACAGAGACAGATCAATAATCACTAATGAGCGTTCACGCTCTCATAGTGCATTTGTTCTATCGGTTATTGTGTGTACTCCCTTCAATACACACACACACACACACACACACACACACACACACACACACAGCCTAGACACTACACCCAAACACTATCCAACTCTATCACAAATCTTAAACCCAACCTATCGAATCACAAATCCTTACCACCTACACCCAATATCCCACTAGACCTGGAGCGATTGATAATAATATCAGGAATCAGCGAAAGACTACAACAATAGCGATGGCTATCAAGCGAGACGATTGAAATGTCTGTGGGAAAACGTGGTGTCTGCAGGTGTAAGGTGTAAGAAACTGTGCTGTATCTCAGATTAAGTGTTTCCTTTTCTCCTGTTTTGTATGCTTTACGAACTTTACTAACCTGCTGTCTGCCTTCAGAGCTACAAAACATCTTTCTCTCATGTATCTTACTTTCTCGAGTTCATGCTGCTGAACAGATAAAGCCGTGAATGTCTTCATTCTCAAAACATGAACAGGGTTTAGTCCCGACTTCAGTTCTGCAAAAAATCCTGACCTTGTTAACAGGTAATTAATAAAAAAAAAAAAAAAACTGACTGAAAGTTGTACAGCCAACTTATAACCAGCTTATAAGTGGTTCACGATACGTATTACATATGTCTGGCCACGCCCCCTTCTTTCCCCCAGGCGCTGATGCAGCCTACACGCCTCCAAGCCACAATCGCCAACCATCGTGATACTTAAGAGGCACCACAGGACGATGACTTGCACGCTATCTCACACGCCTGTATCCTACACCCTGTTGTGCTTGTGCTCCCACTTCTATGACAAGAGATCGACTTTTTCGTATTATTAGAATTACGGTAAGATCCACCATGTCAAATATTCACATACACTCTAAATTTGGAGACTGAGAAATTATTTTGAAAGATTTGTTTTTATTTAAATAATGTTATGCAATCAATTGTCATTCAAAGAATTCGCAAAAGTAATATACTGTACATCATCGGGGCGTGGTCGAGCGTCAGCGGTGGACGAAGAGGAGGCGGGGCGAACCGGCAGGTAATGTGTGATGATTCTCACCTGTGTCTTATCACCGCCAGTCTACTTATTTGTGTCTTTTTGCGCCTTCAGTAACTGCCGTATCCACACAGAGAGAGAGTGATATAGCTGGCAGAGCTTGTGAGACATGACAACGAACGCACACACACACCATGTAGGCGCAGTTATGTTGTTTTAGGTCCTTGGTTTTGACTCGTTAGACGGAATGAATGGTAAAATGCTACGTCCTTACGCTTCGATAAACTTGGATATTCCAATCCAACAAACTAAAGAAACAAATCATCCATTTAACGCAGCTTACCAAACAATCGACGCACGTCATGTCACGGTCAAAAAAGTGTGTTTAACCTTTCTTCGCCTCACTTCAGTGTAAACTTGAACTACTTAAATACATTATGTGCCCTGTAGTGGCGTGAAAGGATTACATTAACCCAAAATCAAAAAATGGCTCCTACACACCACAAAGCGTGAACTTGATGGAGCGTAAGCTGCAGGTCCGGGACAGACATGTGTCTGTTGAGTTGTTTTGATTTGGTGGACTGAATAAATGCGAGCCAAAAATTCCGCCTGTCTCCCGAGTCTTCCTCCACACCCTCATACACCGGGGTCCTACATCAGCCTGTTAAGAAGATCGACCTATTGTCTTACGATTGACATAATGAGCACCCCTGTCCTAGACCATACTCTCATCCAGCACTAGTGTCATCCTAGCCAGGCCTAGTGTCATCACTGACCTCCTTGGCATCCCTGATCCTGCAGAGGAAGGTCTGAAGCTCCAGAGTCTCGAGGAACAGCGCTCTACACACGGCCTGGTAGTGTTCAGGAGCCACAGCCGGGTTGGCCAGTCTCCTGGCGCACAGCGTCATCACCTGCCGAAGAGTGCGCGCTGCGTGCATGCTTCCCGCCTCCTCTTCCTCCACCTCCTCCTCTTCATCTTCATCCTCTGGGCCGCTGTAGCCTTCATCCTTCGTGGTGTTGCTGATACACTCGGCGGACTCGTCATCCTCCCCCGCCACCATCCGCTCGATCAGCCGCTCCAGCTGCGGACTCAGCTCACGCTCCTCACTGTCAGCCAATCCCCAGTCCAGAGCACGGTAGATGGCCACGCCCATGGACCGGACCAACTGAGGAAACATGAGCAGTTGATGAGAGTGGGCGGGGCATGAGTACTGCAGTAAGGACTGAGTAAGTGTGTGTGGTGTAAACTCACCTGGCTCTCCTGGACAGGTGGAACAGGTACAGCTCCTCCATCAGCTAAAACAGAGGAAGGAGAGACGAGTGGTTACACTACACCTCATACCTGTCTGACATTACTGTACTGTCTACTAGAAGGTCATGCTGACTTCCTGTCTCGACTATGGTAACCATAGCAACATTGTGTAAACACAGACCAAAGAACAGAGTCACAGTGTCAGACTCAGGTAGGGGGCGTGGCCTAAAGTCTGAAGGCAGAGATTGTTTTCTTATAGTATGACTCTTTTATTTATGAATTTCATGCACATCCTGTTACTGAGAAAAACAAATATGGAATGATTTCTGCATGTACATTTAGCGCACAATGCTAAACTGGTGGCTATAGGCTTCCATTACCTCGTAGCTGTATATTTTGTATATTTCAGGTTTGGCTAAAATTTTCTTTTATGGAACAAAGTTGAGACGCTGATCTCCGCATGAAAGCTGCACCAACCCGAGGGTTGAGAAGTGTGTGTGTGTGTGTGTGTGTGTGTGTGTGTGTGAGAGAGAGAGAGAGAGGGAGAGAGATTTACTGCTTCATTTATGACTCAGTCTAACACTTCATATGTTCTGAGCTCTCATTTATTGATAAGGGATAGATAGTGTGTGTGTGTGTGTATGTGTATGTGTGTGTGTGTGTGTGTGTGTGTGTGTATGTTTTGTGAGATTAAGAAATTTCCGATCTTTCCCTCATAAGCGTGTACTCATTATCAGCACATGTAATCCTCCTATCACACTAACCGCCCAGTTTATGATATTGCACTATTACACTATTACACAAAAAGGACGAGTGTTTAGTGTTTTTCAGATTTCAGTGTCGGTGTTACAGATCTGAGAAGCTTTTCCATATCTCTGTGATGATGTCATGATAAAAAAATGTCGTAACGTTGGAGATAAACACTGCAATACGAAGCCACGTCCCCACACATATCACTTCATTTCATTTATTACAACAGCACGGTAAATTACCACATCGATATCTTATCCAGTTGGATTTGGATTTATCCCGCCTCCTTTGTCGCGGTATATGTGGCAGAATTTGTCGTAATACATAAAGCGGGATTTGTTTCAATATACGAGACAGGATGTGTTGTAATGCAGGAGGAGGGATTTAACATAATAGAGAAGGAGGCATTTGTTGCAATAGATGAGGCGGAATGTGTCGTAATACAGGAGGCGGGATTTGTGGCAATATACGATGTGGGCTGTGTCGCAATAGATGAGGAGAGACGTGTCGTAATACAGGAGGCGGGATTTGTGGCAATATACGATGTGGGCTGTGTCGCAATAGATGAGGCGGAATGTGTCGTAATACAGGAGGCGGGATTTGTGGCAATATACGATGTGGGCTGTGTCGCAATAGATGAGGAGAGACGTGTCGCAATACAGGAGGCAGGATTTGTCGCAGTATACGAGGCAGGATGTGTCGCAATACAGGAGGCGGGATTTGTCGCAATACAGGAGGTGGGATTTGTTGCAATATATGAGACAGAATTTGTCGTAATACATAATGCGGTATTTGTTTCAATATATGAGGCAGGATGTGTCCTAATACAGAACGCAGAATTTGTCGCAATATACGAGGCAGAATGTTTCATATCACAGGAGGCGGGATTAGTCCAACTCTCCTGAGTTTACTGAGGAATTACTGCTCTGTGTTTTAGGTGTGTGCTGCCACCTAGTGTATGGAGTGAGTGTTGGAACTGTGGATTTCAAATTGGGGGTGTCTGTCTATCTGTGTGTCCTTCTACGTGTCGGTCCACCCCTCTGTTTATCTGTTCTTTTATACCTAAGCCTGTCTGATCGTCAGTCCATCGCTGCCTGTCTTTCTGCCCGTCAGTCGCTCAGTCGGTGGGTCTGTATATCTGAGATAATCACTCTGTGCTGTTCTGAGCAACATCCTGTGTTTTAAGAGGCTCATATAAAAACTAATATTTGGACTTTTTCACAGTAACGATGTCATTCTGCGCATTAATTATTGCGGTATTTCACACAACTGATCATCAGCATACAGCAGACTTCTGCAGTGTGTGTGTGCGTGTGTGTGTGTGTGTGTGTTTGTGTGTTGTACAGACACACTCAGCACTAACGGATCGAGTTAATGGAGGAGGATCAAATCACAGCACGCACACACACACACACACGCACACACACACACACTCACACACACAGACACCCAGGAGACATGAATACACACCATCAGCACAACCTGAGCTCAGAGGACATACTCTCTCTCTCTCCCTCTCCCTCTCTCTCTGTGAGTCCACTGAAGGATAAAAAGTGTCTCTCTCACTCAGTATGGTTTTTGTGAGATGAGACAGAGGGGAGAGATGAAAGTGTGTAATTTGAGTTCTCTGGATCAAACCAAAATATTAAAGCAGGGGTCGCTGGACTGGTTCACCTCCAGACACAAATAACACAAAGGTCTTTAGATCACAATGTCGCATTGTTTATGTGCAGTGTGTGACGGATACTAGCTGGCTGAAGCGATGCTAGGCTAACGCACACAACCGACCACTGATTATTAGCGCGCTAAGACGAGCGCACAGCAGCTGAGCTCTGGTGTTAGAAATGAATGAAAATGTAAATCATTTCTACTACAATCTGAAATGTATTCAACCTCTCCTCGTCTCTCAGAGTGTAGTGTGTGTGTGTGTGTGTGTGTGTGTGTGTGTATACAGCAGTGATTTCAGTCTCTTCCTGTGGTTTCACAGTGATTTTTAACTGAATGAATGACTCCTGGATGTTTAATTAGCCCGGATTCTTGTTGTTTATGGGTTTTGTTGCTGTAACTTTATCTGAAATAAATCCAGAGATTGCTGTAACAGAGCCTCATGAAGCTGTCATCGCTGTCAGCTTCAGCCAAATCAATCATCTCTCGCTGTTCTTTCATTTCGTGTAAAATGGGTTCGGGTTTCAGTGTTTTTGCCAACAGTCAAAACCAGCCTCTCTGTCTCTGTCAATCTCTTCCTTATTACTGTCCATCTTATCTTCTCTCTCGTCTTCTTTACTTACAACTTTGTCATCCGTTGCCACGGTAATCTGAAAGTCAACCTATTTACCACAGAGACACTAATGAGAAACAAGTGAGAGGAAATATCTTTAACAGATATGAGAGCTACACAAAAGTACACTCACTGCTCTGAGTGATGGACACACACACACACACACACACACACACACACACACACACACACACACACACACACACACACACACAGATCAGAAATAAAAAAAAAAAAGCTGTTGACACTTGAGTGTTTATTGTTGGGAATGTTTATATTCTGAGAATGTTGGAGAACCTGGACACGGCCATAAATTTATTAAATTGCTATTATCACAGCAATAAATGTCTCTCTCTCTCTCTTTCTCTCTCTCTCTCTCTCTCTCTCTCACACACACACACACATTCCTACATCCACATGTAATGAGTGTCACCTGTGCACAGCCTCATCAGCAGTTCCATGTAGCTTTTTTATTTATTTATTTATTTATTTCCTTATTTGTGTTTATTTCTGCGGGGTTATGATTAAACTCCTCTCTCTCTCTCTCTCTCTCTCTCTCTTTCTCTCTCTCTCTCTCTCTCTCTCCCTCCGAGTTTCAGACACTCAGATCAGTTCTGTGACTTTACCTCCTGAGAATGTGATAAATGAAGAAAGAATAATTACAGTAATAAAATGTTGAATAAACTGACGTACTTCATCACCATCATCATCATCATCATCATTAAATTGAACTTACTGACTGATCTGATCAGACGTCTGCCTCTCGGGGGGGGGTGTAGTAATCTGCATAAATTACAGATCGCATCATTAATGTGGTTTTATTATAAAATACGTACTTTTGACATTTTAATCTTTTACATGTGAAGCACTCTGGGAGTCTGGATTTTAAAAAAAGTGTTACATACAGACTATTATTATTATTATTATTATTATTATTATTATTATTATTAGTATTATTATTAAAATGATTCCTACAAATTAAACCAGTGTGATCCCTTTCAGAAGAAGTTCAGTTCCAAGTAGAACCCCTTTAGAACTCTAGAACCTTTAAAGAAGGCTTTTTTATTAGGGTTTATATTATAAATACTCAGTTTGAACACTTTAATCTTCTACATGTGAAGCACATTAACATTCTGTATACAAACAGCCTGCAGCTTATTGTTATTATTGTTATTATTATTATTATTATTATTATTATTATTATTATTATTATTATTATATCGTAGAACCTCTTTAGAACCCTATAAAGAACCCTTTCTCAGTGACATCACCCCTCATTCTGTGCTGCAGTACACACACACACACACGCACGCACACACACACGCACATATGCAGACCGGAAGTGAGTAGCGGCGCGTGTTTTACCGGTGCAGGTGCGCGTGTCGGGCCGCAGGGTGACGGTACCGTCCCGGTGCAGCAGGATGGAGTCGGGCCCCTTGGCGCGGTGGCGGTACTGGTACCGGTACCGGGCGGTGTGCGCGCGCTCCCCGCGGCAGCACTGGTAGCACACGGCCCAGGCCTGCTCCTCATTCAGCGGCTGCTCGTAGGAGCGCAGGACCTCCTCCAGGGACAGCTCACGCGCCTCCGCCGCCTCGCGCGCCTCCCGCTCGCCCCCGGAGCTTCGGCTTGTTGATCGGGCCATGCGTGGTGCGACACCACCGCGACCATCCTTCATCCTCTACACCGCGCCGCCATCCTTGTCTTCATCATCATCATCATCATCATCAACATCATCAACATCATCATCTTCTTCATCACCCTCTAACTCCTCCTCCTCCTCCGGTTGTTCTCCGCGACGTGCACGAGCGCGACCTGCGACACACTTTAACTGCAGTGAGTGAGTGAGTGAGGGGGAAAAAAATCAAACACAAACAATCCCCGTTAGTCCGGTTCCTCAGTGCGCATGCGCGGGACGGAGGGCGCAGGTGAAGCCGCACTGATCCGCGTCACCGAACCGAGCAGCTCTGCGGCGCGCGCTCCTCCTCCTCCTCCTCCTCCGACAACCGGGCGCGCGCCTCTCCACTCCGCAGGGTGCACGCGCTTCCGCTGCCAATAACAACAACAACAACAACAACAACAGCAACAATCCTAATAATAATTCATCTTCAGTATTGCTTTCAATTCTGTGTTTATAAAAATGAGAGACGGTGGAGCAGAAATATTGGCACCCTTTAAATAAATAAACTTTATTCACTAAGCTGTGACTCCGTGTGTGCTTTTGTTTATTTGTTTGTTTCTTCGTTTGTGTTTGAATATTAGCATTTCATTTTCTGTATTCACCAATTAATCAAAATCAACCAATCAGTTGCTCAAATAAAATAAATCTATTTATTAAGCCATATTTTCTTATTAACTGTTTATTCATTTATTATTAGAGATGATGCGCATTGTTGGTCATTCTCACTGAGACTCTGTTAATTTAATTAACTAATTAATTCTCTTAATTATCCATCATTCAGGTGCAGTTCATATAACAGGTATATGTACTTTACATTTTTTACATTTTTGATTCAACACAAAGCACAATCTCTACTGTCAATGTTTTTATTATAAATAAATCACTATGCAATCAAAATCCCTTCATCACCAAATCCTGATTCTAAAAACAATTTCAGTAAAAACAATCTCAACAACAAGCACGGTCCAGTTTTAAAGAAGCAGAAAGTTCCAGAAAGTTCCACATAATAAAGGTTATGGAGGAGGAGAGATAGGTGTGTGTGTCAGAGCCTGTAAAGTTATTGATCGATCGATTGATTGATTTGTTTTCTTCAGTTCTCTGGGTACCATTAACAAGACGCTCATTAACAATCACTAAAACACAATCACTCTGTAATAAATTATCACATTTACAGCATCATTCATTCACTGAGCTCTGACCTCTGATTCAACAATGTCATTACTGAGAAAATATCACACACACACACACACACACACACACACACACACCACAATAACCAGATTAAAGTAAATATTTTCTATAAAACTCCATCTTACTTTAACTGTGCTCATAAACTGAGTGTAACTTGAACACTTTCTTATTTTTAGATCAAAAGAATCAGATTTTCTACTATGATTTATTATTTTTCTATGATTTTCCTATTAATTTGTATTTTTACAACGACGGGGACGGCGACGTCTCCACCACCACCACCACGTTTAGTCCTTCTTGGTACTAATGTATGTGCCTGAAATACCTTTACAATACATTACAAACAGGAAGGAAGTTATTGAAAAAAAAATATTTCAGACATTTGAGTAAACGATCAACCACTCGCTCGAGACATCGCGCTAACGAGAATCTCGGACAGACGCACTGACAGATGACCTGAAAACACTCAGTGACGAAGGCATAAAAAAGGGAAAGGGCAGAAGCAGGGAGGGGTGGGGCTACAGAAATGGGTAAAGGGGCGTGGCTAGTTATGCTGTAAACAGGACTGTAGTATAATAATGAATGCAAAATCTCTTAGTGGTGCCATGTTTTTGTGCATAAAACTTCATCTAAAACTTTCAACAATCTAATGTTGCACTTTTACACACACACAGATGTACAGTGCCTTTAGAAAATCATCAAACCCCTTTGAAATAGTTACTCTATTTGTCATACGGCCTGAAATCAAACCCCATTCCAAATAACTTTTCCGGCTTTATTTACAATTTTGGTCTTACAACATCAAACCTATGAAAGAAAAAAACACAACAGTTCTGCAAATTAATAAAAAACAAAAAAACTAGAATAACAGGGTTGGAAAAGTCATCAGTCCCTTGATTTAATACTTCATAGAACCACCTTTTGCTTTAATTACAGCCATCAGTCTTTTTTGGATATGTCTGTACCAGCTTTGCACACCTTGACTGGGGAATATTTGCCCATTCTTCCTTTCAGTCAAATTCTGTGGTAAGCGGCAATGGACTGTTCTCTTCAAATCAGGGCTCAGACTTGGCCACTCAAGGACATTCACCTTCTTATCCTTAAGCCATTTCGTTGTTGTTTTGTCAGTATGTTTAGGGTCATTGTCGTGTTGGAAGGTGAATGATCTGCCCATCTTCAGCTGTCTAGCAGAGGGACGCAGGTTTTCCTCAAGAATTTGGCTGTACTTGGCAGCATCCATTTTCCCTTCAATCCTGACCAATCGCCCAGTCCCAGCTGAAGAGAAACACCCGCACAACATAATGCTGCCACCACCATGCTTCACAGTAGGTATGGTGCGTTTTGGGTTTTGTGCTGTGTTTTGCTTTTTGCATTGCGCTTGGAGTTCAGTCCAAAAAGGTCAATTTTGGTCTCATCAGACCTTTTACGAGAAGGTATCAGACTCTTCCAAATGTGTTTTTGCATAGCGCAAACGAGACTGAGTGTGACACTTTTTTAGGAAAGGCTTCTTTTGTGCCACCCTGCCATACAGGCCAGCTTTGTGTAAAGCTCGGGAGATAGTTGTCACATGCACAGACTGACCAGACCCAGCCATAAAGCCTTGTAAGTCCTTCAAAGTTGCCTTTGGCCTCCTGGTAGCTTCTCTTATCCATGTCCTCCTGGCTCTGTCATCCACATTGGACGGACGGCCTGATCGAGGCAATGTGCTGGTGGTGCCATACGCTTTCCACTTCTTAATGATGCTCTGAACAGTACTCCGAGGGATAGCTAAAGCCTTTGAAATGTTTTTGTAGCCTTCTCCTAACTTGTGCCTTTCTACAACTTTATCCCGGAGGTCTTTTGAAAGCACTTTCCCAACCATGTGGAATTCTTTGCCGTACCATGCACTACTAACAGTGGAATCTTCAAGAAACAGCTCGTTTTATTCTGAAGTAATCAACACCACTACTACTGACGTCAGGTGCGGCAATTAGCCTGATGTTTAATCTGGAAGTTGATTGCTTGCACCTGAGCAAGTTTATCATGGTATACTCTAAGGGGCTGATCACTTCACCAAACCAGGCATTTCACGGATTAATTCTTAATAATCCTCCAGAATTTTTTAAAATGATACTTTTACTTTAATGATGAGGGTTATAATGTGTACACGCAGCTGAAAAGATTTTATTTTCCAGGGTGTAAAGTGACAAAAGGTAAAGGCTTTCACAGGGTATGATGATTTTCTACAGGCACTGTATATGCAGTCATTATTCACCTTCAATTCTCAGTAACACTGTCATGGAGACCCACTGTAACTTTTATACTGTTTATACTGTAAATGTGTGTGCGTGTGTTGAAAAATGGCAATCACAGAGTTCACAGAGCAGAATCCACAAAATGGCGACTTAACGGCCAAAAACAGAATAATTTTCTCTGACGCAGTACAGAGTCGAAGTATTTTTGACTCACGACTCCGAGAATAAAAGTATATTATTGAACGGCGTCACAGCAGCTGAAAAGACCAGAATATGGAGAGAAATTACGGAGGTGAATTCGGTGTCGTCCATAAAGTGCAGTATATAAATATACATACATACACACATATATATATACAGTGGGGTCCACGATGAAAGTCTGGAATTTTTTAAATTTAAAATTAGATTCTGCTCTATTTCTAGGTCACTGTTTAAATGTAAGCACGTGTGTGATATTGAGCAGGTTATCTGCTTTGTACAAAAGGTCAGATTTTCCTCGTGTCTAATCTCTCCCACTGAATCATGTGATCAGACGACACTCCTGTGGAAAGATTTTCACTCGTGCTCTTTGGACCCTGCTGTATATATATTGTGTATAATTTGTGTGTGTATTTGAAATAAATAAGCGATTTGAACTTGAAAGTTTAATCAGTCGAGGGTTACATTAATTAGTCTTCTGACGTGTAAACGTACGGAGCGGTGGTGCTAAAATCTTTTCACACACACACACACGCACACACACACACTTTTAGTCATAGAATAAAATACTCTCATCCTGCTCACACTCACAGATCTGAGAGACGTCCAACACAATCCATATGGAATAATATGGAATAAAAATATCCTTCACTCAGTTTACGATGCGTCGTTAGTATTTTGTCACGCATCGTATAAACGTAAAGCATGATTTTTTCCCTCCAACTGTAATAAATAAGTAATAAAGAACTGCTGAGTTGTAGTAAACAGCTCAGATACAGTCTGATGGTGATCTAAAACGTCCCTCAGGCCTCGTCAGGACTTTTGGACGAAATCCACGTGAAGCTGTACTTCTCCAGGCGCGTGAGGTCGAGGTCGAGCTGCTTCTGCTCCTCCTCGCTGTTGACCAGACGGTAGCCCAGCAGAGACATGGCGCTCTTGCAGACCTCCTGGACCTGCTGGACTTTAGCGTGCTTTAAGCTCATCCTCCAGGCCTGCGAGACTTCCGAGGCGTTGCGCTCGGTGATCTTGAACGCCTCGCTGCGCGTCCCCTTGCCCTTGCCATGCGTGATGTTGTGGATCCATTCCTGCACCGGCTCCGTCATCTTGAGTCCCACGAAGTCGTACATGCGCTGGATCTCTGCCAGCGGGTTGCGCACAACGTCCTCGTAGCGCACGAGTTTGTAGCGTCCTCGCAGGAAGTCGGGCGCTTTACGCACAGCAGTGTCGTAGATCCGAATGTGGCTCCTGCAGATTTCCTGCATGATGCGTTTCTGTGTGTCAGGTGACTGTGTCTGCCTGTCCAGGACGATGGCGGCGTCTTTCTCTAACGCCGAGAGCGCCTGCTCGCGGGAGCAGAACACGGCCCGGGGGTCACGCACCAGGTGCAGGATGCGCAGATCGAGCGACGGGTCGTGCAGCAGCGGGTACAGAGACTCCAGCTCGAAGAAACGCACCTCCTTCAGCACCACGTGGCTGTAGCTGTGACACGCCTCCGCCGCCCGCTCCAACCCCACCACGTCACAGAACTTCTCACAATTGGGGATGGTCATGGAGGTGTGCTGAAGGGGCAGGGAGGAGCACGCAGGCGGGGAACACAGCGCCCGGCTGTGGCTCCACATGAACAGGTGCGAGACGTTGTGGTGGGTGGGCATGTAGGCATCCAGTACGCTGAGGTCACACAGGAAGATGCGGTGTATCAGGTCCCTCACTGCCATGCGCAGGCTGCGTGCGCCCGGACGCTGAAGCCACCCCCACACGTGCCACGCCGGCTCCATCAGGTAAAACACGGACGGGTGCTGGTTGAACACCTGGCCCATGAACGATGAGCCTGATCGCCATGACGACAGCAGCAGCACATGCACTTTTTTGCTCCCAGCAGCGGCGGAGTCAGAAGGGGGCGGGGTTATGTGACCTTGCCAGCCAATAAACAGCACCACGACAACAACCTGAAGGAGCAGCAGCGCCAAAGCAGCAGGGGCGGGTACACGGAAATGCAGCATCGCAGCCTGAAGACACAAAACAGATACGATTAAAGACCACAGTAATTAAAAATAATCACTACAATAACACACACATCACAGCTTTTCACAACACTTTCACATATTGACAAACACTTCATTCAAAGTGTTAGGTGAATCTGTTGAATTTTGGGGCGGGAGTCGGTGTGCAAACACAGAATGCGGATGTGTGACTTACAATATATTTACACTGATGGACACGTTTAAGACATATTAGCTCAGACATTAGAGCTCCACTTTAATGAACATTAATATCTGTCTCTTTTAAATACACTGACAGCTGACACTGTGTCTGTGTGTGTGTGTGTGTGTGTAATGAGCCTTAGTGTTAGTTTACTCACTTCAGTGTGATTCATCAGCTGCTGGTGATATCAGACAAGAGGCAAACACTGAACATCATCAACATCTCGACAACAGAACTATCAGAGTCGCGTAATGCATTAAATAAGGAACGACACACTCGGGGATGTGCTGATGTGGAAAAATAATCCAGGACCACAGTTACTGTTACTCTTACCGTTACCTAACGCTGATTATTCATCATCCTAAAGTAGTGTGTTTCTCTAACACCACAGCAATCTGACAACGATTTATTTTACTAAATTAAATATTTATTAAAGAACCACACTTATCCATTTATAGTTACATTTAACAAGTTAGCTCCTGTTGTCACTTGCATTACAGCAGCTATAAACAGTCGTTCCCTCACCAGCCGCTCTTTATTCTTTTTTGCTGATAAGATTAAAAAAATGATGCAGCTCGTCATCACAGAGAAACCTTAAAGAAAAGGTTGCAGCTTCACCTCTGACTGACACTGGAGACTCCTTCCATAAATGTTCATTCTATGCTTTTCTTTGTTAAATAACAACGCGCTGTTTTATTATTAGCATTAGTTGTGTGGACCGTCAGTTTTACAGTCGGATATTCCTGAATACGTGGTTGCTGTAAGTTCGCCGATCTACACACGCGCTTTTCCGCTCCTGCTGTAATTTCCCAGGAGATTCAAGACGCTGCTGTTGGTTATAGAGTACGCTCAGGTATTAGTTTTATTATTATTTCCTACACTATTGTAATGAGCACCCTATCACTTCTCTCCATCAAAAACACTGCCTCGAAGTGGACAGCGTCGGGGAAGCATCTGTTAAGCTGAGCGTCTGTAGCACCCACGCTTCCTTGCGGACTGAGCACACGCATCTCCTTTCAGTGGATTTTCTGAAGAAGGTGTTTACGTGCAACAAATTTCCAATTAAAACAGACATATTCCAGGAACGGGAATCGGAATTTGAGGAATCAGAATACTGTCTTAATCTGAATCGGGCAATCAGATGGCAGCGTTTACATGCACGACTCAGTACTAATGAGAATATCGGCAAATTCCGATTAATATCAGAATACCGATGTGCATGTAAACGCAGTCACTGTGCCGTATCTCTGTTTCCAGAGTTTCCAGCTTTACTATCAAAGAAGCTGCTACCTTTAAAACACCAGCACGAGTCTTTAACATCTTTAACATCGGCTTCTCCCTCGAGATCAACTCACGCTTGGAAGAATTCAAACAGCCTGAGAGGGTGAATGTGGAATGGTGTTTATGGTGGGAGGGTGCGATAGACACGATACATACGATATGTACATCGATATGTGCCTGGCTCTGTCTCACGCGATTTAAAGTATTGTATAGAGTTCATTTTTCAAAAGCTCACCTACCCAAATTCCATCCCAGGATTAGTGACACTCTCCCTGTAATTTAAGCCCCGTGTTTTTCCTCTGTCCAGCGCTACACAGGCTCTGGTGTGACTACTTCATGACCCTGGCTGCAATTCTTAAAATTACATCTACAACACAAACCAATTAGATACTCCGGCCTTTACATCTTTAATAACCGGCGCCGTCTGTTGCTCCTTTCGGAAATCCTCCAGACCATCGGCTGCATCTCAGCGGCTTAAAGTCATTTTTAAAATTGGAAAAAATAAGATATTCAGTTAGAGGAAACTGTGAAAAATGTCCCAGTCGATGGCTATCGTTTCTCCTGTACTTTAACTCTCTGTTTGTTTTATCTGGTTTAAATTTATTTATTTATCTTTTTGTTTATTTATTTATTTATTTATTTAGGGGTTTGGGTTGTTCTTTCTTTTTTTCTAGCTTTGCTGGATGGATTAGGACTAGCTGTAGTACCTTGTTATTCTCCTTCTATGTTATTTATTAGATTTATTCATTTGTCTACTGGTTGAAGAGGTAAATTGCTTTAATTGTATTAAATATAAATGCTTTTCCTAATAAAAAAAAAAGCTGAAACAAAAGTTAAATAGTATTTGTCGCATGGGCGAAAGTTTGGACACCCGGCTAATACAGTACTCAGTAACACCCTCTTGGCAGATAACACAGCTCGGAGCTCTACACTTGTTTGATGAATTGGATGGATTTCAGAGTGGATTTATTTTGGATCCTTGTCCTGCTGTAGAAGCCAATCTCTTTTCAGCTTACAGTCTCGCCTGACTGTGTCACAGCTGCTTCCAGAAATTACTCATATTTTCCAGAACACATTCTTCCTGCCACGCAATTCTGACTGTCACTCAAACCCGAAGCATTAACAGTGGGGAAAGTGTTATTTCCGGCAAATACCGCTCCTCCTTTTCTCCAATTCTTCTTTTGATAATTTTTTTTTTTTTGATAAATAAATGATAAATTGCTTTTACTTTTAATTTATCAATCCACAGCACAGTTTCCAAAACGCCTGTGAATGTTATTTTGCATTATTATTATAGAATTGCCCTTAGTGAGGAGGGCGCAGGTAAGGCGCAGGTAAGGCGTAGAACAGTGCACCACCGCTCCCGTCTCTGTTGGCTTGTTGAGTTTTCTTGCCCTTCCAGATCTTTCCATTTCTTAATGAAATTGCGAGATTTGTTACATCTCTTTTTAGCCTTCCTCAGCTTTGTAGGCATCTATTGGGTTCATTTTCAGATCCCATGGCTGTTGCGTGTTAGCACAAGTTTTAAACAGCCAGAGGATTTAGATTGCTGAGGATGATTCTTGACCTGAGTATCGAGTCCTAATGAGACAATTAAGGTCTTAATTAGGATCCGAGACTTTACAACTGGAAGGGTGTCTAAACTTTTGCACAAGCCATAATTAGCAGGAAAGTGTTTTTTAATAGTTTGCTGCAAACCTTTTTACTTCTTTTCACTTCAAAAAAACCAACACATCATGTGACTGGTTTGTTAAAAAATCGGATCAAGACAGTAAGAGGAAAAGACGCAAAAAAAAAGAGTTGAAAGAGGAAGCAAAGTCTCAAAGAGTTTTTATCTGTGTTTTTTTAATCACATGCAATATTTTATTTTAATATTATCTTATTTCGTTGTGTTTTTCAAATTATGATCAAATTAGTCATTTATCTCTTATAGAAAAGTCACACGAGCTCGAACAATCACGCAATTCACAGGTGAAATTCAGGCATTTGTTTATTTTAGAGTTGTGTTACCCAGACGATCTCAGGATATTGCACCACATCACATCCAACGCGCTCGTCACATCGGCTTCATACCTGACGCCTGTTCCTGATCATTTCTCAGATCTCTGTCCTGTACTGTAAATTTCACGAAAAAAAAAAACCCACTGAACAGGCTGGAGTGGAAATTTCATTCTCGCACACGAGCGTGATTTAAAGTAAAACAGAGGAGTGACTGTTCTCCACAAGAGAGTGAACGTCAGATTAAACTGTCAGAGAGAAGCATCTGTCTCCGGCCACACACACACACACACACACACACACACACACACACACACACACACGTGCGGATGTTATATCAGCGCTGCCGTGAACACAAACCTCTCAAGAGAAAGAAAAGACGAGTTGTCCTTCAAGTGGACAAGTGAGAATAAAAACAGTAACAACGTTCCAAAGTTCAACTTTCAAAAATTTCCCTCCTTCACACACACACCTATAGACACACACACACACACACATATACAC
>CM040981.1:28251038-28265217 GCA_022985145.1 Pangasius djambal
CAAGTCTATCTACCTGAACAATAAATGCAGCATAAAACTCGGCAACAAAAGGACAGAATACTTCACTCAGGGGCGCGGGGTGAGACAGGGCTGCAGCTTGAGTCCAACTCTGTTCAATATTTATATCAATGAGTTAGCGGTGTTACTGGAACAATCTGCAGCCCCTGGACTCACGCTAAACAATACAGAAGTCAAATTCTTGCTCTACGCAGACGACCTGCTGCTGCTGTCTCCTACTGAACAAGGCTTACAGCAGCACCTGGACCTGCTGGAGCAGTACTGTCAGAACTGGGCCCTGACAGTCAACCTGGCCAAATCCAAAATTGTCATCTTCCAAAAGAAGGCCAGACTTCAGGAAAACAGACACCAGTTCACTGCAGGAAACACCGCCCTGGAGCACTCGCTACACTACGACTACCTCGGGCTGAAACTCAGCGCCTCAGGAAGCTTTGATCTGGGAGCGAACGCACTAAGAGAAAAAGCACGAAGAGCTCTTTATGCAATCAAGAATAACTTCTACAAAATAAACATCAATTAGAATCTGGTGTAAAATCTTTGACAGTGTTGTTGCGCCTATTGTGCTGTACGGATGTGAGGTTTGGGGCCCCTCAGTACACACGAATACACTAGGGGCAGTCGTGGCCTAATGGTTAGAGAGTCGGACTTGTAACCCGAAGGTGAACCTGAAGGTCATGGGCCTGCCCACTGCTCTGGGTGTGTGTTCACGGTGTGTGTGTGTTCACTACTGTGTGTGTGCACTTGAATGGGTTAAATGCAGAGCACAAATTCTGAGTATGAGACACCACACTTGGCCACACTTCACTTTCATTTTCATTTTCACTAGATGGATAAATATTCCACAGAGTCCCTGCATGAAAAACACCAACTAATGCATGCAGGGCAGGATGAGGCCGATTCCCACTGATTATACCCGCACAAAAAAGAGCTCTGAAATTCTGCAAAAATCTTAAATCAAGTAACGAAAACACGCTACAATATGAAGCACTGAAAAACCCAAGAGCTCAGCCCTAAAACCATTGGTCCGCATATTTGATTCAGCACAGTTTTTACGCCGCATGCCCTTCCTGACGCAACCCTCCCCAATATCATCCAGGCTTGGGACCAGCACTGAGAGCGCACTGCTGCAATCGAACCCGGGCCACAGCGGTAAGAGTGCTGTGGCCTAACCACTAATCCTCCAGGGACCACAGTTTAGCAGAAGAAGAAAAACTAAGAATCATTCTGGGAGAAGGAAACACTGCAGCCGTCGCTGCAAAGTATGTGTCAGAGTGTGAGAGTCTGAGGGACAGTGAGACACCGAGTGTCCTACATACACCCTGAATACACACACCCTGAATACACACACCCTGAATACACACACCCTGAATACACACACCCTGAATACACACTCACCTGTCAGGTTTTTGTTGTTATTGGTTGCTTTATCTATATATTTTTTATAATAAATAAATTCTGGTTTGCACTATTTGCTTTGACAACAATGTGATTTATAACATTCATGCCAATAAAGCACTGATGAACTGAACTGAGAGAAGGAGAGAGAGAGAGAGGGAGAGAGAAAGCACAAGATCGAGAGAGAGACAGACCACGAATAAAATGCTTTTGCAATACTTCAACCACTGTGCATACACACACACACACACACACACACACACATACAGTTTCTCTCCTGATAGTTCCTGATGATGGTGGTGAGGTCGTAGGAGTTTACAAAAGGACTTGCTGAGTCGATCACAGACACCTGAAGAACAAACAAGAGGAGAATAGCATGGAGATTAGCATGTTATATAAACAGCACTAAAAGGAATGAGAAATCAATGGATTGATCGACACACACACACACACACACACACACACACACACACACACAGTTTAATAATCATCTAAATGATCTCATCATGTGTAAGTTTTCCAGGAAAGTATGCACCACATTCAGGTATAATTTATTAAACTGATTTGACTTCCTTATGGAGGTGAGGACAAGTCGTTGAGCTGAGCAGGGAGTGTGTGTGTGTGTGTGTGTGTGTGTGTGTGTGTGTGTTCACTCAGCTGAACAATTCCCACTCCTCACATTATATTCAGTGTGTACACCGCGGTGAGAGAGAGGCTCCTTCTGCTGCAGCTTCAGATCTCCACTGATGAAGAGCTGAGACACGGGGACAGGAGACGAGGACTGAACCAACACCATCGACTGCATCACCACCACCGACATCCGCTACGGAGAGAGAGAGAGAGAGAGAGACAGAGAGAGAGAGAGCGAGAGAGAGACAGAGAGAGAGAGAGACAGAGAGAGAGCAAGAGAGAGACAGAGAGAGAGAGAGCGAGAGAGCGAGACAGAGAGAGACAGAGAGAGAGAGGGACAGACAGGGGGAACAGAGAGAGATAGACAGAAACCATTCATGATGTGTCCATTTTTACATCAAATAAATAGCATTTTTAAAACCTATTTAAATAAATAAATAGCTAAAAATTAAATAGTTAAATGCGCAAGTTAAAAGGTAGATAAATACACAAACATGTAATAATTAGAACACCATAATAATTTGTTCTAAAAAGACATAATTTCTAAAGAGACATAAATATTACCTGTAAAAGCATTTCGTTTAAGAGTAAGTGCTTCTGTTAAAAGGTTAAGATTAATGATTCATTTTCATCACGGCATAAAACCTCGTCCTGCCCCCAAACCTCACAGACGTCCTGCGGTCTATGTGTCATTTTAGAGTAAGAAAACTCAGCTCTGAGTCGGGCCTTCAAGAGGGTTTTTAGCATCAGTTCTGGGTTTAGTGTTTAGCCTTTATTTTGTTTTTTCGTGTGAGCAAGGTATAGTTTGGCCTGACCTATTAAAATATTGAGCACGCAGATCTTTTCCTTCTGAGTATTTAGGGCCAAAAACGAACAGGTTCTCTGTCAGTATTTGACTCATCTTCCCTATCCACATTCCCAGTGTATTAAACATTGCTGCTAGTCTGTCGCATCTTAAAAAAAGGTGGTCTAGCGTTTCGTCTCTATCACAGAATGAGGCAGCATGTTGTAACTATGGTGGAGTCGATATGTACTACGTGTCTGTTTGTGGCCATGACCCCATGCACAATCCTCCGCTGTAGATCAGCTGTGAGCTTCTCTATAGGGGGCTTGTACAGGGACCTCCAGCAGCCTCGTGAGGAAGATCCTGGCACCAGCAGGTCCGACCACCTCGACTCCTTCACACCAGCCAGAGAGTTTTGATGGGTGACCTTCACACTGACCCCATACAGTGCCTTTCTGGAGGCATTTTCAATGTCCAGGAATTCCAGGCTTTACAGAGAACACTCTTCGATGTCAGGATCATTCTTGCTGGGATCTTTGGATTGTAGAATAAGGGCTCCTCGTTCACACAGTAGCATGGTTGGTTGTCTGTCCTATTTTCCTTTAAAACTGAGGACCATGCTCTTAGGATTGACTGATAGAACACGGTTGTCCCTGATCTCCTTCAGGTTCAGGATAAACAAGTGTCTGTCGTATCCCATGTTCTCTTCTTGATGTAAGATTAGACAGGCTGTAGTAGTCCATGTCAGTCCTGTACTGTAGAGCAGCTTCTATGCTGTCTGCAGGCGAAAACCCCTTATTCGACTGGACAGGTCGATCCTGTACCGGTAGGTATAGGACGGGGGCTCATGTCCAGTGTTGTCCAGTCCAGAAAAAGTCCACTATCCTCCCCTGGATCTCTCAGATTAGTGCTTTCGGTGGCTCGAGGGCTGTGAACCTGTGCCACAGCATGGAGGTGATCAGAGTGCTAGCGACCAGCACCCTCTCCCTATAGGACAGCTGGGACAGGACCCAAGTCCACTTAGACAACTTAGAACCTACCTTCTGCCAGTTTTTTTGAATGTACTCTTCTTCTCCTAAGAAGATGCCCAGGTATTTGATGCCTCCGTAAGTTTTTTGGTGGCTTGCTTAGTTCTTTCCCTTGCCACTGTCCTGCAATAAAACTTTCGCACTTACTCCAGTTCACTCGCGCAGAGGATGCCCCTTGGTACACAGCTAGACTGCGAGTAAGAGCTTGAATATCTTCCTGCTTTGTAATGAAGACCATTATGACATCTGCATAAGCTGACAGTACTAATATAGGTTCAATGGCTAAACTGTACGATTGCCCAGATAATGGACATCCTTGCCTTATTCCCCGTTGCATTTTGAAAGACAGCTAAGTCCTCTCCCACCTTAAGCCTCAGAATACAAAAGTTTAATCCATGATGAAAACTTTGTACCCATCTCAAAAGCAGCTAATGTGTCAAAGAGATATATATATGATCAACTCTGGCAAAGGCTTTTACTTGGTCTATAGATAAAAAACCCAGATTGTGGGAGTTGATTTTACACAGTTCAGTCATGTCACTCACACAGTATGTCTGACTTGAATTTATCACTGTGTTCCTGCAGTACCTCATACAGGTCTGCTCCCAATGTTTGCCAGAAATGTTGTTCGCTGCCTATATTTGAGGCATAAATATTTACAAATAGAAAACCTGTTCCCCTGATATCTGCTTGTACCATTAAAACGCAGCCCGGCTCTAGCTCAATATCCCGCGTGATGGCTGCGTTTAACCTTTTTGAAAATAAAATTGCTACTCCGGGACTAAAGTTAGTCCCATGACTAAGAAAGAGTTGGCTTTTCCCACCACATTCCCCATTCTGTCTCATTTCCTTTGTTGCTATGTGTTTCTTGTTAAAAAAAAAAAAAGCTATGTCAATGTTTTTATGTTTAATAAATTCTGTGACTTCCCCCATTAATATTAAAGGCTTCCTACTCTCAGCTTCTCCATAAAAAGGAATAAGAAGAGGAAAAGAGAGCAGATGAGGACAGCTGTACAGAAAGAGAAGAGACCCATGTGATGTGACTTAGCCTTTTTTTTTTTAATTTAGTTTTTAAAGATCTTTTTCTTCTTTTTCTTTCCGTAGCTTTGTCGCCATTTTTCACAAGCGGTATCTCTTTTGTTGGCTCAGTTCCTCCAGAGTAGCCACTTTTTGTAGCTTTGATACTGATATAAAAAATTTATGTGTATCTGGAAAAAAAAAAAGTCCATGACGTCCACAACCTTTCCAAAAGTCTTATCTAGGAAATTCTTGATTTCATCTAATGAGTACATTATAGGAGCAGCAGCTCCTTACCCACATCACTGACCTCTGTAACATTACCATCATTCTCCATAACCACTTCGGCAATCTCCACAACAGCGCCACTGACCACTCCAGCTTTCTCTATGAGGCTTCCAGTGTTCTCCCTAGCCATTTTCCTGCTCTCTCCAGAGCCAAACCCGTACCTTCTATAAACGCACCAGTCTCCTCCGTACTTACGCCATCATTCTCTATTGCTACACTATTGCTCTCCATTAGCATAGCACTTCCTCTACTTTCCTCCACCATATCATCACTCTGTGCGCCTACTCTACTTCCTGAACTATGCTGTGCACCAGCTGTGAAGCCTGGAGCTCAGCAGATTGTGCTTCATGTGCAGGTTCAGGAGCACTGCTTTGTCCCGCCTGCTCAGTCTCAGCGCCAATCGCAGTACCAGCCTCAACACCAGACTCGGCACTAACCTCAGCAGCAGCAGGTTGAGCAGTAGCCACGCCCCCTGCACTGACCCTGGTCTGCCAGGTGTTCTCCCTTGCTGCTGCTGGCTTCCCTGCTTCCTCACTAGCCAGTCCTTTGTGTTAGCAGATCAGCCTTTTATGCCCGATGTCTCCACATTCAAAGCATTTCATGTTCCCGGCGCTTGCACACAGCATGTAGGATCTGCCTTCATGCCCTCGTTAGAGATCTCCTTCAGAAACATCAGCACGCGCCGCCTGAATGACATGACGTGCTTCAGCTCTGGGTGTTTGCAGTTCAGCAGCACCATTTTAATACCACACAAAGCTTGCACTCATGTCCTCATCATAACTCGGCTGGTTACGGAAGCCAGGGGTGAGAACAAAAAAAATGTCCCCACTTACCGTGACTCCGTGCTCAACTAGTTGATCAGACTAGTTTCCTTTTCTTTAACAAATACGATGACGGCCTTGTTCATCTGGGACGCCGACGTTATGTTAGCGAACCCCACCAACCGGTCACTAGCACCTGCTCCACCGTAACCTCAGGGCTCACCTCACAGCGTGCCCCGTGACGGAGTGAGACCGGCCGTGCCGCCACCTCACCCCACACAGGGCCTCCTCTCCCAGAGACAGACACAGGTTTTTTTAAGGTTTTTTTTTTATATATATATAAACTTCCATATATTAACTTATATATATTTATATATATTACTTTTAATCTACTACGCTAATGGGACACAGAGAAAACAAGAAAAGCAGAAAAAAGGAAAAAAGTTTGAGAGACAGTCGTCCTCACACGCTCCACATATTACTCTCGCCCACCAACTCCCAGCATGCAACAGAGAGAGAGAGAGAGAGACAGAGAGAGACAGACAGACAGACAGACACAGAGAGAGAGAGAGAGAGAGAGAGAGAGAGAGAGAGAGAGAGACAGAGAGAGAGAGAGAGAGAGAGAGAGAGAGAGAGAGACAGACAGACAGACACAGAGAGACAGAGAGAGAGAAAGAGTGAGAGAGAGAGATGGGGAGAGAAAGGCAGGGAAGAGAGAGGTATGAGGGGAGAGAGACACAAGCAGAGAGAGAGAGAGAGAGAGAGAGAGAGAGAGAGAGAGAAATACACGGTGAGAGAGAGAAACGAAAATGAAACATCTTAAATCAAGTAAAGCAATTTAGCACAAGAAGAAAAACTAAGAATCATTCTGGGAGAAGGAAACACTGCAGCCTTCGCTGCAAAGTATGTGCGAGAGTGTGAGAGCCTGAGGGACAGAGAGACACAGTGTGTCCTACACACACCCTGTATACACATACCCTGAATACACATACCCTGAATACACATACCCTGAATACACATACCCTGAATACACATACCCTGAATACACACACACCCTGTATACACACACCCTGAATACACACACCCTGAATACACACACCCTGTCAGGTTTTTGTTGTTATTGGTTGCTTTATCTATATATATATTTTATTGCTCCTGTTTATGATGTTTGTAATGTTTAAATGCGTATGTATGTGTTATTTGTATAAATTTTGGTTTAATCTACCTGCAATATTTGCTTCAGCAACAGTGTGATTTATAACATTAATGGCAATAAAGCACTGACGAACTGAACACAGCAAGAGAGACAAGAGGGAGAGAAGGACACGTGGTGTGAGGGAGACATGAGGGGAGAGAGAGTGAGATAGAGAGATTAGTTATAGAGAATCTGTATAAGAAATGTCTGTAGTATCCTATTTCTGTTCGCTGTCTATTATTATTAATATTATTATTATTATTACTGATATTAATGTTACTGAGTATAAAGCCATACGCGGAGTTGGTAGGAGAAGGTGAGCAGTAGTTGGATGCTGTAGATCTGCTCTGCGCTGTTCAGAGGGACAGACAGCTGCAGGGACAGACGGTCTGCTTTCCCATCGCCATTCCTGTCGCTCTCTCGCACCTGCAGACAGACAGGTATATAAATAGACAGACAGACTCACAGACAGACAGACTCACAGACTCACAGACAAACAGACTCACAGGCAGACAGACAGGCTCACAGACAGACTCACAGACAGACAGACTCACAGACTCACAGACAGACAGACTCACAGACTCACAGACAGACAGACAGACTCACAGACAGACAGACTCACAGACTCAAAGACAGACAGGCTCACAGACAGACAGACTCACAGACAGACAGACTCACAGACAGACAGACTCATGGACTCAAAGACAGACAGACTCTCAAACTCACAGACAGAGAGACTCACAGACAGAGAGACTCACAGACAGACAGCCAGACTCACTGACAGACTCACAGACTCACAGACAGACAGACTCATAGACTCAAAGACAGAGAGACTTACAGACAGACTCACAGACAGAGACAGACACTCACAGACAGACAGACAGACACTCACAGACAGACAGACAGAGACTCGCAGACAGACTCTCAGACAGACAGACTCACAGACAGACAGACAGACACACAGACAGTCAGACAGAGAGACTCACAGACAGACAGGCAGACAGACTCACAGACAGACTCACAGACAGACTCACATACAGACAGACAGGCAGGCAGACAGACTCACAGACACAGTGGGAATGCGCAGTTTGTCCCCCAGCAGGGTGTTGAAGTTGGAGAACGTGCTCCACGCTACATAATCTCCACTAACACTCGTCACACCGATCATCAACATCTCATACTGGAACTGTACCACAGGCTGTTCTTCATACGAGCTCTGCTTCAGCCAGAACCCTGTAACACACACACACACACACACACTCTCTCTCAGTAAAACTTCATTTATCTGCACTACACCGGGATAAGGAAAGACTCTGACTCTGAGTTTGTGGGAACAAAAAAAAAACTGAATAAAGATGCTTAATTTTTTTTTTTGAAGACTGAATTTCAAGGAGGTTCATTCAAAACAAATAAATGCAGATGTGTGTTTTCCAAACTAAAATATTTCATCTCTATACATCTCTATATGTCTCTATATGTCTCTGAACCTCTCTATACATCTCTGAACCTCTCTATATGTCTCTGTACCTCTCTATATGTCTCTGTACCTCTCTATATGTCTCTATACCTCTCTATACATCTCTATACGTCTCTGTACCTCTCTATACATCTCTATACCTCTCTATATGTCTCTGTACCTCTCTATATGTCTCTGTACCTCTCTATATGTCTCTATACCTCTCTATACATCTCTATATGTCTCTATACGTCTCTGTACCTCTCTATACATCTCTGAACCTCTCTATATGTCTCTGTACCTCTCTATATGTCTCTGTACCTCTCTATATGTCTCTATACCTCTCTATACATCTCTATACGTCTCTGTACCTCTCTATACATCTCTATACCTCTCTATACATCTCTATACGTCTCTGTACCTTTCTATATGTCTCTGTACGTCTCTGTACCTCTCTATACATCTCTATACGTCTCTGAACCTCTCTATACGTCTCTATACCTCTCTATACATCTCTATACATCTCTATACATCTCTGTACCTCTCTATACGTCTCTGTACCTTTCTATACGCGGGGCAGTGATAGCTCAGTGGTTAAGATGTTGGACGAGTGATTGGAAGGTCATGAGTTCAATCCCTGGCACTGCTGGGCCCTTGAGCAAGGCCCTTAACCCTCAACTGCTCAGTTGTATAAATGAGGTAATTGTAAGTCCCTCTGGATAAGAGCATCTGCCAAATGCCATAAATGTTATACGTCTCTGTATGTCTTTTGTGCCTGTTCACTTCTCAATATGTCAGTTTATGTCTCTGTATCTTTCTCATCTCTACACTGCTGATGTTGTGATGTGAACCTCAGAGGAGATGTTAGTTCTTTACCTTGGCTCCTGTAGGTGATGAGTAAAGGAGGGATGTATGTGAGCAGATACACCACCAGCACAAACACAGTGGCCCGGGAACACACACTGGCTTTATACCGGATTAAAACCGGGTGAGAATACACTTCATAAAATCCCATTATTAACCCAGATACAGCACGAGCTCTGTGGTTTAGCTAAACACTGCTAGCATGCATGCTAACATAACTGCAGCTATACCCTTCTCCCCTGAACTCACTGTGTTTGTTAGATGAGTCGCGCGTTGGGGGAATATTTTATAATCTATCTTAGATTTAAAGTAATGATATATAATTATAATTATAGTTAACTAAATATACTTTTATTAACTTTTCGCCCTGCTAATACGCTAGCCTGCACAAGCTGGGGTTACTTCCGATTTGCGAAGCGTCGCGGCGTTACCATGACCGCGTCACCACCATGGCAACCCAAAGCCCCGCCCACAAAACAGTAAGATCTACTGAAATATTAGCAGTTTCTTAAAAAGGAGCATTTTATTACTGTATTTACGTATTTTTTTTATATTATGAATATCAGATACAATATTTAATATTCATTAAAAGCACAATGTATATGGAATAATAACATTTTAGTACAAATATAAAAAATAAACAATTGCATTAAAAAAATAAAAACGTACATGATTTAACATAATATTAATTTAACATTAATTTACACTTTAATCATATCATCAATTCTTTGATAGATTACAGCTGTACATCATTCAGTTATAAAATAATTGTTGATATGAGGAAGTTTTCTTAAAGTAAGGAGATGTTGATGTAACATTTATGGAAGGAGTCTCCAGTGTCAGCGCTTAAAGTCAGAGGTAAAGGTGAGGGATCGACTGTTTATAGCTGCAGTAACGTAAGTGAGAACACGGTACTTAATTTCCACAATGATGTGTCAGACTTTAATAAATAAAAATTGTAATTGTTGGTAAATTGCTGTTGTATAAGAGAAATAAAACATCTGGGGATCTTTTTCTTTTTTTCTGGTTGTTCTGAAGTATTTATGTCATTGGCATACGCTGTAGCTACGTAACAACAATGTAATTCAGCAAACTGGCTAATGATTAAAATTTAATATACGGTGGTGCTTGAATGTTTGTGAACACTTTATAATTTTCTATGTAACTGCATAAATATGACCTAAAACATCATCATCAGATTTCCACACAATTCCTAAAAGTAAACAAAAAGAACCCAATTAAACAAACGAGACACAAATATTATACGTGGTCATTTATTTACTGAGGAAAATGATCCAATATTACATACCTGTGAGAGGAAAAAGTATGTGAAACTCTAGGATTAGCAGTGAATTTGGAGGTGAGATTAGAGTCAGATGTTTTCGATCAATGGGATGACGATCAGGTGTGAGCGAGCGCCCGGTTTTATCTAAAGAACAAAGGAGATTTCTGAGGACCTCAGAAAAAGGGTTGTTGATGCTCATCAGGCTGGAATAGGTCACAAAACCATCTCTAAAGAGTTTAGACTCCACCAATCCACAGTCAGACAGAGATTGTGTACAAATGGAGGGAATTCAAGACCATTGTTCCCATCCACAGAAGGGATCAACCAACAAAGTCCTCGAGGTCACAAAGGAACCCAGTGTAACTTCTAAGCAACTAAAGGCGTCTCTCACGTTGGTTAATGTTCATATTCATGAGCGCACCATCAGGAGAACCCTGAACAATAATGGTGTACATGGAAGGGTTGCAAAGAGAAAGCCATTGCTCTCCAAAAAGAACATTGCTGCCTGTCTGCAGTTTGCTAAAGATCTTGTGGACAAGCCAGAAGGTTTTGTGGGTGGATGAGACCAAAATAAAACTTTTTGGTTTAAATGAGAAGCGTTATGTTTGGAGAAAGGAAAACACTGCATTCGAGCATAAGAACCTTATTCCATCTGTGAAACATGGTGTTGGTAGTATCATGGTTTGGGCCTGTTTTGCTGCATCTGGGCCAGGACGGCTGGACTGTCTGGATTCTGAATTATACCAGCGAATTCTAAAAGAACATGTCTCAATAAATAACCAAGTATAATATTTGTGTCTCATTTGTTTCATTGGGTTCTCTTTCTCTACTTTCAGGACTTTAGGTGTGGAAATCTGATGATGTTTTAGATCATATTTATGCAGAAATATAGAAAATGTTTCTAAAGGGTTCACAAACTTTCAAGCACCACTGTACACTGTAGTTAAACAGGGTAAGAGTCGAGGAAGGTGTTCCTGTTCCTGTGTTCAGACGTTTACACTTAAAAATCTAAATCAACCCGAAATACTGCAGTGCAACACTGGGTTAGAAAAAGTGTGACAAAAACCACAACTTTCACACCTGAGTGCATCAACAACAACAATATAACAGTACGACAATCCAATAATACGACAATATGATAATATGACAATATGATAACAATACGACAAGACGATAATACAACAATACAATAATATGACAATACGATATTACGACAATACAATAATATGACAATACGATATTACGACAATACAATAATATGACAATACAACAATACAACAATACAATAATATGACAATACGATATTACGACAATACAATATTATATCAATACGATATTACGACAATACAATAATACGACAATACAATAATATGACAATACGATATTACGACAATACAATAATATGACTACGATAATACAACAATACGACAATACAATAATACAATAATTCAACGACACTATAATATGACAATATGACAATACAAAAATACGTCAATATGCTAATACGAAAATACGACAGTACAATAATATGACAATACGACAATATGATAATACAAAAATATGACGATACACAGTACAATAATATGATAATACGAAAATACGACAGTACAATAATATGACAATACGATAATACAATAATTCAACGACACTATAATACGACAATATGATAATACAAAAATACGTCAATATGCTAATACGAAAATACGACAGTACAATAATATGACAATACGACAATATGATAATACAAAAATACGTCAATATGCTAATACGAAAATACGACAGTACAATAATATGACAATACGACAATATGATAATACAAAAATATGTCGATACACAGTACAATAATACGATAATACGACAATACGAAAATACGACAGTACAATAATATGAAAATATGATAATATGACAATACGACAGTAAAGCAATACGACAATACAACAATATGATAATTCAGGAAACCGAGAGCAGTAATGACAAAGATGACTTCAATTCTAATCAAACACTCTATTCTACATTATTTTTAGATTTCTATTTCCATTTGAACATTATACACAAATGATTTGTGGAAAGAAATTTCAAAACTGGTGTGTAAAATATTTTGGCAGAGAAATGTTCAGCACAGACTCGTCGCTTGAGCCAAAAAAATGTGATACAAAACACACAAGTCTTTATTTGAAAAGTGGAAAGAAAGGGAATTAGATGTATATATTTAAGATGTAAGTGAATAATTTTGAGGTGAGAGTTGTTAGCTCTTAGCTTTGTCAGAACTTTTACACTTTCTCAGAAGAATAACTGTCTCATTTTTCGTGTGTGTGTGTGAAATATACTTATACATTATACATTTTCCATACACATTTCTTGTTTTACACATTTCTTCTGTATTACTGTGTAAAAATCTGAATTTAAGAACGTTAAAATCTCTCTCAGTTTAGCTTTGTGCGCATCTCTCCCCCCTAAACACTAGCGAGGAAATGGAGTCGCCTGCATGACGTCATTCCCTCTGGGCTGTTCCTGGTGCGCATGCGCAGTTCTGACTGCTAGCCTAGCCAAGCTAACAACATTAGTGACGTTTTGGTTTCGACATTGTTGTTTTTCAACGAGTTCGTCTTTATTTTTATTTAAAATCTAGTTGACTTTACATCTAAATTCTCGTTTTTAATATCAGCATTACGCTGTGGAGGCGTAGTGGAAGCTTGCAAACATGAAATGGATGTTTAAAGAAGATCATTCCCTCGGTAATGTGTTTAATGTACAAATGTGTTTACATCTAAATAACCAGCGCGCGAGAGGTTTTAGATTTTAACCTCATAAAAGATCATTAATCAGATTAATTTACATTCATTTAAATATTAAAAGGTCAGGAGTGTGGGGGCTTAATGTTACTGTAATGTTATTGTTTACTCTCTCTGTGTGTGTGTTTGTTTAGATAGCATTATCACCCAATAATAATAATAATAATAATAATAATAATTTAAAACTAGCATCTTAAAATTATTTTTATTATAAAAATGCCAATCATATATGAATAATTATATATTATTTTATCTTATTTGTATCATCATTCTTCATTTCCCTGTTTCATAATAATAATTAATAATAATAAATTTTAAATGATTATTTTTCAGCACATGTATTAATGATTCTCATGGATTAACACTAGATTAGAAAAATAAACTGAGGTTTGAGATTCGATGAGTAAACGGAATTTATCCCAAATTTAGAAACTGAGATTTATAGATTTACAAAAGCATTATTATTTCGAGCGCTTTGAGATAAGATGTTCTCATCTTAAAATATACTGTATTGGTTATTGTTGATGTTGATGACGCCCACCCCGTCTCTCAACCCCGTCTCCCCGCCCCGTCTCTCCGCCCCGTCTCTCACCCCGTCTCCCCTCCCCATCTCCCCGCCCCGTCTCCCCGCCCCGTCTCCCCGCCCAGTCTCTCACCCCGTCTCCC
>CM040981.1:28265317-28283092 GCA_022985145.1 Pangasius djambal
ATGATCCCAAGTCTCCATCTACACAGCAGGAGATATTGATCAGCTGTAAAGCGTCTAATGTGCTGTGAGAGCTTGGAGTTTAATAATGTAGTGTTTTTAGCTGAGTGCTGTAATGGCATTTGGCGCTGATAAAACGCAGCACTTCTCCTTTGGACAGGAGAAAAAAAAAACTAAAGTCATGACTCAACAAAACAGGAAGAGGTGTGCTGATGGAGGAAAATAATCAACACTGGCAAGATGTGATGAAGCGGAGTTCTCACGTTACCGAGAAACCGCAAAGACGCGTAAACTCCTCCGTCCTGAAGATGTCAGAAACCTTAAAGTTACAGCTTTACCTCTGACACTGGAGACTCCTTCCATAAACGTTACATAAACATTTCTTTACACCAAGAAAACTTCACCACATCAACGATTTTTTAAAATCTGTTTATCTGTTTTAGCGTCTGCTTTACACGTCCCTGTGAATGAGCCGTTACTATAGAAACGATAACGTATCAGAACAAGCGCATTAATATAAACCTGCGCTAATGTCAGAGCTGCTGTTATAGAGAACTAATCAACACCTTCTGACCAATCAGAGTGCAGAACTCAGCAGTGCTGCGTGTGGTGTAAAACCGTTTGTTCTGGCTCTGATTGTTCTGATGTTCTTCCTCCACAGAGCACCGGTGTGTGGAATCGGCCAAGATCCGAAACAAATACCCCGACAGGGTTCCTGTGAGTAACACACACACACACACACACACACACACACACACACACACACACACACACGGGTAAAATCTCATCGGCACTAACACCAGTGTAACTGATCCTGTGTGTGAATATGACGAGTCTCTATTTCGATCTCGCGACCAACAAATTCTTCCTTTTTCAGGAAGAATTTCATCAGCATCAAAATTATAAAATGTAATAAATAAAATGTAGCATGTCACGGAAAATAAAGATGAGTAATGAAAGATAAACTAAACCAAATAGAAGTGAAAGAAAATAAGATTCAGGTGTAACCAGAGGACAGGCTGAGAATCTGGTAAGTCGGGCAAAGAACAGGTTACACCCCTGTGTGTGTGTGTGTGTGTGTGTGTGTGTGTGTGTGTGTGTGTGTGTGAGAGAGAGAAAGATGATCCAACATTTCCAAATTTTCGTAATAAATACCTGAATTATTGCAGCATTTTATATTTATAATTATACTACACTTCAAAGAAACAACCACGCTAGTGCCGAAAAATGACATTTTATAAACTAATAATACATTTACACACAGTGAGCACTTTATTAGGAACACCTGTACACCTACTCGTCCATGTAATTATCTAATCAGCCGATCGTGTAGCAGCAGCGCAACGCGTAAAATCATGCAGATACGGGTCAAGAGCTTCGGGTAATGTTCACATCAACCATCAGAACGGGGAAAAATGTGATCTCAGTGACTTTAGCCGTGGAATGATTGTTGGTATTTCTGTAACTGCTGATCTCCTGGGATTTTCACACACAACGGAAGAACAAAAAACATCCACTGAGCGAGAGATCTGTAGACAGAAACGACTTGTTGATCAGAGGAGAACGGCCAGACTGGTTCAAGCTGACAGAAAGGCTACAGTATCTCATATAACCACTCTGTACAACTGTGGTGAGCAGAAAAGCATCTCAGCATGCACAACACCTCCAACCTTGAGGTGGATGAGCTACAACAGCAGATCATCACGTCAGGTTCCTCTCCTGTCAGCTAAGAACAGAAAGCTGAGGCTGCAGTGGGCACAGGCTCACTAAAACTGGACAGGTGAAGACTGGAGAAACGTAGCCTGGTCTGATGAATCTGGATTTCTGCTGAGGAACACAGATGTGAGGGTCAGAATTTGGCTCCAGCAGCATGAATCCATGGACCCAACCTGCCTTGTGTCACCAGTCCAGGCTGGTGGAGGTGGTGCGATGGTATGTGGAATGTTTTCTTGGCACACTTCAGGCTCGTTAATACCAATCATTGCTTGAATCATGGCCACAGCATATTTGAGTATTGTTGCTGAACATGTGCATCCCTTCATGGCCACCATTTACCATCTTCTAATGGCTTATCATTCCAGCGTGATGATGCACCATGTCACAAAGCACAAAGCAAAAAAAAAGTTCAGTGCTGTTCTTCAGTGGCCTTCCCAGTCACCGGATCTGAGTCCAGTAGAACACCTTTGGCAGCATGAAAGCGCTCCTGAAAAACCTGCAGGAATGGCGTGATGCGATCATCTCAACACGGACCGGAATCTCAAAGGAACTCGAAGAACTGATGATGTTCTGAGAGCAAAGGGACCGAGAACCCTGCCCAGTGTTAGTGTAGTGTTCCTAATAAAGTGCCCAGGGAGGGTATGTAATAATACACCAGTAATCCTGAAGGAAATACACAGTGTGTGTGTGTGTGCAAGGAGCTGCAAAAGATGGAGGGATGGAAAGAGAGAAAGAAAGGAATAATCAAGATGAAAAAATTAGAAGAAATTGAAGAGAAGAAGGCGAAGTGTGAGGACATTACATGGAAAAAATAAAGAAAAATGGATAAAGAGAAAGAAAGAGGAGACTGGAATGAAGATCAGTGAGGGAGAGAAGCGTGTGTGTGTGTGTTTGTGTGTGTGTGTGTGTGTTTAAATCAGAGCCGCTGATTGGTCAGTTTTGTGACATCATCGGTGGCAGTTAGAATTCAAACTGATAGATTTTTCCATCTGTATGGAAAGATTTTTAAAAATGGTGCATTTTATTTATCAAAATCAAAAATAGATTGAAAATATTTTCAAACGCAGAAAGAAAAAATAATAGAATAATATTTTTTTTAAAAAAGTGACGTTGTGATATGAAGTGGAGTTAGTGTTACACCCTGAGTCGCTCCGGAGTGCTTTATTCCTCTTACACCGCAGCAGTTTGCCAAAACGATTCAAATCTTTCATTTATTAAAGAACGACACGTCTTAGTTTTTATCTGTTTACAGTTGCATTTAATGTTTTGTGAAACAAGCGTAGTTCTTGTTCTCCGTTTTTAGAAACGCTCACGCTCTCATGGAGTTAATCGGACGGAAAAAAATCCCAGCGTGTCACGTTACAGAGAAACCGAAAAGCGCGAACCCGTCTGTCCTGTGGATTAGTCGGATGAAAGTGGTGTTTAACAACAGAACCGAGGTTCAATTCTGATCTTTTCCTCTCAGGCGATAATCATCCGCATTGTGTACGTCTTTCAGTAACATGCAGTCATATGACCAGTTTGAGCTGCTGTCGTTTTCCCTGACGTCAGTGATGATGCGCTTCTGTTCCAGCAGGTTAATTTTTTGAAAGGTGTGTGTGTGTGTGTGTGTGCGCCGATGGAGGACGAGGTGTTTCCCATTGTGTGTTCATTACGGAAACTAAAGAAAAACTCTAAATGTTTTCCATCTGAATGTGGAGCTAAATCTGCCTCTGACTGTCACCGGTGTGAACAATGTGGGCGGAGTTAGGCGTTGGCATTAAACCTCACATTGTTTTTCCTTCTCATAGTTCAGGATGATAGGGCTGTCATTATAACAATAATAATAATTAACTGAAGTTTCAGAGGTTCTGTTCCTAATCAAAGAACGTTAGAGACTAAATACTGCAAGTAGAAGCAGTCAGACGGACGGAAATAAAATCACAGAGTGGCTCCTGTAAAGTCAGAAATGACCCCAGAACCCCGTGTGCATTTAATCCTGTCTGAACAGGGCTGAAGGAAATCTACCAACCAGAAGTAGGGCATCAGGATGGGTCAAGCAACGAGGAGGAGCAGAAGGGGTCAGGATCACTGGCATCTCAGAAGTAGCAGAGAGTAAGAGAGAGACAGAGAGTGAGAGAGAGAGAGGGAGAGATTGTTAGGTAAGCTTTTGTCCTCTAATGGTCAAGGACAATGTACATTGCATGCAGAGTGCAAGCAGGGACTCCGGCAAGACTAGCTATGACAGCATAACTAAAAGGGAGAGCCAGAAGCTAACACAGACATGAGGACTCCTGGGACATAAAGCAGCAGCCACTCCACCGTCGACAAACCTGAGTGAACGTGTGAGAGTGGGGGGGCGACAGCATCCAAACATCCCAGTTCACCACAACACTCTATGCCTGTGAACCCTCCAGACCTGCCCCTGTACCTGAGAAAACACTATTCGCAAAAGGCTTGACTAAACAAATATGTTTTCAGCCGAGACTTAAACACTGAGACTGTGTCTGAGCCCCGAACACTAAGTGGAAGGCTGTTCCATAACTGTGGGGCTTTGTAAGAGAAAGCTCTACCCCCAGCTGTAGCACTCACTATTCAAGGTACCAATAAATAGCCTGCACCTTTTGATCTCAGTAGGCGTGGTGGATCATAAAAGACCAAAAGTTCGCTCAGGTACTGTGGCGCGAGACCATTCAGTGCTTTATAGGTCAATAGTAGTATTTTATAATCAATGTGAAATTTGATTGGGAGCCAATGCAGTGTGGATAAGATAGGGGTGATGTGGTCATATCTTCTGGTTCTAGTAAGGACTCTCGCTGCTGCATTCTGGACTAACTGGAGCTTGTTTAAGCTCCTACTGGAACGTCCACACAGTAAGGCATTACAGTAATCCAACCTAGAGGTAACAAAAGCATGAACTAGTTTTTCTGCATTGTGTAGTGACAATATATTTCTTATTTTAGCAATATTTCTGAGATGAAAGAAAGAGATCCTAGTGATATTATCTACATGAGCTTCAAAAGAAAGACTAGAGTCGATAATCACACCAAGGTCTTTTACTGCTGCAGATGATGAAACAGAAAGGCCATCCAGAGTTATTATGTAATCAGAAAGCTTACTTCTAACTGCATGTGGTCCTAGTACAAGTACTTCTGTCTTGTCAGGATTAAGTAAGAGAAAGTTAATAAGCATCCAGTTTCTAATGTCCTTTACACATTCCTCAACTTTATTAAGCTGGTGTCTATCATCTGGCTTTGCTGAAACATACAACTGCGTGTCATCAGCATAACAGTGAAAGCTAATAACATGTTTACGGATAATTTTGCCCAGAGGTAGCATATATAGAGAAAAGAGCAGTGGGCCTAAAACAGAGCCTTGCGGGACACCAAACTTTACCTTAGTATCAGCCTCACTTATTTTGCTGCAAAAAAAAAAAACGGCCAAATAGCCGATTAGAAATGAGTACAAGAACAGAAAGTCTGAAACACATCAGTCACAGCCACGTTTAAACTCACAGCTGCCAGTAAAGCCAAGGAATGTCATTAATCAAAAAAATTTAATATAGTAGTAAACCACACAAAACCACAGGCATTCGTCAGACAGCAGGAATGTGGTGTGGAAACTCGCCCGTGTTTGAGAGTTAAATATCAGCTGGCTAATCTGACACAAATGAAGCAGGAAGTGATAGAGAAGGTGGAATGTGCAGAAAAATAAAGACGCACCTCACCTCCTCCTGCTGTAACGCGACACCTGAATGGGTCTTCAGACAGAGGACACGGAGGGGGAATGAAAAAAAAAAACTATTCATCACCACACAGGGAGACGTGCACTTCCCCCAAACCCTCGTCTCAGCCGTTCAGGACGAAGCCGAAGCGCTCACTCGTTCATCACAGCTAACAGTTTTACGCTAAAAATGAAGATAAATTCAAGCTAAAAACTAAAATACTCTTTCATAAAGCTGTTCTTCTTTAGGTCACAGATCTGGGGGATTTTTTGCTTTACAGGAAGTTAAAGAATCCCGATTTTACAGACTTTATCATCGTACGCTGCTACGATTTTTTTTTTTACTCAGAAATTCACTAAAAGAGCATCATCTTTTTTCCCCCTCAATAAAAACGCCTCATGAGCCAATCAGAACATGAATCTGGAATGATTGACGGTTGTGTCAGTGTTCGGAAATCTCTGATATTACCTGACTCCCTGGAAGCCCCGCCCCCTTCCCCAGATCTCGCATTAGTAATCTCTCGTCTCGACTCGGTTTTCGAGCTTGAGAGACGCGCTGACGTGGCGTCCTCGCTTTCTGTTACAGTAAATAGACAATGTTTTGAGTTCATTAACGTGAAATAAAATCTATCAGTGTGTGTTCCGCTTAGCTAACTTTACACGCAGATGTAGCTATCATCAGCTGGCTTACAGTTAGTAAGTTAAGTAAGTTCGGCAACCGAAAATGGTCAAAAGCTGTGCTTTTGTTTTGATTTTAATATTAACAATAACTAAAGAGAATATTTAAAAGCGGTTTGCATTGTAACAGCTTGAGCAGCAGCAAAATTTCACGGTTTTCTACGATGAACATTAGACAGGAGATTTTGAGAACTCTTTTTTTTTTTTTACTCTTTACTCCGTTTTCTCTCCGTGTTCTCTTCAGGGTCAGTTGGTCTGCTCACGAGAACCGTCTTCTTCTCACGACATCAACATGACATGCAGTCAGTCACTGATCGACCTCTGAACCCGTCAGCTAGCGTCCTGTTAGCCGGTTTAGTGTAACCATGGCAACACATCATGTTCTTCGGTCAGAGAGACAGTTCTGTCTTCTGTCCTCTTGAATGGAATGTAGTGACAGTATTGTGTGTGTGTGTGTGTGTGTGTGTGTGTGTGTGTGTGTGTGTGTAGGTGATCGTGGAGAAGGTGTCGGGTTCTCAGATCGTGGACATCGATAAGCGTAAGTACTTGGTGCCGTCGGACATCACTGTGGCTCAGTTCATGTGGATCATCAGGAAACGCATCCAGCTGCCCTCTGAGAAAGCCATCTTCCTGTTCGTGGACAAAACCGTCCCACAGTCCAGGTGTGTGTCTCTTACACGCCTCTTGCACGCCTCTTACACACCTCCAACACGCCTCTTACACACCTCCAACACGCCTCTTACACGCCTCAAACACACCTCTTACACACCTCCAACACGCCTCTTGCACGCCTCCAACACATCTCTTACACGCCTCCAACACGTCTCTTGCACGCCTCCAACACACCTCTTACACGCCTCCAACATGTCTCTTGCACGCCTCAAACACACCTCTTACACGCCTCCAACACGTCTCTTGCACGCCTCAAACACACCTCTTACACGCCTCTAACACGCCTCTTACACGTCTCCAACATGCCTCTTGCACGCCTCTTACACGTCTCCAACATGCCTCTTACACATCTCTAACTCATCTCTTACACGTCTCTGAGGCTGCGTCCACATTAACCCGGTTAGATCTGAAACCTGCATTTCAGTTTTAAAATGCTCTCCATCTACACCTCCGTTTTCAGACATTTTCCAAAAATTGCTTGTCCACACTGAAACATCTGAAAACGCTCACGTGCCTATACCTCGCATGCATAAAGACGTGAGACGCTTTGGCCTGCGTCATTTCCGCTCCGCCGCCGAATAGCAACTGCGAGAGTCCATCTCCGTCTTGTTTGTTTGAATAAAAAATAAAAAATGAAAATTGTCACAATAAGCAAAAATAAATCTTTTTTTTTTTTTTTTATCAACAACTTTAATGTTCCACTTTTTTAAAACTGAATTTACCCACAGTAAGAATGTTTTATAAATTTGAGAAAACTGCTACAGAAAACAAACGGCTCCATTCAAGAGTCTGCATTAATTAGAAAAACAGTATGTAATTAATTAATAAAAAATTAATTTAAAAAAGACGTGCGAAAAATACGTTTAGGAAACTAAAGAACCAATACACATATCGTGGGATGCGGAATATCTGAATATGCAAATATTATGTAAAAAATATGCTAAATGGGTTTTAATGGAAATATGTTAAGAGTTTGTGATTTCCCAGATACACACACTGTGATACACACATCACTATAACAATACTGTGTGTGTGTGTGTGTGTGTGTGTGTGTGTGTGTGTGTGTGTGTGTGTGTGTAGCCTGACTATGGGACAGCTGTACGAGAAGGAGAAGGACGAGGACGGCTTCTTGTATGTGGCCTACAGCGGAGAGAACACGTTCGGATATTAAAGCCCCGCCCACTCCTGTGTTCTTCTGGATGAGTGTGTGTGTGTGTGTGTGTGTGAGAGAGAGAGACAGATGATTAATAATGAATAAACTGTGTGTGTGTGTGTGTGTGTTGCGTCGCGTCCCTGCTGTCGTAGTGTTAGCTTTAGTGTATCTGTGAGTGAGATGATGATGATGATGATGATGATGTAATCAGAGGTGCTGCCATGACGATCTACATTATCGATAATTAATTAATGAATATTAATCACTTTTAGACATTTAATTTTATTGATCTCTGTATAAATATATATATATATATATAATCTGTATTTAAGAGCGTGATGTAAACGGTAAGGTAGCTGGAAGACCGAACCAATAAACACACACAGGAACAGAGTTTTGTTTTTTTGTCTCCTGCAGCTCACTGAACGCCACACTGTCAGAAGGGACAGGGGTCGTGACCTCTGACCTCATCAGCCGACACCTACACACACACTGTTCTCAGGAAACCGGAGAACTTATTTTTATTTTTTTTCTCTTAAACGAACCATCCTTCGTTTCTCATATCCTCAGTTTAAAAGCAGAACTATGACATCATAAGATGTGGGCGTGTCCAAACACACAATATAATAACCATTTTAATATTTAATCCCCCCCCTTTTTAAAAAAAAAAAAAAAACAGTTCATAATGTTTACATTGTTTTAACGGTGCGGTGTTGTCATGGTGACGAAATGACGTCCACGCCCCCAACATCACTGGCTCTTCAAAACGTTCTTGGGTTTTCAGGCTGAGAACTGGTACTACAATTAGACACAACAAGTGTGTGTGTGTGTGTGTGTGTGTGTGTGTCAGGTGAAGTGCAGTAGGTGTCGAGGGCTCTGAGGCCACAGAGTGAACACTTGCGTGCGCAGTGCGGTCCACGCCTGCTGGTATTCATCCGCCGCTACTTTATAGTCCCAATATGTGCTCAGATCTTTTCCCCTGTAACACACACACACACACACACGCACACACACACACACAGAGCCCGATGTGGTGTGTATTAGAGATAAACAGGAAGGGTTTGGTCTTTGGGTTTAGTACTTCTGTCCCTTTCAGCTTTCTTTTTAATTTCCTGTGTGTGTGTGTGTGTGTGTGTGTGTGTGTGTGTGTGTGTTAAAGAACATCTGGTTGACGTTGACGTGTGGAAAAATATTAACCATCATGTCATGTTACCCAACACACACACACACACACACACACACACACAGCTCAGTTTGAATCATATCCTTCAGTCAGTGCTGTAAGTATCTGATTGGCTGTTTTTACTGAAGGGCGGGGCTTCCTGTACTACAGCCACCATATTGAGTGTTCTGTGATCTCACTATTACAAGTAATGTGAGGACAGAATGTGATCCCTCCCTCGCTTTACATCCTTCCTGTCAGTCATGTTATAGACACACCCACAAGGACATCTAACCCCGCCCCCTTCGCCGCTAAATCAGAAACTTAAACGTGGCAGAATTCAGAAGAGCAGCGACACCAGATTCTGGTGTGGGACGGAAAAAAAAAAATTATTATTTTATTATGTTGCTGTGGCCTGTTTGATTAAAATAGTCCAGATAGGGATTTGGAGGTTTTACGCCTTATTTTACACCTGGATCAGCAAAAAATGCCGTAAATGTCCAAAATCACGCTTTCTGAACCCATCCTGTTGTGTGGGAGGTGGAGCTACAGGCACATGGGCATGGATACGGGGGCGGAGTCAAAGAATCAAAAGATAAGAGTCGAAATTCTACCCAAATCACACTGTGCTGTAGCGACAGGAAGTGATGCGTGTATGTGGGGTGGGGCTTGGAGGTCCTCACCTGAGAGAGTCAGGAAGCTCCGAGTCGTCTACTAACTCCAGCAGCTTAAGGAAGGAGTGAAAAAGCTCCACCTTACTGATTAATGATCTGTTTAACAAGAGAAGAAGAGAAATATGCAAATGAGAAAATATGCAAATGAGCGCAAGAGAAATATATTTTCATAATCAGGTGCTCACCGAGCCTGTGGCGTTCCCAGAGATTTCTTCGTCACGCCCTGTTTGTAGCCGTTAGCAGTGACATCTAGCGGCTGAGAGGAGACACTACACCAGCTTATGGCTGAAACGCGCACACACACACACACACACACACACACGCACAGCGGGTCAGTCCTCACACAGCTGTAATATGCGTGTGTGTGTGTGTGTGTGTGTGTGCATGAGATTCACACACTGCGCTCACCGGCTCCACACGGCACCACACGGACCTGCTGTGAGGCATCATGGGATTGCAGTGTGTGTGTGCGGCCGTGTGTGAACTCCACACTGGACTGCAGGAGCTCAGGAGTGTGTGGAGAGAATCCAGCTGGCAGACCCGTCACACTCGCACATCTGGAAAGAGAGAGAGAGAGAGAGAGAGAGAGAGTACACAGAAAAGCACAAACAAAATATATGAATAAATGGATTTACTTGATTAAAGCGGCTGTAAGTGATTTTTAAACTTAGTGACAATATGAGCAATAATAATGTAACAGAGGTGTGTAATGTAACAGAGGTGTGTAATGTGTTATAACGTGTAATAATGTGTTATAACGTGTAATAATGTGTAATAACACGTAATACTGTGTAACAGGTGCGTAAGGGAGGTAAGTATTACATGTAATGTGTAATAATGTAATGTTGGTGTGTAATAATGGGTAATAACTGTAAGGGAGGTGGGTTATAATGTGTTATAATGTGTAATAACATGTAATACTGTGTAATAAAGTAATGGAGATATGTGATAATGTGTAATACAACAGGGGTGTGTGAAATGGGTAATAAGCGTAAGGGAGGTGGGTCTTAATGTGTTTTAATGCGTTATAATGTGTAAGGAATGTGTGTAATAATGTGTAATGACAGTAAGAAAGATGTGTATTAATGTGTAATAGCATGTAATGTGTATTAACAGAGAGAGAGGTGTGTAATAATGTGTAATAATGTGTAATAGCGTGTAATAATCATGAGGAAGGCATGTAATAATGTAATAGCATGAAATGTGTAATAACAGTAAGGGAGGTGTGTAATATGTAATAATGAGACATAAGGGAGGTGTGTAATGTGTAATAACAGTAAGGGAGGTGTGTAATGTGTAATAACATGTAATAATGTGTAATAATCATGAGGAAGGCATGTAATAGCGTGTAATAGCATGTAATGTATAATAACTAAGTGAGGTGTGTAATAACATGTAATAATGTGTAATAACCATGAGAGAGGTGTGTAATATGTAACAGAGGGATAACAAGGGAGATGTGTAATGTGTAATAACATGTAATAATGTGTAATAACATGTAATAATGTGTAATAACCGTGAGGAAGGTGTGTAATATGTAATAGAGTGATAAGGGAGGTGTGTAATGTGTAATAACATGTAATAATGTGTAATAACATGTAATGTGTAATAACAGTAAGGGAGGTGTGTAATAATGAGTGATAACAAGGGAGGTGTGTAATGTGTAATAACATGTAATAATGTGTAATAACATGTAATAATGTGTAATAACAGTAAGGGAGGTGTGTAATAATGAGTGATAACAAGGGAGGTGTGTAATGTGTAATAACATGTAATAATGTGTAATAACATGTAATAATGTGTAATAACAGTAAGGGAGGTGTGTAATGTGTAATAACATGTGATAATGTGTAATAACATGTAATAATGTGTAGTAACCGTGAGGAAGGTGTGTAGTGACCTGCTGATGGCGCGGTGGAGGGCGTGTCGGCTGTAAGGACACTTCCCCACCACCACGGCGCTGAAGTACACGCCCTCCTGCAGGAAGTGGCTCAGCAGCGCCCCCTGGAAGCCGAGCGTGCACCAGCGGCTCAGTTTGTCGCTGCAGGAGAGCGAGAGCGTGTGTTCTCCGCGGCCCGGTTTCACCCGCAGAGTGCCCACCGTGTGGAAGTCCAGCCCCGGACCCCGCGGGTCACTCGGCGCCCCGGGAACACACTTCGCCCCGGTGCGGTGCACGTCACACACCTGCTCACCTGAGCTCACCTCCACATGCTCGCTTCCCAAACCTACACCTGCTCCGTCATCCCCTACACCTGCTCCGTCATCCCCTACACCTGCTCCGTCATCCCCTACACCCACCCCGTCATCCCCTACACCTGCCCCGTCATCCCCTACACCTGCCCCGTCAGCCCCTACACCTGCCCCATCAGCCCCTACACCTGCCCCGTCATCCCCTACGCCCTCGATACTGCGGAGATCATAACCGACCTCCTGCTGTCTGTCCACTCTGACACGCTTCTTCACTCCACCTGCCTCACTCTCAGCGCTCCGCTTCCTGTTTCCCTGCTCTGACTCCTGATTGGCTCGTGGGACAGGTGGGCACGGCTGAGCCTGGCTCTCCATCATGGGGATGATGGAGGCGTCTCCACCTGGACAGTGTTGTGGAAAAAAACAAAACAACAAAGACAATGTCCTCAAAAAGGGGGGGCCCACTATCATGGTAACCATGGCAACACTAACCAGTTAGACTGTGTGTGTGTGTGTGTGAGAGACGTGTATAAGTGATGTATGTTTAAGATGTGTGTATATGGTGTGTATATGGTGTGTGTATTTTTTAAGTGGGCGTACTTGTGTGTTTGAGGTGCGTATGTATGTGTTGTGTGTGTGTGACATGGTTGTGTGTGTGTTTGAGGTGTGTAGTGTGTATGAGTCTATGTTCGAAGTGTGTGTGTGTGTGTGTGTGTGTGTTTACATGGCGTGTGACTGCAGAAGAACAGAAAGGAGACGTCAGGACGAATTCTCCACTTCCCCACCTGATCAGCGCGACAGAACACGGAGCTGTGACCGCCTCTCATCACCACACACAGGTGCTCCATCAGGTACCTACACACACACACACACACACACATCGCGATCCTCATCTAGGATGCCTCATCCGGCTCACTGCAAACACACAAACCTTTACACACAAACACATGCAATGAGTCGGAAAAAACTGGATTATGCAAATCACAGAGAAGAGAGTGGGTGTGTCCTAAACGCTAATGTTTTCATTAGGATTAATTCTAAATGTTAAAGCCAGAAGAACACAGTTTAGTGGTTTGGAAAAGTGCATGAAATTACTGTGAATCACCACACACACAGTGCATCAGGACTCCCAGAACCATCCCAGAAACATCAGAGAACCATCCAAGAACCGTCCCAGAACTGTCCAAGAACCATCCCAGAAACATCAGAGAACCATCCAAGAACTGTCCCAGAAACATCCAAGAACCATCCCAGAGCCATCCAAGAAACATCCCAGAACTGTCCCAGAACCATCCCAGAACCATCCAAGAACTGTCCCAGAACCATCCAAGAACTGTCCCAGAACCATCCCAGACCCATCCAGGAAACATCCCAGAACTGTCCCAGAAACATCCAAGAACTGTCCCAGAACCATCCAAGAACTGTCCCAGAACCATCCAAGAACTGTCCCAGAAACTCCTGAACCATCCCAAATACTCCATTTCTTTTGTTTACATACTGTTCCATTTACTTCTCAGTTTAATTTCTTGTATTGTTACATCATCACCACCAATCAGCAGCTTTTGGATCCTGAATATAGATTTCATATAACGATGACCAAAATAATACTCAAAAGACTGAAAAGACGGTGTGGAGAAGAGAGTGCAGAGTGTGTTAAATGACGAGCCGCAATCGAAGTCTATAATTATTTATTTAATTCTTTTTAACTTATTTAACATATTCTGTGGCCTAACACCAATAACCGAGGCTCTGAAATGAGAGCAGGATTATTTCTGCAGGAAAACGAAGAACAAACTATTAAACTGTTCGCATTTTTACGCAATAGCATTTATTATACTGATTATTATAGGTTTTTTTTAAATGAATGAATTTCTTTGTTTAATCACATTTTATTGGATATCAGCTGCTGTGAGGAGAAACAACTGAGATGATACATTTTTCTTATTTCTGTTTAAAAGCTACTAGCCAGATTATTATTATTATTATTATTGTTATTATTATTATTATTATTATTGCCAAGTCCACGAAGGCTGAATGAAACAGATTTCAACCAGATTTCAGACCGGAGTGGAGAGAGAAAGAAAAAAACAACAACTCCATTTTAGCATGTGTGTGTGTGTGTGTGTGTGTGTGTGTGTGTGTGTGTGTGTGATTCACACTCTCTCTCCCAACTGTCTCTTGGCTTTGAATGCGCTGTTACTGCTGGGATTTCATCAGGGATTAGTCGATACCAACTCACTAACATAACAGTTACGCCTTCTCCGTCTGTCATACACATTAATAATACTACTACTACTAATAATAATAAACTTTATTTTATATAGCGCCTTTAAAAAGGCCTCTCAAGACGCTTTATATAAGAGAATATAAACGTATCAAAAAACAGTTAATAATAAAATACGATTCAAATATTAATAATAATAATAATAATTAAATAACAAAAAACAAAAAGTAATCAAGTAAAAGCAATCCTAAAGAAATAAGTTTTAAGAGAAGATGTAAATATACTAAAAGCCTGGGCTTCTCTAAGATCAGATGGTAGCGAGTTCCAGAGTTTTGGAGCAGAAGAAGAAAAGGTGCTATCATCCGCAGTACGCAAAACGAGTCTGAGGAACGGTTAAAAGACCAGAACTGGAGGAGCGGAGATCACGTTTCGGGGTGTAATGGGTTAAAATCTCAGTCAAATACTGAGGAGCCAAACCGTGTAAAGCCTTGTACGTGAGCGTGAGGATTTTAAAAACGCACCGTATACAGAACGTCAAATAAAGTTAGAAATCGCTAACGTAAGTAATCGTAAGTTCGTCCGCCATTTTTTTTGTTTGAGGCTTCAGAAAATATGACGTCATAGTGAGCATCAATGCTCCCTGGTTTTTGAGGTGCATTGTGGGATTTTTTTAGCGAGTGAACGTTCCGGTGCACTGGAAGGATTCTGTAATTGAGACAACCCTTAAAATGGCCGCCTCCCTGATCAGCGTCCTGACGACTGAACTAGCTGATGGAGACGCAGCCAGCGTAGTGGCACAGAGACATTTAAGGTACGCACCGTACGCAGCTCCTCCGGGCGATCACCTCGGCATGGCTGTCATTCAGGACGTCACCTGCATCAAAGATGACACACCCAATGCTAAGAGCCAACAGGCAAACATCATAAACACACACACTGTCTAGATATACATATATACACAGAGGGTATGTGTGTGTTTTGCCATTGCTGTCTTTAGGGGTGTGTGTCTGTGTGTGTTGTTTACCTTTAGGGCTCATGACGCCGCGTCCGATGCACTTGGTCCCCGTCCCCAAAGCCACCACATCCTTCAGTACTGAACAGCAAAAACATGATGACGTCATTACACTGTGTGTATATAAACACCCCTCCATCTGTGTGTGTGTGTGTGTGTGTGTGTCCTAAACCAAGCACTAAACACACTACACTTGTATTTCTCATGATCCTTCTAAATGGGACACATTTTATCTTATTAATCAGAAACATGCTCCCTATTTAGGGACCCTAATCTAAAACGTAACGCAGGAGGAAGAACGATATAAACAATACGCGACCTGAGAAACATCGCAATATATCAGAGTATATGGTCTTTTCGTTTCTATAGTAACAGCTCACTCGCGGGGACGTGTACGGCGAACGCTCCACATACACAGATTAAAAAATAATCATTCATACGGTGAAGTTTTCTGTAAGGAGAAATTTGTTGAAGTAACATATATGGAAGGAGTCTCCAGTGTCAGCGCATTGTAACAGTCAGAGGTAAAGCTGCTGTAACGTTAAGGTTTCCGACATCTTCGGGACAGAACAGTTTACGCTTCTTCTTGGCGGTTTCTCGGGAACGACAACGTCAACCTGCGTTTTTTAAATCATATTAACTTGAAGAGAGAGAGTAAAGAGCGGCTGGTGAGGGAACGACTGTTTACAGCTGCTATAACGTAAGCGACAACAGGAACAGGTTTTCCAAACAAATGAGACGTGGTTAAAAAATCGGTACTGAAATGATAAAGTGACGCGACTGGAATGAACATTAATCAGGATAAAATGCTAAAATTATAGATCACTAGATCACAAATGTCTTTATCCGGAATCTGTCCCGGGAATGCTGGGTGTGAGGCGGGAATACTCCCTGTCACTTATTCACACCCAGGGGCAAGTTTGGTGCATTTGACCGAATGGATGTAACTTGTAATTCCCTCAGCTCGGAATTCCTCCTCAGGAACTTTTTTTTTTTAATAAATTCTAAATATTGACTTTTACCTTTTATAAAAACAAAAAAGAGACGTTTTGAGTTTGAATATTTGGATCCGAAATGTGGAACTTAAACAAGCAACAAGAATCAGATTTATAACATAACATTGTCCTCTTTTTTTAGATTGCTCATTGCTGCGTTGAAGTCATGTCGGAAAGATCGTATTTACGAGTCGAACGCGCCACAAAGTCGTAAGTACGAGCAGGAAACTCCGGATTTTCTTTGAGCTCGGAGGCGTCAGGAAGAAAACATTGGTGTTTAGCAGGTACATCTTTATCAGGATTTTTTATTCACAATAAAACAAGCTAACTACCTCCAAAAAATACGATAACATTGCACACTTACGATATAATACGTAACGATAATGTTTACAGTGGCTTCATAAACTGATTAAAAACATAAAGTTAAAAAACACACCTGATGCTCATTATTTATTCTTCATTTTCTACAAGTGGAGTTAAAAAACGTTGCTGTATTTTTTGTAGTTAATTAAGAGGAGTTACGCCGCCATCTTGAACGCACCTGACATCGTAATTACGACGTAAATACGAACTTCTGAGGAGAACAAACAGAAAACCCAGTACCACATCCTTAAATCACGATGCACACTCATTATAAACTACACTCCTAATAAATCCGGAAATATCTCACATGAAAAAGATTCAACAGAGTCACCACAGGAACTCGGGATGGGTCTCCTCAACCCCGAGTTCAGCAAGTGACGTCAAATCAACATGGCCGCTCGCAGCACGAGCAGTAAACACAGCAGCAGCACTTCTTCTCTTTAAATGAGTTACACTTTATATACACACGTTAGCTTTAGATCATTAACATACAGACGTGTTCGCTTATTAAATCTATAACACTGACTCTACAGCTCACTGTTCTGAGGTAAATATTCAGCACTCAGCACAGTTAGCTGACTAGCTCGCTGCTAACGCACGATAAACATGGAGACGTGTTTTTTTCCCCACTTTCTTTGATTTTTTTCGTCACTTAAACACCCGTCAGAGCGCACACTTGAAGAGAAAGTAGACAGAAATGATCAATATCTCTGACTAAATGTGAAGTAAACATATGAATACAACATAATAAGGTCATAGCTCCTGCTTTGGGTGCGTTTCCATGGTTACTCACGACACAAAGCAAGGAATTATAACCACGGTAACATTTCTATCCTAAATCAGTGGTCAAATATCAAATATTGACTGATAAAACCGTTATATATAGTTATATAGTTTGGCGAGATTAAATACTTATCTGAAGTGAGCTTATAGTTCATGTAAGTCTATTTTTATGGTGAATTATTATTTTTTTTTAAAATCTGTTTAATCGTCAAAATAATCGACAGATTACTCGATTACAGTATAATCGACAGCCATAATGAACGGTTATGTTTACGAATTATGTTAAATTTCAGCTTCATGACACAAAATAACACAAAAATATTATCTGTAGTTTATTTATTTCATGTTACTCTTATGGTGTTATTTTGATAAAAATGAAACGGGACCAGTTGTGTGTTTTGAACGGGTTGAAAATGTTGAGAAATGAAGCGTGAAAGCTGTTTATTGATTGATCATT
>CM040981.1:28339135-28355691 GCA_022985145.1 Pangasius djambal
AAAACGTCACTCTCTTAGTGTTTAATATGACAGAAGGGTGCCCAGGTCGGTTGCCATGACAACACTGCTTTCCTTTGCAAGCGTGAGAATGATCACAGCTCGTACAGATTTTATTTTAATGTTTCTACTTATGTTTAATGTAAGGAATGATGACACACAGCAAGCCCCTAGAGGTGAAGCTAAAAAGTTAAAAAAACAGGTTGTAATGTTCAGTGTACAGTGCTGACGGGACAGAAGGGACGTTTACCTGGAGGCGGAGCCAAATCTCCATCATGGCTGCGCTTCGGTGACGTGCCCGGCCTCTCACACTGAGACACACACAGAGGAAAAAGATAAAACAATATTTAAACTACGTTAGTGTTAAAAACACACATTTACAGATATATGATGTAAAAAATATACCTGAATACACTTCAACATCAGATCAAGTCCAATCTGAACCAATTTAATATTTAACGGGATAATTCTCCCAAAAATGAAAATTCTGTCATCAGAGAGAGAGAGAGAGAGAGAGAGAGAGAGAGAGAGAGAGAGAGAGTGTGACTCACGGCAGGTCCGGATGAAGGCTGGATGAAGGCTGGATGATCCAGGCGTGTGTGTGTGTGTGTGTGTGTGTGTGTGTGTGTGTGTGTGTGTGTGTGTGTGTGAGAGTGTGAGACTCACGGCAGGTCCGGATGAAGGCTGGATGATCCAGGCGTATTCTGGCCGAATCAGACGCAGACAGTTCAGAGCAGACAGGTAACAGTTCACCTGCTTCTGCAGACCCCTCAGAGTCCGAACCTCACGACCCAGACGCATCCCGTACTCGAACATCACTGTACCAGCTGCAACACACACACACACACACACACACACAGCATTTTAACCAACAGAGCTGCAGGTGACAGTGTTCTGTAAATGTGAGCTACAGGGCGGAGGGCGGAGCTACAGGGCGGAGCTACAGGGCGGAGCTCAGCGCTGCGAAGTGTAATGCGCTCTGGAGATTTGGACTGCTGAGTAAATTAATGAGTGGAAGGAATACATTAAATATCTCAAACTATTCATTTCTATGATCATCTAGTAAGATATTAAAGCGCCGCTCCACGCTCTCCATGTTCTCTGCACTCTCCATGTTCTCCATGTTCTCCGTGTTCTCTGCGCTCTCCATGTTCTCTGCGCTCTCCATGTTCTCCGTGTTCTCCATGTTCTCCGTGTTCTCTGCGCTCTCCATGTTCTCTGCGCTCTCCATGTTCTCCGCGCTCTCCGTGTTCTCCATGTTCTCCGTGTTCTCCGCGCTCTCCATGTTCTCTGCGCTCTCCATGTTCTCTGCGCTCAGGTGATTTTTATGATCTGTTTCAGGTTTGTTTAATTTTTTCCATCGTCATATTTCTGAACAACGAATGAACGGAAGAGTTTTACGCGTACGTTTCAGACCTACACATCCTAAAGCCAAGGTTTTTTGTTTTTGGTTCTTTTAATTAAATAAACCAAAGAGCAATCGAACCACGAGTATCAATGGTGTGAACACACACCACCGTCGCCCCCTACTGGATATATTCTGAACTGCAGTAAAGCGCACACGGCGTTACCTTTCCTGTAGTTGTGGCGGTTAATGTGGAAGGCGTAGAGCAGCTCGTAGTAATTATGGGTCATCAGGTCAACAGCACGGGCACGAGACTCGATAATCCCCACCACCTACACACACACACACACACACACACACACACACCAAAACTTCCTCAGGCGAATCAGACTTAGTTCTCTGTCTCATAGTGAAGTTTTTCTTTAACTTTCAGCCATATTTATGTTGTTAAACACAATCTGTTGCTATGGTTACACTTAACTACCATTAAACAACCCAGGTAGTTAGCTACCTAGCTTACTCTTCCCTGTAAAAAGTGTGTGTGTGTGTGTGTGTGTGTGTGTGTGTGTGTGTGTGTGTGTGTTTATTGACCTCCTCATGCAGGTTGATGTAAGGGAACTGGATGAGATCGTGTAGCTGAGCGCGCTCACACAGGACCACCACCAGCTGCCGGAGACAGTCCAACTGCCTACACACACACACACACTTATGTCTTATGTCACACACTTTTAAAACTGAGACACATTCTACTTCTATAATGTTTTAGATGTTTTAAAAAAAATGACTGACCAATTAAAAAACAGATTATAATCACATGACCATGAAGTTCATACACAGTTCTTTCTGGTGGCTCCAGTAACAGCACTTTCTTTTTCTCGACAATTAAACAGCAAATATGTCTCTGAAAATACTTTACTGGTCATATTCAGAGATCTGTGATATAAAATTGTTAATTTTGTACAAAAAAAAAACAGGAGTGAGTGAGGGGTGAGTATGTTAATGTACAGCATGTGTTTTTCATGCGTCAAAAAAAAGAAAACATATATAGAGCTGTGCGAAGGGCTTTAAAGGATTTCAACTAGAGCATTACTGTGTGTGTGTGTGTGTGTGTGTGTGTACGTACCTGCTGGGATCAGGGTTTTGGGTCAGAGCTTCATACGCCTCCCTGTTGTGTCCGAGATCCAGATGGTGTTTAAAAATACGCGTCCACAGAGCTGCCTGCGTCAGTGCGCGCATGTGTGTGTGTGTGTGTGTGTGAGAGAGAGAGAGAGAAAAATGAACAATAATATGTAGATTAGTGCCAAAATGATAAAGGATGGGAGTGAAAGTGTAAGCAGTGTGGAGAGCTTCTGCACCTGACTGCGCTGGTCATTCACAGCCTCGGACACGGCCAGCGTGGCTAACTGAATCACAAGATCTGGCAACCCGACGTCCTCCAGGAGTCTTAGGACCTTAAAACACACACACACACACACACGCACATCATTAACATATTCAGCATGGATATCATCATTAATACAATGAAGAACCCGTGTGTGTGTGTGTGTGTGTGTGTGTGTGTGTGTGTGTGAGAACCTTGTTGTAATAGAGTAACCGTGGCGCTGTCGTTCCCGCCTCGTCCTCCTCAGAGCCCGTCAATCTCATCAGAAACTCCTCCTTCTCCACTTCTGGTGCTGCTTCCTGGAAACACTGCAGCGCCTACATTTGCATAAAAAGCATGAAAGCTGTAGATCACTTTACGAAGACTTTACGAAAATAAAACTCCGCCTCTCAGCGTACGATGATGTTCGAATTTCTTTCGCTGGTCGATGGGACTGATCTCTGGTTTACCTTCTGTCCTTCTCCACAGGCCAGGTACGCCTGACCCAGGACAAACCGACACGATCCCACGTTAGCCTGGCACCACGGCCCGATCAGACGCACATATTCCTGCAAACACACACACACACACACACACACACACACACCCCAATAATCACTCGACAGGACGTGACTCTCACACTACTTAGCACTGGATGTACTGGTCAGGTATCATATCAGACTTTGGGAAACAGAGACAGAAAATATTTTTAATAATATTTATAAAAAATTAATTAATTAAAATGTAATTAATTAATTAAAAAATAAAAAATTTTTAAAAAGGCACTTCTCATAGCTGTGGATGCTCCTACACCAGCAGGTGTGTGTGTGAGAGCAGGTACAAGGCCAAATAGGACACTAAAGAGAGAGAGCACACACACACACACACACACACACAGCGATAGCTCACCTGGAGTTGTGTGTACTGGCAGTTTCCCATCATGCACTCCGGGAACAGGAAGTTGGGGTTACTAGGCCATCTGATCATGGTGATGATGTAAGGCCTCAAACACATTCGAACTGTGTGTGTGTGTGTGTGTGTATAGAGGATACAGTAACTGAGTCAGTAGTTTCACTACACTAGAGATGAGCTGTGTGTGTGTGTGTGTGTGTGTGTGTGTATAGAGGATACAGTAGCTGAGTCAGCAGATGCACCACACTGGAGATGAGCTGGTTCCAGTGCAGGCTGGTGATGTGACTCTCTGGCGCCTCCTTCTGGCCAAACAGCTGCAGCACAATGGATTTACGAGCTACGTTTTGATAGAACAGCTCCACCACTGTCTGAGGACTCAACACTGACACACACACACACACACACACACACACACACGCACATATTAACACATTCTGAACGTATTACCTTTATATACCTTTATCTACACTGTCACACTCCTGACCCCGCAGTCGTACCTGATCTGTTGGCCGTCATGGCTGTGGAATCGGACAGCTTCAACACGGACAGGTGCTGCAGGTTAGCGTCTCTGAAACACAGACAAAGTGTGTATGTGTGTGTGGTTGGACTCGCAGATCAGGTTATAAGTTGGTGCTGCATATGTGTGTGTGTGTGTGTGTGTGTGTGTGTGTGTGTGTGAGTGCGTACAGCGTGTCGAGCGGTACAGGTGAGGCGAGGGTCTGGCTGAGCTGTTTGAGCAGGTGATAACAGCAGAGCAGGTGTGAACAGCGTGGGATCAGATCCTGCTGCAGCTGCAGACACTGAGCGCTGCCTGCCAGGAGCACCTATCACACACACACACACACACACACACACACACACACACACACACACACACACACAGATGTTTCATTTATGTCCATTTCCATTTCATCTACCAGGTCCTCGCTCTGCAGAGACTCACGTTGTCTCCGAGGCGCAGGTACAGGTGCTGCAGGATGAGCAGGTCTCTGCACATCAGCGCCCGAGTCATCGCCATGTGACACACCGCCTGACACACAACGCTCACGGCCACACTGCTGCTGTACAGCTGAGACAGGCTGAGACGCACGCTCAGAGACCGGCCTGCAACACACACACACACACACACACACACACACACACACACACACACACACACACAATTACGTCTGATGATTTCCAGCAACACTGACCTTTAGTGACCCCAGGGGTGTTTGTGAGAAATAGAAAAGCAATGCAACAAAGATCAGCTGAACTTTATGAACTTTATGCAAATGAGATGCAAAGTGATGCAGCGACTACCAACAGGACTGAGGGAGGGAGACACTTTTCTTTTCTTTCTTTCCTTCACATACACATAATTATGAAACATCAGTTTTTACCTGCACAGATTTATTCCTACTCTCACCTCCGGATCCACTCAGTAAGATTTAAGCGCTTGAGCGCTTTAGCCCAAATATAACTATTTCTGTACATCAAACCATTTACACTCATCATATCTGTGGCAAAACGTAGTCACATGACCAAATGTAATTTTATGAGTTTGTGGATGTTTCGTAATTACGAGATTATGACTTGTAAAAAGCGTCACGTCCGCGTAGAACTCGTAATCACAACTTGTAAACTAGGAATTCTCCGAGAGCCCCAACTTTGTACCACCTGACCGCCGCAACGTCACACAGAAACACTCAAAATGGTGGCGGCTTTAGCGGTAAAATGTAGCTAAGTAGTTCTCATAATATTTCTGTGTAATATTATTATTATTAATGCCCTAATAATGCAAGATTAATATAAAATAAACAAAAGACATACGATACAGTTTAAATTTTTCCTACTGCTATTACTGTTATTATTATTTTACTGTTGTTGTTGTTTGTTTAGGTTTGGAACAACACATTACCAACTCCTGCGTTATTAATAAACAACATGTTACTGTTACCTGATGCGCTTCCTGCTTTCTGCGTTCTCCGATATTTAGTAATAACATAAAAATGTGATTTGCAATTTGTAGTTAACATCATTATGTCACACGGATTCATTCTGGCGTATAAACGCGTGATTCCGAGTCCGAGGACGTGAACATGTCCGAGTAGGACGTCCGGGTCGTCATCTAGGAATTACGGTAATTCTGACACGGCGTGAATGAAGCGGAAGAGCATCTGTCTTATGATGAAATGAAAACCAGAGCATGTGGGACAAACGGTCTGATTAAAAGCTGATGTGGTGTGTGTGTGTGTGTGTGCGTGTGCGTGTGTGTGTGTGTGTGTGTGTGTGTGAGATCTTACCTGGGCGTGATGGCGCTGTTTCGGGCGTGTCTAACTCCGTCTCCAGGTCGAGCTCTCGGAGCAGGGCGTTCATCGCAGCCAGAGGGTTTCGCACATCCTGCAGCTTGTTGGTGATGTCAGCAATCAAATTATCACTGAGACGCGACACACACACACACACACACACACACACACACACACACACACACACTTAGCAAAAGCAATAGAGATCAGCGTGTTTATATGTTGACTATAACACTTTAAAGCAGAAGAGAGCAAAGGAGGCTGGTGGTGTGTGTGTGTGTGTGTGTGTGTGTTAGTTACTGACTTGTCATTAGCCAGCAGGTTCTCCAGAACTTGTTCTGCAGCTCTCTCTGGAGACATCAGCATCTCCACCGCTCTGTCCATCACACACACCATCTCCCCCTGCAAACACTCGCTCACCAACCGCAAACACTGCACCAGCTGCAGGACATCTCCGCCCAGCTCCGGTTCTGACACACACACACACACACACACACACACACACACACACACACACACACACACACACACACAGGATCATCAACGGTGATGACATTGCTAAACCCCTCCCCCCAATACATTTAACGGTGATAAAAGTCGAACGTCATTAAGTGGGAGTGGTTACCATCAGCTACAGGTGTTTCCTCCTCGGAGAACAGGTACTCATCAGAGCACAGGTACAGGTGATCCACGGCAAAGCAGGGCAACAGGAACGACACGAAGCCCTGACGAAACATTAACGATGACCTCGAACGCGCTGTACAGACTGACCGATTCGAATCTATACACTAGAATCAGTTTAAATGATTCATCAGTTCAGATCGTTAGAAATCACGCTGCCTGTATGTGACAGTGTCACTAAAAGGGGGCGTGGCCTAATATATAATCATATTCGTATAAATAGTTTGGTTACTATTACAATGGAAACAGTCTGCTCACATCAGAGGACCATGAAGGTACATGTTTAAGTGCCAATAAACAGAATTACACCTTGTGCCTTCCCATAACCCCCTGAAGCCTCTCTCGTCACCCCTATTGTGTGTATTTGGTACCTTCTTGAGCAGGCAGACCATAGCTGTGGCCTGGTCCACGTGCAGGGCGAGGGGGGTGGACAGAGCCTCCTGGTACTGCAGACAGCAGGCGTAGAACTTGGACCAGAACTCCACCTGCAGCATGCGGTAATCCTCCTGAGAGAACTCGAACTCCGTCACACTGCTCTGGAGCTGAACACACACACACACAAAATTATCAATGCTACACACACACACACACACGACACACAGAACTGCTGTCATTTTGTCATTTATAGATTAGTCTAACGTTACTGTTTGCTAAATAGGAGCTGACGGAGGCGTGTGCAGTGTAGAGCTGCGTTTGACCACAAGGAGGCGCTGTACATTTCACCTCCTCATCAGTGTAACTGACTGAACTCACTCTCAGTTTATTTATATAATTCTCTACCAATCCTCACCATATGGAGTGTGTGTGTGTGTGTGTGTGTGTGTGTGTGTGTCACCTCGTTCTCTACAGCCAGAGTGACTTCTTTCTTCAGTGTCTCCCACGTTAAGTCGAGGAATCGCTCCGTGCCGCGTTTGTAAATCTGCAACAACCAAAAACAAGTGATTCATTTCATCTAGAGAGAGAGAGAGAGAGAGAGAGAGAGAGACAGAGAGAGAGAGAGAGAGAGAGAGAGAGAGAGGGGGGGGGGTGTGTGTGTGTGTGTGTGTGTGTGTGTGTTTACCTGCAGAGCCTTTACGATAGCAGCAGCAGTGAAGCGCAGAGGAGAAAACAGGACGTCCAGGTACGTCTCCTGAAGAGAGAAAAGACTGATATATTTATCTTTACACTGATAATTACGCTGGGGGCGTAGTGCATTTTCAACATCGGCCTTTCACAAAACACTTATCTAAAGTAGAGATTAGGGGGTTTTATGGTAACGAAAAGGCGCATGGAGAAAAAAGCTGACACTTTTTTTTTTTCCATTTCTGGTACAATGATGTAATTAAGAAGGTGGTGTGCGTGTAAACTCTTCTTAACTGAAACAGATGAGAGCTTCTTTTCTCCACAAGCACCTGATGGTTACCGTAAAACCCCCTATACATACACACTCCAATTTCTAACCCAACCGGTTTGATCAAAACATTGTTTTTATTTACTTTCTAATTAGCGTTAAAATAATCGTAAAGTGTTAGCGCTGTTGTAGGCCTATTGAGGAAGGGGGCGGAGCTTCCTGGGGGTCAGAGAATTCAATATACCTATGCAACTGTCAATCATTTCAGATTCATATGATGATTAGCTCTCACACACACACACACACACACACACACACACACACACACACAGTTCTAAAGCTGGCTTAGCTCTTACTCTGGGATCCTGCTCAGACCCGATGTGAACTTCCTCCTCTGGGGCGGGCTGCACAAACACCTGGTTCCACATGCCTGCTGCGTTACTGCAAACACACACACACACACACACACACACACACACACACACACGTTAGCGTGTCCACAAACTCATAAACTGACCTCAGAGTGTAAGTGGAGTGTCATACTTACTGCTCAAAGTTGATGTACTTCACCACGGTCTGGTTATCATCATCCACCCACAGACCCCAGATATCAGTGGAGGTTAGAACAAAGTCCACCAGAGTCTCCTGATCCACACACACACACACACACACACACACACACATGCTGTATATAAATCCTGAGAACATACAGCAGAGCAGAAATAAAAAGCAAGAGCAGCTCTCAGAAGGTTTCTGATGTTATCAGGGTGGGTGTGGCCTAATATTCTAATGAGCATGCTTGATTGACAGCTGTCTGCTCAATAAGCCCAGCCTGCTACACCACACATGTTCAACACTCTGAACCACCTAGTTATAAAGTACACACAGTAGGACACACTCGCTCGGGGTGTGTGTGTGTGTGTGTGTGTGTGTGTGTGTGTATGTACCTGTGTGCTGTAGATGGTAGAGATGTGCTCCAGGCTGTAGCGTGTGTTGTTACTGGACCCGAGCTGCAGGACACAGAACTGACCGCGGTGCGGAGCGGCGAAGTAAACACACACACACACGCCCGCAGAACCGGACACACACACACGCAGACGGTGAGAGACGCCCGCGCTGTTCCTCAGCTCAGCCCGACCCGCAGGGACGTAGTCCAACACATCCGCCACCAACACACACTGCTGCTCCTGTAGACACCACACACACACACACACACACACACACACACACACACACACACACACACACTTTTAATCAGACCTCAGTGTGCTTGTTGTTATAGCAGTATGGCATAATGACATCATTATGGCTCCGCCCCCTTGGTCCAGTGATTGGCTGAAGAAATTATCACCGAGGGGGGCGGAGCCAGAACGATGTCATTGTACTTGTTGTTATAGCAGTATGGCATTTCGGGTTTTGGTCACAGAAACATGGCTTTAAACCTCAAGAAATTGTTTACACTGATATACCGCCCACTCCTGAGATTACCCATAATGCAATGTGGGTGCGCGTCGGGTTTTAGACGTCGTCACACACCTTATACGACCAGACGCGCAGTTTATGATCCTGACACAGAGCGAAGATGAAGGTGTCGTTCTCCATCGGCCACACGGCTAAACTCACCGCCAGGTCGCACGGGCTCTGGTCCCCTCTATCACACACACACACACACACACACACACCGGCGGCTGTTTAATTATTGTAATTAATTCATTACAGCTTTTTACATAAACCGATATCATGACACACACACACACACACACTTCTGTGCAGTGAGGAAGAGGAGAAAGTCTTCATCACTCACCTGATGGCGCTGGGGACCCAGCCTGCTAACCTCTGCATCACTGAACTCTGCTTTAACTCCATCACTGACAATGAACCTGCTCTCACACACACACACACACACACACACACACACACACACACACAATTAGTATCCATTCTAAAAGCGCTACCTCTGAACGTAAAGTAGCTACATAACTCGTTTCCATTTGCCTTAATTTAGCCTCCAACCTGTTTTTGTTTATTTATTGTAATCGTTTCTTAGATCATTAGATTTATTTTTGTTATTGAAAGTCCATCAGGAGTGCTCATGTTACCTTGCTGATCGTGGGGGGGTAAGGTAACTATGGTGATGCCCCCGGCGGGCGTGGCCAAAGCGAAATGGGCGTGGCCATGTGTGCTGAGCCAGACGGAAGACGTGACGGGGTTCTGAGTGAACGACAGAGTGAAGGAGTGAACAGCGTCCTGAACACACACCTTCCCCACGTCAGTGAACACACTCTGCATCTGCAGCTCGGCCACCAGCTCCTACACACACACACACACACACACACACACACACACACACACACACACATTACAGTTACTGTATACAAACACGGTCTCTCTCATATGTTACAGCTTCTGTCTACAGTCTCCTCCGAAACTATCAGACGGCCCAATGAAGTGCTTTGTTGTGTTACAGTGTGTTTTGGGTCGTTGTCTTGCTGCATGATGAAGTTCCTCCTGATTAATTTGGATGTTTCTGTAGGTTTCTGAATTCATTCTGCTGCTACCATCATGAGCTCCATCATCAGTAAAGATCAGTGAGTCTGTTCCAGAAGCAGCCACGCAAGCCCAAGCCATGACACTACCTCCACCATGCTTGACCCATGAGCTCGTATGTTCTGGATCATGAGCAGATCCTTTCTTTCTCCACACTTTGGTCTTTGCATCACTTTGGTAGAGGTTCATCTTGGTTCCAGAACTTTTGTGGATCATCTCTGTATCTCTCTGTGAATTCCAGTCTGTCCTTCTGATTCTCACTGCTGATGAGAGGTTTGCATCTTGTGGTATGGCTTCTATATTTCTGCTCTCGAAGTCTTTATCAAATGGTGGATTGTGATACCTTCACCCTGCCCTGTGGAGGCTGTTGGTGATGTCACTGTCTGTTGTTTTTGGGGTTTGTTCACCAGTGGTTTCTTGTGTTCACCAGTGTTCTTCTTCAGGACATTCCAGATATGTTGTATTGGCTATGCTCAATGCTTGTGCAATGCCTCTGATTGATTTCTCCCATAGGCAGCTCTCTGGTCTTCATGTTGGTTTATCCTTTTTAACACCATTGCAGTCTTCACAGGTGAAACTGAAGACTAAAACTAAGAGCAGATGTTCAGAGCTATTTATTGTTTAAACAATCACTCTAACAGGACACACCTGGGCAACAAGAAACACCTGTCAGTCACATGTTCCAATATTTCTGCTCACCTACAAATTGGTTGGTCTGATACAAAAATGTACTATGTTCTGTAAAACAGAGGAAATAAAAGCTGAAATTCTAAACTCTCTTCTCATATTCATCTTTTGATCTCAAACCAAAATGTCTTCAGTCTGCAGCAAATACGAATGAACTGGCCCTGCTGTTCCAATAGTTTCGGAGAGGACTGTATATGACTCACACAATCAACAACACGAAAGCTGAGAATAAAGTTTCCATACGTGTTTTTAACTTCTAAAGTTGACTGGATCGGAAGCATCGGTTTTTAATTTCTTTCTTCCTGACTGTATCTACGCTCATCATGAATAAATTATCTACACGTGAAAATATAATAAACGTTTCTATAACGCAAGAATGCAAAGGACACGCGTGTGTGTGTGTGTGTGTGTGAGAGTGTGTGTGTGTGTGTGTGCGTGAGAGAGAGAACAGTGACACTCACGCTGCGATACATGCGCGTGGGGTGGGGCAGCACCATCCTGTGCACTGATTGGTTGGTGACGATGAGGACGATGACATTGTTGAGCGTCTCGTGGATGTGAACGCCTCCGGGAAGCACGGCGCAGTTCAGGATCTTCAGACGGAGCCAGTTGTTCAACAGGTTCACGTCCAGAGACTGTTCCACCAGCTGAACCGTGTCTCCTGACGTGCACCTGAACGCGCACACACACACACACACACACACACACACACCACTGTCGAGTTCTGGATTCTGATTGGTCAGAGGGTGTTGGTTAATTTTCTATAACAGCAGCTAAATAAAATAATTAAGTGTTATAAACCGAATTTAAATCATTCAACTTCATTTAATCGACTTCAGGATGAAAACGGAATCTCCGCTTCGCATCGGGTGTTAATTATTTTCCTTTAACAGCATGTCCCCAAGCGTATTATAACTCACCAGTGGATGAATCTGTTGCTGGTGAGAGACAGCAGTTTCCCGCTCTCCTCATAAGAGAACGCCCCAGCGCTGTCTGCGAGCCTCCCGCCACCAGGGGGCGCACTCACACCTGCACACACCACCACCGCATCAGCACACCGTCCCGTTACGATAAACATACAGATCCGAGTTAGGCTTTTAGTTTAGCTGACTTTGAACTTATTCAAACACATTAGTAATGAGAATTTCGGCTCTTTGGAGTGAGTCAGATTCGACTCGCCTCTCATAATTTCTAAACCAGACAATTCACACAAACAAACAAAAAGAAGCGGTTTCTCTAATTCCAAGTGACTAAATTACACTGAACCTGTAAGAACCTGTAACTTCCTACACACACAAAAAATGAGTCATATACACGAGTTTGGCTCAAAAAGAGTTGAACCAGAGAGTCGACTCTCAACGTTTGACTCGATAAGATAAGATAAGATAAGACAAACTTTATTGATCCCACAGTGGGGAAATTCACTTGTCACAGCAGCTCACAGACAGTTAAAGTGCAGGAAGGAAGAAAAAAAAGAAGGAAGAAAGAAAAGTTAAAACTATAACTATATATACACCTTAGGAATAATAAAAGAAATTAAATTATATAAAATTATAAAATATTGCACATCTGAACCTCACTGTACTGCGGTGTTGTAAAGCCTGAATGACCTGCAGTAGCGCTCCTTCCTACACTGGGGCTGCAGCAGTCTGCTGCTGAAGGAGCTACACAGGGTCTCCACAGACCCATACAGGGGGTCAGAGGTGTTGTTCATGATAGAGGTCAGCTTGGCGAACATCCTCCTCTCACCCACCACCTCCACAGAGTCCAGTGGGCAGCCCAGGACAGAGCTGGCTCTCCTCACCTCTGTTCAGTCTCTCCCTGTCCCGCTCCGTACTGCCTCCCACCCAGCAGACTACAGCGTAGAGAATAGCGGAGGCCACCACAGTATCGTAAAATGTCCTTAATAACGTCCTGCACACTCCAAGGGACCCTAGTCTCCTCAGCAGGTGGAGGCGACTCTGGCCCTTCTTGTACAGAGCATCAGTGTTATCCAGCCAGTCCAGTCTATTGTTTAGGTGGACACCTAGGTACTTGAACCTATCCACCAACTCAGTGTCCAAGCCCTGGATGGTCACTGGTATGTGGTGTGGTGTTCTCCTTCTCCGGAAGTCAATCACCATCTCCTTCGTCTTACTGGTGTTCAAGTGCAAGTGGTTGCACTCACACCAGTCGACAAAGTCCTTGATGACGTCCCTGTATTCCTGTTCATTCCCATCAGATACACAACCAACAATGGCTGTATCATCTGAGAACTTTTGGAGGTGGCAGGTGTTGGTGTTATAACTGAAGTCCGAGGTGTACAGTGTGAAAAGGAACGGGGAGAGCACTGTGTCCTGGGGATCCCTGGTGTTGCAGACTACCACCTCAGACACATACCTTACATATACTGTGGTCTGTTGGTGAGGTAGTCGATTGTCCATGCAGACAGGTGATCATCCACCCCGACCGCTCCAGCTTCCCACGCAGCAGTGCTGGCTGTATGGTGTTGAAAGCACTGGAGAATTCAAAGAATAGGACTCTCACAGTGCTCCCGGTGGTCTCCAGGTGAGTCAGTGCCCGGTGCAGCAGGTGGATCACTGCGTCGTCCACACCGATGCCAGGACGATATTCAAACTGCAGTGGGTCGAGCACTGTGCTCACTAAGGAACGGAGGTGGCAGAGGATGATCTTCTCCATGGTCTTCATCAGGTGGGAGGTTAAGGCAACAGGTCTGAAGTGGTTCAGCTCCCTGGGGTATGCAGTCTCTGGTACTGGAACCACACAGGAAGTTTTAAACAGGATAGGGACCTTCTCCAGGCTGAGGCTCAGATTAAACATGTACCTGAGTTGAGTTGAAAGAGTTGAACCACGGACCAGAGAGTCGCCTCTCAACGTCTGACTCAAAAAGAGCTGAACTAATGTTGACTCTCAACATTTGACTTAAAAGAGTCAAACCAGAGAGTCGACTGTCAACATTTGACTCAAAAAGAGTCAAACCAGAGAGTCGACTCTCAGCATTTGACTTACAAGAGTTTAACCACGAATCAAAGAGTCGACTCTCAACGTTTGCAAACCAGAGAGTCGACTCGTTGCCAAACGACACATTACTAATACACACGTTTAAAGACAGCGTTGTAACTTTATCAGGTCTAACTACAATTCAGGTCACTGTAGGTGGATATTTACTGATTTGTAGCTGTGTATAATGTGTAACATCACACCACAAACACCACCACATCCGTGTCACTGCTGTTTTGATAATAAATCAGCGTCTCAGTGGTCCTTTCCCCACTGACACACATGGCAGAGGGGTGCCAATACTTCGTGCAGGGCAGCAGTCAGTAACTGTACACCTGTGTGAGGTGATGCTGATGCAAAAGGTGTGTTTAACCAAAAAAAAAAAAAAAAAAGTTTGCTGTTTTTAACTTGCTCTGAGGTAAAATGTGCTACCACATTAACAAACTTGATCCTAAAATGACGTCACAAAACAAACCATTTAAAAGAAAAAAAAAACACGCTAAAAATTTTAACTATTTATATAAAAATATAATTATTTATAAACAGAGATTACAATCAGTTTAGAAAGGGTTAAGCTAATTCGGTAACTAGCCAAGTAGCTAACTAGCGTAAAATTAGCCTCGGTACGGCGCATGCGCTGTTTAGACTCACGCACGCGCGGGGTTTTTTTTTTTTGTTGCTGTTTGTGTAAAATATATATATTTTATTATTAAAATGAAAAGAGAAATGCCCTAATAAAAACAATATGAGACACTTTTATTTTACCCAGATTAATGGTGAGATCCCGAAACCGGGAAACTGTCTCCCTTTCAAACCCGCAGATCTCTATAAAGCTTCTCTCTAAGGCAGCCGCCATTTTCCGCGCGCCAGAACACCGGAAGTGACGCACTGAAACGCGTAGAGTTAAAAGCGTGCAGGAGCGTGCTGCGCTCTCTGTCGCCCCCGTCTGCTATGGAATAACAGCTGCACCCATTTACACTGTTTAAACATTTTTTTTTGTGTATTTTTTATTATACATATATATATATATTTTTTTTTTATCATTTTAATTTTCTTAGTTAGTAACAAAAATAATTTTTATACAGTTGTTCCAAAGACAAATAGTTTTTAAAAGCCATAAAAAGATACAATTATTTTCATCATCATGAGATTACAGTGTTAAAGAAGCTGCTGTGCAATATAATCTTATGTTTAATATATTTTAAGTACCTTTTCAGTTACAGGCACTTAATATGAGAGACGATCTACTTTTACAGTTTTTTAACATAATTTGATATGGTGAAGTTTTCTGTAAGAAATGAGATGAAGAATAACTTTAATGCAGTGTAGCAGTGACAAAGTACATGAAGCGCTTCGGGTTCATCGGAGTCAGCGTGAACCTGGAACAATATTTTATACATTTTATACTGTTTTTCAAACCAGATTTTCCCACCTGTAATGTAAACGAAGTCTGGCTCTAAATGTAAATCGAGGATAATAATTGACGTGATCATTTTCCGTTCTCACATTATTGATGTCGTTGCAGACGTGACCACTCGAATGCTGGGGTGATACGATTGTCTAGACAGATGTCTCTCTGTATGATAATTACGGTCACGTAATAACCCTTTGTTCAGGGCTGGCTCTTGTCTGATGTCCTACTCATGCTCTCATGCTATAAGATTCAAGATTCAAGATTTGTATTTGTCACACAGTTATACAGAGTATATAACCTGCAGTGAAATGGAACCCCGGCCTCCTCCTCTTTGGACTGTGCATTAAATACTAAATTAAAGTTACAATTTAAAAATCAGAAATGAATAAGAAATAATAAGAAATATGAAATTATATGTACAAGAATGTACAAAAACAGATGCACAAAATACGCAGTATGTTACATGTACTAATAAAACAAACTGACTGGAGAGTCTTTATGGATTCTTAAGATGCCTGTATGGTGGTCATGTCCGTGTTGAGGAGTCCGATGGCCTGAGGGAAGAAGCTCCTCCTGAGTCTCTCAGTTTTAGCCGTCAGAAGGTGTGGGGGGAGTCCCTGATGACTTCAGCAGCTCTTGTACTGCATCTCCTGGTGTAGATGTCGAGCAGAGAGACGAGAGCAGACCCGGAGATGTGCTCAGCTAAGCGCACCGCTCTCTGCAGGTCTTTGTGGTCCTGGGCTGTGGAGTTTCCGTAACACACCGAGATGCACCGAGACAGTAAACTTTCTATAGCTCCAGTGTAGAACGTTTTCAGGAGCGCTGGCGAGACCCTGAATTTCCTCAGCAGTCTCAGAACCGGTGCCTGGATTTGCTCACCTGAGCTTGTCCCTATGATAATTAAGCCTTTTTGGGATATGAGCTTGTATAAGTTTACGCTTCTTTGTGGTTTCTCGGTAACATGTGGAACAAGCTGTGGGGTTTTTTTTTTTTTT
>CM040981.1:28359185-28382249 GCA_022985145.1 Pangasius djambal
GTGAGTGATGGACAGACGGAGTGACTGACGGACGGAGTGAGTGACAGAGTGAGTGATGGACAGACGGAGTGAGTGACGGAGTGAGTGATGGACAGACGGAGTGAGTGATGGACAGACGGAGTGACTGACGGACGGAGTGAGTGACGCGTCTCGGCTCAGCAGTGACACTGAGGATCCTATGGTGCGTCCTGTCTGATGCTGGTTGTATGAGTTGTATTCAGCAGTGTGAAGATCATTGCGTTTAATCTGCTGTCAGTAACGGTTTCAGACTTGTACAGTCTCGTTCCCGTTCTCTGCTGCTGGTATCTTTTCCCTCAGGGCGGATTAATCTAAACGTTAGCACACAGGCTAGTCACGCAGGTTTTGTGAGTTTTGTGTACTCGTGCTGTCTCAAATCAAATAAACTGAATCAGTGTGTGTGATTACACACCCAGTATTTGTACATCGTGTGTTCACCTGTGCAGGTACGAGCTGAACACAGACACCGCACTACAGAAGTGCAAATAAACCTTCGGTTGGGGCAAGACAGTGTGTGTGTGTGTGTGTGTGTGTGTGTGTGTGTGTGTGTGAGAGCTTGTTTGGGCTGGTTTGAGAAACCCACACGTTGCATACCAGTGCACCCTTGTTGTTTTCCTCTCCCACTCAGAGGTGTGCAGTGCCTTCTGGGCAAATTCTGTTTCTTAAGCCTACAGTACTGATGAGCTGATCCTTAATTAACACTTATTTAATGATCTTCAGTGATGAAGATGGACACACGGGAAACAGAGGAGTGTGTGTTTATAAACAGGATTGGAATACAGCCTAACAGTGATGTGGATTTGGAGTGTGTGTGTGTGTGTGTGTGTGTGTGTATGTGTATGTATGTATGTGTGTGTGTGTATATGTGTGTGTGTGTGTGTATATACACAGTTACATTTGACTAATTATTTCTGGCAATTAGCAACAGAGCCTAACTGTCTGATGGACTTCATGGAGTGACTGACTGAATGACTGGCCTACTGACTCAATGATTGACCAAGTGACTGACTGAGGAACTGAATGACTGACCAAGTGACTGATGGAGTGACAGAGAGACTGACGGAGAGACGGAATGAATGACTGGCGTAGAAATGTAATGATTGCCTGAGTGACTGACTGAAGGAGTAACTGACCTCCTGACAGTATGATTGAATGACTGGCCTTGTGACTCAATAATTGGCCAAGAGACTGACTTACTGACCAAATGACGGACTGAGTGAGTGAGGAACTGAATGACTGACCAAGTGACTAACTGACATTTACATTTATGGCATTTGGCAGATGCTCTTATCCAGAGCGACTTACAGTTATCTCATTTATACAGCTGAGCAGCTGAGGGTTAAGGGCCTTGCTCAAGGGCCCAGCAGTGGCAGCCTGGTGGTGCCGGGATTTTAACTCTCAACCTTCCAATCTGAAGTCCAACGTTAACGATTAAGTTCATTGTCTTAACCACTGAGCTACCACTTCCCACAATTGAGCCACCACTTCCCTCTTCCCACAACTGACCAAATATGACTGGCCTAGTGACTCAATGATTGTCTGAGTGACTGACTTACTGACCAAATGACTGACTGACCGAATGACTCACTGAGTGACTGATGGACTGACTGCCTGAATGATTGACTGACTGGCGGAGAGACTGAAGTAGTGAATGAATGGCCGAGTGACTGACTCCACTGATGGAATTTCTGACTGATTAACTCACAACCAATCAGATCAGCCTGTACTGCTCTCAGCCAATGAGAACAGACTTTGTTAGTACAGTACCGAGTGTGCTGAGTGACGACGATGAGACATTTTTACGTTAAAAAGGAAGTGAAAGTTTTCTGCACCGTTTTTATCTGTAATCTATAATCAAATGGTGTTTTCTCTCTCTCTCTCTCTCTCTCTCTCTCTCTCTCTCTCTCTTTCTTTCTCTCTCTCTCTCTCTCTCTCTCTCTCTCTGTGTCTGTGTCTGTCTGTGTTCATGCTCATTTCAGCTGTGTTCCAAACACCTTGATGTTCTTATTAGAATTCATTTCTGCTTTCGACTTTGCTTTTGACTGATTTTCAATAAATTCGTTATGTTTCAGAGGTCATGTTGCACCGCCCTGAGAGAGAAACGTCTCTCGGGTGTTAACTGTTGTGTTTTTTACCTCAGAAAGACTAGAAGAAAGAGGAAGGAAAGAGGGACAAAGTGCTCTCCACTAGTTCAGCTCACACAACTTCCTGATTTTCCTCAGAATGAGACGAAACTGCAGAGAAACGAACCAGAAACCAAGAAGACAAGATGTCTCGTTTTGTGTGTGTGTGTGTGTGTGTGTGTGTGTGTGTGTGTGTGTGTGTGTGTATACGTGTGTGTGTTTTAAATTAAACACACAGACTGACTCCAGGTGCTGTATAAAAGCCGAAGTTGCTAATGAAGACAGACAGACAGACATTTAGAAACAGCTGGATGTGGACAGATAAACAGATGATATATTTCTGATTCTTTGAGGGAAATTTGCATTGTTCCAGTGGACAGACAGACAGACAGACAGACACAAGCAAACAGATAGACAGATGATCAGGCAGACAAGCAGAAAGAGAGAAGAACAGATAGACAGTTATATGAAGAGACAGGTAGCTGGACAGGCAGACAGACAGACAGATTCAATTCAGTTTTATTTGTATAGCGCTTTTAGCAATGGACATTGTCACAAAGCAGCTTTACAGAAATAAATGGATTAACAAAAAATATATTATAAATATTTGAATTTATCACTGTGAATTTATCCCTAATGAGTGAGTCAGAGGTGACGGTGGTGAGGAAAAACTCCCTGAGATGATATGAGGAAGAAACCTTGAGAGGAACCAGGCTCAAAAGGGAACCCATCCTCATCTGGGTGCAACTGATAGAAGGGATTTATTTATTTAATCGCACTATTATTGTGCGCTATAAGGACAAATAGTGCAAATGTGCAACCAATAAATTCAGCACCGCAAGAAGTCCGGTTGGTTAAAATCTATCCACTGTCCACTGATGGAGTCCTGAGTACGAAGCTGCTCGTGGCAACCGCAGCCCCAAAGCCACTACAGCAATCGCAGTCCCAAGCCATTACAGTACAGCTCCCCATATGAGATCCCCAAACCATCTCCACAGCCCCCAGGTGGCTGGACAGATGGACAGACAGACAGATGGATGGATGGACAGACAGACAGACAGGTGGACAGACAGACAGACAGATGGACGGACAGAGACAGACAGATGGACGGACAGACAGACAGATAGATGGATGGACGGACAGACAGACAGGTGGACAGACAGACAGACAGATGGACGGACAGACAGACAGACAGATGGACGGACAGACAGACAGACAGACAGACAGACAGACAGACAGACAGACAGACAGACAGACAGACAGACAGACAGACAGACAGACAGACAGATAGACGGACAGACAGATGGGCAGACAGACAGATGGACAAACAGACAGACAGACAGATGGACAAACAGACAGACAGACAGATGGGCAGACAGACAGGTGGACGGACGGACGGACAGACAGAATGTTACAATACATGTTAGAGATACATAAGCAATTTTCTCATAAATGAGACAAAGGAGACATTAGTTGCAAACATCTAAATGTTTTGTTCATCACAGGGACATTTTTCACAGAATCAAACAAATAAAAGATAAAAGAGGAAAGAAGTCGTCTCACACGTAGCTGTCTGAGTTCTGCTCTGCCAGGATCAGATTATTGCAGTCAAACACCAGCTGATTTTCTGATTTAGTTTTTTACCTTATAACAGAAGAAACATGTATTTGTAAAAAAAAAAAAAAAAAAAAAAAAAAAAAAAAAAAAAAAAAAAAAAAAAAAAAAAAAAAAAAAAAAAAAAAAAAAAAAAAAAAAAAAAAAACCTCCACCTGCCCTCATGATGGAATTTTATTTTTTAGAAGAAGGTTTTTTAAAACTGTAAAATGACACAGTTTCTTCTGGATGTGAACCGTCTGTGTTAAAGCAACTTGTTTTCGGAGAAGTCGTGTGTCAGCGGTCTGTCTGAACTATTTTGCAGCAGTTGCAGTTTCCACGTTCATTTTTCTGATGTTGGTTTCCTTTCCCGAGCTCCCTGTCTGACTGTGTGTGTATGTGTGTGTGTGTGTGTTTTCAGATGGATGACGGTTACGTCCTCAGTATCCCCGTCCCGATGATGCAGCCTGGAGGCTCCGACTCGAACCTTTACTCCTCGAGCGACCTGCAGCAGAAGATCCTGAGGGCAAAGGAGCAGCTGAGGGTGGAGCGCATGGAGCAGGACGACAACGTGGCCGAGTTCCTCAAGCTGGTCAACATGGCCGATAAGCAGCAGGTGGCGAGAATCCGGCAGGTGTTTGAGAAAAAGAACCAGAAAACGGTGCACAACATTAACCAGTTACAGAAGAAGCTGGAGCAGTACTACAGACGCATGAAGGAGAGCGAGAACAACAACAATAACGGCTCCTCCAAGAACAGCAGCCCAAGAGACGCAGCTAAAGATCAGACCAAGGACGTTTCCAAGGAGACACCGAAGGATGTGAGCGGCAGCGGGCGCCATCACTGCCTGGACAGATTAAAACCCAGCGCTCCCACAGTGCTACTCACACCGCCGTCCTTCTTCAACAAGCCCAGAGAGTTCGCTAATCTCATCCGCAACAAATTTGGCAGCGCAGACAACATCGCGCAGCTCAAGACCTCGCTAGACGAAGGTGGAGGCCGGATGCTGAGCGGGAGCGCCACCATAGTTGGCCAGTCGAAGTTCCAGAGCGACGACGACGAGTGCTCCACGGGAACCTCAGCTTCGGCGGACAGTAATGGAAATCCTGCAATCCACAAACACGACCAAAACACCATCAACATGGTGATGGAGGAACTTCAGGAGATCCGTCAGTCCCAAATCCGACTTTCTGAAGACTTGGAGGTTCTGAAAGTGGACCTGAGTGGAGACAACTTCCTCACACAGAGGCTCGAGGACGAGAGAGAAAGGTTAGCTTCTTCATCTCCAGGTTTTTAATGTTCAGCGTGGAATCCCAACGGTGGTGTTTCACTCCTCTCTCTCTCTCTCTCTCTCTCTCTCGATCACAGGGTGGAGCGTCTGGAGGAGCAGCTCAATGATTTGGTTGAACTTCACCAGCATGAGATGGCGAATCTGAAGCAGGAGTTAGCCAGCATCGAGGAGAAAGTGGCTTATCAGGCTAACGAGAGAGCCAGAGACCTGCAGGTAACCTCGCACTCGGACAGGAAGTGCAGAATGTCCTGCTAGGACATTTTCACTGACGCTGTTCTGGTGTGTAATCTGGAAAATGAAGACCACAGAACACTGACTCTAAAACTGTGATTGAACTCGCCAGCTCCATACGGTCGTGTCATTACTCTGCAGGTTTACAGTTTTAGCCTCTCAGGATTTAAAATCCCATTTTATAGCGATATTTTATTTCTAAAACCTGTTTTTTAAAGTCTCAGTGTGTTTCTCCTTCATCTCCACCAGGGGGCGCTGATGTCCTGCACATACACTTTAATACTCCAGCTGGAATATGAATTCACAGCACATGCTCTCAGAAACTTTTTCTGCCTTTGATCCAATTATTTATCCAATTATTGTAAATTCATTTAACAAATTCTGACTAATTTCACATAAAAATAAACATTCTTTTGGATTAAAGAGAAATAAACAGTTCAGTAAAGTAAAATGGCTACCATATGAATAAAAAAAAATCCCAGTGAGTCAGAAAATGTACAGAGAAATATTTTATATGTCTGAGATTTTTAAAAAGAAATTATTTACTGAATTAGTAAAATGAATTATAAGATTAGACTGAAGATTAGGAAATAAAGACACTCATGGAGTGAAGGAAAAAACATATTTATTAAATATGAAGGTTAATGATGCAATTTATTTTCTTTTTTTAAATCCGTATCATGATTAGTCTGTTATTTAATAGATTATTTATCTTAACAAACTGTAAATCTCTGTAATATTGAAATATTTGGATACTGAATGTTTGGAAATCTAAGATTTGCTCTCTGGCTCACACTGTGGGGTGTGTGTGTGTGTGTGTGTGTGTGTGTGTGTGTGTGTGTGTTTCAGGAGGTGCTGGAGTCCTGTAACTCTCGGCTGTGTAAGTTGGAGCAGCAGGTGCAGGTGGTGCAGGTGGAGACTGAAGGTGTGTTTGTCCGCGCGCTCCTCGCTAAAATCATTAGTGTGCTGCTGGCCGTCGTCATGCTGCTGCTGGTGTGTGTTTCCACGGCGACACGCTGCATCATGACCGGTATGCGGAGCCGTACGCACCTGCTGGTGACGGTGTTCGGCGCAGTGCTGATCGCTCTGGTCTGGAGGAGCTACGACAGACTGAACACTAACACAGAACTGCATCACTGAACACTAAAGTACAGTACCAAACACTGGACTCGGAACCTGAACCTGAACCTGAACCTGAACCCGGAACTCATCCGTTAATCCTGAACCCTCACACTGGACTTTAAGAGCGCTTTCACTCCTATCTCTCAGTTCGTCAACTCTGAATCAGACTGAAATTGATTCATTTGATTTGTTTGCTATTTGATTCAGTTTGGTTTCACATTGTGCACATTAATTAAACCAAATAAAAAAAACAAAAAGATGGCAGAGGGGGCTGAGCTTTAAACAGAAGGAAAAAAAGAATAAAATTAGACTTTTTATTGGTCAGGAAAATCTAAACAGCCTTTACCAAATGTGAGTACAAATCTTACACAAATCAGTCCTTTCTTTCTTTCTTTCTTTCTTTCTTTCTTTCTTTCTTTCTTTCTTCTCTTAATCACACACACGTCACTTCTGCAGTGCTTCGGCTCAGACAGGCAGCTCAACCCAAAACACACGGCATGTTTGATTCACTTCAGAGTCGAATCACTTTCTCATTAGACCACCTCTCTCAGACGCTCTCGGACCTGAGCGTCATCGCTCGAGTGTGTTCTCGCTGCATAAAGAACCGCACTGAGGGAGAGATCACACCAGGGTTCGGTTCAAACACACTAAACACTGTGTATGTGGAAGTACACAAACTCTCATCACTAGTCCTGGACCTGAACTTCAATCCTGAACCTGAACACTGGGAATGGAGTAACATTTTTGCTCAATGTTGAAATCACAACTTTTTTTTTAGTCATTGCGCAAACAGAACTTTCTTTTTTTTTAAACTTCATTTTGAATTTCAAAGAGACGGCAGGATTTTCGTTCTCAGTTCACCGTTACTTGTGAATCAGGGTGCCAATATTTACGGGTTAGACGTAGCTTTAATGATTTTTGACCTGTGTGATACAGGCACAGGAAAGACACACTTTTCAGCTCTTTCAGCTAAAACAGCAATCAGAACAAATGTGAATAAAAGCGGATTAACCGAAGGGGAAAGGACACGGGATGCTACTTTCGCTTTGCAACTTTATCCACGTGACCTTTGACCTGTGAATTTGAGAACCTCAGACATGTGAGCCACTGGAAAACAAAAGAATGAGGATTTTTGCATTTGTTTGTTGATAAACCGGATGTTTGGTGATAAACGTGCAGGTAAACTGTGTGTAGCTGTTTCGCATTTGCTTTGTGTGTAAACGTCATAATTCTGTTTTTTATATGCATTATGTATTTTGTATATTAGTATTTTTAGTCATGTTGTTTGATTTATTTGATATTTTTCTTTCTTCAGTAATAAAAGTTTAAATACTGATAGAGCTTTTTGTTAAAGTTTGCATCATATACTGATATACTTTATTATGATGTGCATCTCATTCACGTTAAACATCAGTTAGGATTGTATAAACCTCGCCGTGTGGTTACTTTAGTTCAGTGTTAATAGGAGTATAAACACAAACAGACACAAAATAAAGGCACTCATTTCCATTTTATTTGTTTCTGCACTGGGACATTGACCCCTCCGTGTATTAGTGTTGGAGTTTTTTTCTCTTTTTCTCTGCTACAGTGGGTGTAGTTTCCTCGGTGGCCACATAGGGGCGCTCTGCATATAAACGTGGAGAGAAAGGCGGTGCTAGAATTTAATCTGCTTCGTGCCTTCGATGTTATGAGAAGAAAAACATGCTCCCGTTTCATAATGTCGCAAACGAAGCTGTCTGGGAGCCGAAAGAGTCGACTTTTCTCAGTGAGGGGAGTCAAAGGATGTGTGTTTTGCGCACACACACACACACACACACACACACACGCACTGTGATTTACATATTAACTGAAAGCAATGGTTCTCTGAGAGAAGCCACTTCATGGCACACTGGACGAGAGACGACTTGCTCGTTCCGTTGTCAGGAACAGGCTCACATTTCCTCCCTTCTGAGCACAAGACGAACGTCGCCATCGAAACAGTGGCTCATAAAGTCATTCTGCAAGAGCACAAACACGGCTGGGGTCATAAGTTCACATACGCCTTGTAGAATCTGCAAAATGTTAATAATTTTTAAAAAATAAGAGGATCATAAAAATTGCATGTTGTTTTTATTCAGTTCTGCCCTGAATAAGTGATTTCACACAGCAGATGTTTGCATCTCGTCCACAAAACACAATAATAACTGAATTTACACACAGGAACCAGTGCAGAAGCCTCCATGCGCTCGATTATTAACACTGTGTGTGTTTCCTGATGATCAGCGACTGTTTTTATGTTTTGTGAAAGTTGTTCATGAGGCTCTTGTTCATCCTGAGCAGTTAAACTGCACACTGTTCTTCAGTAAAATCCTCCAGGTCCTGCACCTTCTCTGCTTCTCCAGCATCTTCTGCGTATTTGACTCCTTTCCAGCAGAGTTTCAGCAAAGCCAGTGAGACGGTATAAGGACAGTCAAACCATCAGACCGTTTATTTCCTGCAAAACGTCATCGACGGTTTACTCCTTAATTCCTTAAAATCTTTTTTTTTATCTTTAAATCTTAAAGGATTTTGCACATTGATTGGCCTGTACGAAGCCTGCTGAATGTGACTCGTCTTTATATTTGCCTGTGTTGTGTTCTGTAAAACGTCATATCAAGATATCAAGGCAATTACGGCTTCGCTGCTGATGTATCCGTGAGGGACTGTTCACATTAGCTCTGGAAGTTTTCTGTTCGTGTTGGCCAGGATGAACTTCCTGTGATAGCTGTGATGTTTGAGATTGTTTTATTGTGGTGCCTTTGCCACAGTTTTCAGGTCCGGTTCAAGAGTCGAAACTGTTGGTCACAAGATAAACCTCAGCACGCTGCTGCACTGCTTGCTAAATATAACACCAGAAGCACTCGTATTATTATTTTCTCCTTGTTTTTAGTACGTAAGTAAGTCAAATGTACTTATATAGCACTATTCAAGACAGTAGTCACATAGAGCTTCACAGGATATAAAAAAACAGTAAAGCGGTATGAACATAAACAAGAGTAACAACACATTACAACATAACACACAGCCGTAAAATAAAACATAGCATAACCAAAAAAAAAAAAAAAAGCACATCACTCAGTATAAGCGATGTGAAAGCCAGCTTGTAAAAATGAGTCTCTAAAAGTTTCTTAAAACCTGACTCGGAGTGTGTCGAGCTCAAAGGAAGATCATTCCAAAGTCTCCTTTAGTTCTTAATGATTATTTTGTACTTTTTTAAGATGTGTAAACCAGTTGGACAGTGCATGACGCTATTGTTCGATACTGATATGCAATGAAATGCTGATTAGGTAAAGACACTCCTGGGGGAAAAATGGGCCAAGCCCCAAAATGGCACAATATGAAGCTTTTAATGTTCTTCAGAACAAATGATTGGTGAGGAGATGAGCAGGAATGAAGCAGATGCGCTCCTGAGAGCTCCTGAGCCTCCACTCGCTGGCTTCCTTTCGCTGTCTGGGGAAAAGCTAGAAACAGCGAAATTCACTTCTACAGCCTTCTTGTACGTGAAATCATGATAATGATGAAACTGTTTGATGTAAAATTCAAACTAACGCATGTCTGGGTGTACAAACTTTTCCAAAAATGTCTTATGGGATTTTTTTTCTTAAATAATATGGGATTTTTTTAATAATGCCAGTGCTTTGTGTCATGTGTTATTTCATGAGTGACATTAATCTTCTAATAAAATAAATGTTGGTCTTCTTGAGAAGTAATGTCTCTGAAGACGTCTAGGTTTCCGGCTCATCGATAATCAACACACACACATAGATGATGCACGTCCACTACATCCGTTGGTGCCTGTGAAGCTGTAGCTGGTCATGAATAAAACTTGAGATCACGCTGCAGAATGAGCTTTAGCTTTAGTTTGTGAAATGGATTATGTTTTAGAAGCGATATAAACATGGCTCTGTGTGTGTGTTCTAGATCTTTTCACTATTCCATGACCCCCAGTTTGGACCTTAATACAATTTTTGGAAAAAACGCTATTACAGAGACACAGTGTCCTGCAGGTATTCCAGGGTTTTGACCTGCTGCTGTGGATGATGACGATGATGATGATGATGATGGGTTTCCCTCTGATATGACCCCTGATATTACAGTCAGGACCCAGTACCGCTTTTATAACACATCATCATCATCATCATCGTCATCATCATCATCATGTTCCTCTGTCCGTTCCTCATCTGCACCACCATCTTAAAGTTCATTCCACTTAGTGATGGGAATTACGCCTCTTTTCACTGAATCATTTCAGTTACAGCTGATGCTCCACATGACTCCAGACTTACTCATATCTACACCACAGAGCTGCTGAGTTCTGCGCTCTGATTGGTCAGAAGGTGTTGATTAGTTCTCTATAACAGCAGCTCTGACAGTAGCGCAGGTTTATATTAATGCACTCGTTCTAATACGATACCGTTTCTATAGCAACGGCTCATTCACAGGGACTCGTACAGATTAAAGCAGATTAAAAAATGAGATTTGTGCGGAGATGTTTGTGTAACGTGTATGGAAGGAGTCTCCAGTGTCAGCGCTTTGTAACAGTCAGAGGTGAAGCTGTAACTTTAAGTTTTCCGACGTCTTCAGGACAGACGAGTTTACGCTTCTTTGCGGTTTCTCGGTAACATGCGGAACAAGCTGCGATTTATTTTTTATTAACTTTAAGAAAGAGAATATATGATGTAAGTGAGAACAGGAAATAACTATAAACTGATGTCAAGTAGGACATGTCATCTTCAATAAATAAATAATCGTAATCATTAGTAAATTGCTGTGGTATAAGAGGAATAAAACACTCGGGGGCGTGCTGTTAGAGGAAAATAATCAGCTTTAGGGTGGTAACATTAACTCCACATTAACACACAGTGTTTATTACTGACTTAACGACAGTCTCTACTCGTACAGCGTACGCCTGAGTTTAGGAGCTGACAGAGTTGCGTTACTTTACTTTAGCTAGTTATCACACTAACAAACCAGCTAGTTAGCACATCAGGCAATTAGCTAGGTAGCTATACTGTACAAAGTGCTGATGAAATCAGTTAAAGTATATTTTGTTGTTGCTGATGACAAGGAAAGGATGAGGCTCACATGGCGTTATGTTCTTCAGTAAATGAAATGGCAAATAAGTGCATTATTCTGAGCAAATATATAAGCAATGACTAGCGAGGAAACAGCTCAGAGAAGAGTGTGTGTGTGTGTGTGTGTGTGTGTGTGTGAGACAGAGAAGATGTCCTTTTCACTCTTACTGAGAAGACTATAAAGAAGCGAATCATTTTTTTCCCAGTCGATGTTGAAGTGAGTAAAGTGTGTCAGCGCTGAGGGACAGGACTATTATCCCTTATCTCTCGAAATAACCCATAATTGCAGTGTCACATTATAATGTGTTCAAATTGCTAATATCGAGCGCTATTGTGATGTGGTAAAGAAGCGACCAATCAGGTGTAATTTGCACATATTAATGGCATTACCTGCGTTATGTTCTCCCCTGGTTCTTAGTGAGTGTGAGCAGGATAATTAAACCTGAACTCAGGCTTACACAACAGGTGAGATCTTCGGGGGAAATTATTATCCGGCTCGTTATTTGTTCCGAGCTCAAAGCATACAGAGAGGTTTTATTGGGTCTTTTGAACTACTTAATGATCGCCGTGACTAATATACAATCCTGTGACTAATATGTAATCCTTAGGTATACAGATAATTAACTTAGTCACGTTGTAAGCATTTTCAACAATTAAAAAAAAAAAAAAAACAAGCTTCCAAACACACCTCTGTTACGTTCTCGCTGTGCAGAACCGCAAGCCTGCAGAAAGAGGACGTGAGGCTGAACCCGTCTCAGTAGCGACTATAAACACTCAGACATTCTGAAAACTGTAATGAGATTTCATCTGATTACGATGCGTCATGTTTCCAAATCTGGAGGCCGTTTCACTGACTAAATTTGAAACAATTAAAAAATAATGAAGCTGATTTTTATCTATCGAGTGAATAGTTTTCAATTCAATTCAATTCAGTTTTATTTGTGTAGCGCTTTTAACAATGACACTGTCACAGAGCAGCTTTACAGGATTATATAAATTCAGGATATAAATTACAAATGTATAAATTTATCCCTAATGAGTGAGTCAGAGGTGACGGTGGTGAGGAAAAACTCCCCGAGACGATATGAGGAAGAAACCTCGAGAGGAACCAGAGTCAGAAGGAACCCATCCTCATCTGGGTGACGCCGGAGAGTGCGATTATAAATCATTACTCTATAACTGTGTGCTACACGGACAAATAGTGCAGTTGTGCAACCAGGAAATTCATTACAGTTTACACATGAAGTCTGTTTTGTTGAAGTTATCAACTGTTCACTTGAGCACAAAGCTGTTCATATCAACTGAAGTACGTTTTCTTGGAGTTTATGGAGCCGTGATTTCAGCAACAAGCGCTATTTAACTCAACATTTACACAATTTTATGCAAACTAAGTATGATCCAATCCAAACGACTGTCTCAAGTCCTGTGGAGCGTGTGGTCCGGCGGTTCTTGGGTTCCTCACTCACAACTTCAGTTCCTACCTGCAGTTTAGTTCCTGCACAAATGGAAGAAAAACGTATAAGCATGGTTTCATCTTCTCCTGTCGTATACGACGTCTGAATAAAAGTGTTCAGAGACGTTAGGAAGAAAAATAAAGCTTGGAAGGATGTAGAAGAGATTGTTGGTATCTTTGGCGAGGGAACGTAGCTAGTACAGTTAGCTCGCTTTGCTAATCTAATCTCAGAATGAGGACACTATGAGGAACAGAAGCTGCTAAACTTTACAAACTGCTGCTTTAAATTAGTCATTGGTTTTAAAAAGAAAAATAAAACCACCAAATGTCCAAATGTCCAGTTATTAACAGAGAAGCTTCAGCAGGTCCGGTTCTTCTCTCTCTTTACTTTGCTGTGGATTAGCAGGCTAAAGAAAAAGAATGGAATTAATGAATAAAATGTGTTTTGTTTTTTGTTTAGTGGGATCATATTTAGCCCAGTATAACCTTTCGTTTTGTAAATGGTGCCTTTACACTAAAGCTTTGACCTTATCAGCATAGTTCATATTTCATCTAGGTCCATTTTTTTGTTTATTTTTATTCCGTTAACACTGAGTGATATTGAGAGCAGAGAAATGTTTCCTGCAGCTTTGTCAGGGTCGATAATACGTGAAACTTAATTTTACCCAAATTGAGAAGCCTAAACCACATTTCTAATGATTGTTATGGAGGCACTGACAGTAGGCAGAGAGCACACTGCTGGTGTTTCTTTAGAATTAGTGTCCAGAAGAACATGACGAAGCGCTCGTTAAAGCCGTGTTTAGAGCTCGTTCAGGTCTCATCACTGCAGCTCTGCTTCTCAAAACTTACACGTGCCCTGAGCATGCCAAACACCAGCAGATGGAGTTCTCAAGGCTCCTCGTTTTATTCATTATCCTCTAACTGAAATAAAAATAAAACAACAAATAAAACAGCAAACCTGAAACGGTTATGTACAATTATCAAATATGAAAAATGACTGGCGCTTGATATAATTTTGTGTTTCATTTTAATCATCCCACACTGCTGTTGGTCGTCAGAAGGTGTTGATTAGTTCTCTATAACAGCAGCTCTAACAGCAGCGCAGGTTTATATTAATGCGATCGTTATGATATGTTTTCGTTTCTATAGCAACAGCTCATTCACAGGGTTAGACTCTCCATGACGACGGGCGCAATTGTTCTGTAAAGAGACGTTTATTTAACATTTATGGAAGGAGTCTCCAGTGTCAGTGATGAGGTAAAGCTGTAACTGATTTCCGACACACAGTGTTCGTTAACTCTCTAGATATCCAGATAGATATTTAGAATTCATGTTTCATTGTAAGCACAGAGAATCAGGATTGTCGAGCTGATCACGCACCAGCTGACCAATTTATGGTGTTAATATAGTAGCTACGCTCGTTAGGTTTAGCTTTTACTAGCTAGTCGTTACATAAACCTTTACTCATGAGATGACATCGAGCTGGTGTTTTAACTAGAACTGAATTTTCTTTGTGATGTTTTAGTTTAGCCCTTCATACTGCTAGCTAGCTAAACACTCAGTATATTCGGTCTATACTGGGCTTGATGTGAGAATTATTTTCTGTTGAAATGTTCACTTTGTTTGTGAGCTTTAATGCACTTTGGCAGTGTAAGAGAGAGAGAGCTGTGTTTTTGCGGACAGGATGTTTTGAAGCCTGTAGATGTTACTGCTAAAGTTTTAGTGCACAGGACCCGATGTGGCATTAGATCTGTGTGAGATCTTGCGGGAAAGCAGCATCATGACAGATGACAGTGGGGAAAAAAGCCCATCGAGGCCACGCTAGCTCACACTGTCACCTTCTCTCACACTTCCAGTGGCTAAAGAGCGGAGGGGAAAAAAGGCCTGCTGACTTTTCCTGCTTTTAGAGCAATCTCCACCAATGGCACCATCAAAGGAAATGGGCCACATTCACAAAATATAAATGATTAGCTCTGTTATAAGGAAAGATGAGGCTTAAGAAAAGAGGCGCGAGGCTGCTGGATGTGCCGGGCTCATTGTCGAGCGTGAAAAACAGCACGGGTGCATGCAAGTTCCACCTCAAAGGGAAGGGATTACAGGAACACAGCTGGACAGAATGCCATAAAGCCACAATACCACACTTTTAGCCGTGCGTGTTTTCTCTTGGGAGCCTCACAACATCTGATTAGCATTAAAGTAGTGGATTTGTGGCAGTCCTGCTATTACGGCTAATATGATATCTATTACTGATTGTATCACACGTCACACTCGCTGATGGTTCTGCAGCAGATTTGGTGTAGAAGAACCATGTCAGTGCCACGTCAGTACATTGAATACGAATTAAGTAGTAAATAGTGTTTACTACTACTACTACTACTAGTAATAATAATAAATACGATTAATAATAAAAATATGAATATGTTTAAATAAATAAAGTCTTTTTCATTTTACAATATCCTTGACAGGAGGAAGGAAGGAAGGAAGGAAGGATAAAAGCATTAGGGAAATAAATCAGGCCTGTTTTGATGTATAAAGAGGAGGTAATGAAGATGTCGTTGAATGTTCTGAGCTCCAGATCGTGTTTACGGCTTATCTCAGAGAAGTACCTCATGCTGATGAGGAAAATATGGAGTAGAACGTGAAGAAAAATCTGAGATGGAAGGATTTAAGTGAAGAATAACGTCAAGAGCGTCACGAATAACGCTCAGAGGAAAAGGAGTTGCTGTGTTCAAGGGTAGGATGTGATGTGATGTCAGTTTGTAAGTATCATGAAAGGAAATTTCTATTGAAATCTCATCACCTATTTGGTAACACTTGTTGTAATCCCTTGGACTATCACAAAAAAAAACCTATTATAAAAGGAAATTTGATTACAGCCCATATCTAAGGAAACGAACTGTCCTCTAAAACTTGTCCCTGGTAGGTTACTGTGTCCCACTTGTTCCAAAAAAAAAGTTTGTGAAAAAAAGAAACATGTATTTAGCAGAATGAGGACTATGTATTTACCGACTGTACACCTGCACCAACATGATAGATCAGGGTCCTTCAAATCTGGCCCTTGAGACCCATTTTCCTGCAGAGTTTAGCTCCAACACTAATCAAACACACCTGAACAAACTATCCAAGGTCTTCAGGATTACTAGTAAATTACCGACAGGTGAGTCTGGAGGTTGGAGCTAAACTCTGCAGATTTGAAGAACCCTGTGATAGATCACGCTTCACTGTTGCTAATATCAAATGTAGTAACATTTTAGACCTCACTGACAAGCATAAGCTATTGTACATCAATCATAAACATAATTACTGTAAAATACTACTCATTTTTATTATTGGTTACGCTTATATTACATCTGTTCATTTCTCAAAACGCACGAATAAAGTAGGCTTTTCCCCTGATCTGTACAGCAGAGAATACTGCGCTACTATAGACGACTTATTTCTGTGAAAATTTCAGGTTCGTATCTGTTCCCCCACCAGAGATATTCAAAATGATTGGATTTTTAAAAAATCGCACTTTCTCTCCCCCATAAAAAGATAAGAGAAATCTCAAACCTGAAATGTTCTGCATGCGCACTATACTTACCTACATGCCCCATAAAAATTAAGACTGAGACTTGAACCCTTCCCATCATAAATTGACTGTAATAGTGGAACTGTGTCTAAGTCTAAGGAACAAGAATGTGCAAAATGTGCTCTAGAGATCAGTTTTTGTTCCAAGGAGCTGAGACCATCCTGAGCCGAGATACTGAGGTTTTTCCGTAAACAGCTGTATAACCACAATGTGCTGTGTGCCATGACACAAAGATGGCTGTCGTGGTTAAACCAAGTGAAGTAAAAAAAATAAAATAAAAAATGCTGGTTTTGCAATGCCAATATGTAGAGATAATCACTCAAAGGAAATTAGAAAAATTATAAATAGTCAAGCAACCAATTTTAATTGTTCAATTGTTCAATTATTGGACCACTTGAGATGGACTGACTCACAGCACAATTCAGATTGAAAGATCATAAGGAGGAAATAAATGACAAATCACATTTAGAAATACTTTTTAAAAAAATGTGCAAAGTGTCAGCAGAAGTGTTTTAGGACTGGACAAAAACATGGCCAAATTTGGAGCTGATCATTTTTGTAACTGAGTGAATTTAAAAGTACAGTGCAATAAGGATTGAAAGTTATATAACGTAAACACTAAAAACTTCATGTTTTCTTGTGGTTCTATTCTTCAAGTCCAGCTGCAGGAAAATAAACAGCTCCAGCTGTCTTTATGAGACAGAGGCGTGATCTGTAAGGATGCTGGAACTAAAATTAGCCCTCGTACAGTCATTTCGTTGTAAAATGTCATGAGCATTAGTGACATCTGAAAACAAAACTACTGAGATGACGCATCCGTCCTTGAGCTCACGGCGTACAAGAGAAAACACAGCGTGTGTGCTGGGTAAGAGCTGAGAGATTCCCAGGCTTAGAGATGATTCCGAATTTTCTATTTATGTATAAATGTTTCATGAGCACATTTTTGCCCAAATAACTTCTTAAAAAGCTTTATATATCAGCATTAAACTCTAACTTATATCAGTATTAAAACATCAAACATCTGATGACAGGTACACAGGCCACGCCTCTTTCACTGAGACCGACAGGTACACAGGCCACGCCTCTTTCACTGAGACTGACAGGTACACAGGCCACACCTACTTCACTGAGACTGACAGGTACACAGGCCACACCTCCTTCACTGAGACTGACAGGTACACAGGCCACGCCTCTTTCACTGAGACTGACAGGTACCCAGGCCACACCTCTTTCACTGAGACTGACAAGTACACAGGCCACGCCTCTTTCACCGAGACTGACAGGTACACAGGCCACGCCTCCTTCACTCAAACTGACAGATACACAGGCCACGCCTCCTTCACTGAGACTGACAAGTACACAGGCCACGCCTCTTTCACCGAGACTGACAGGTACACAGGCCACGCCTCCTTCACTCAAACTGACAGATACACAGGCCACGCCTCCTTCACCGAGACTGAGAGGTACACAGGCCACGCCTCCTTCACTGAGACTGACAGGATGTTTGTGAAAAAGGAGTAATTAGAAGCATAACAGTAATTTTAGCTGAAATGTGGGTCACTGCTGAAGAAAACAGGACGTCTCGGAGGAAACAGAGGTAAAGATGGTGAAAGCTGGGCCGTTCTGTCTCTCTGTAAAGACGTAAGGACGAAGAGAGAAATGTGTGAGTCATGGTGTAATGGCTCAGGTGAGTCACGCACGTTCCTTTGAGGTTGTCTGGATGTGGTCTGGATGCAGATCCTCTCTGTTCAGCGTTCCTAAATGATACTGCTTCCAGAAGCTACTGTGAAAATAAAACAGCCCCCGGTCTCGATGCTAATCGCTTTACGCTGTCGGCTTGTGGACGTTACGGTGACATCATAACCTCGTATTCACAGACTAGCAGAGACGTCAAGCTAGCGATTAAAAAAAAAACACAACAACACAGAGGAGTTAGTCTAGCTCGATTTTACCTCAGCCTCAGAAGCTCCACCCACAAGACAATCTGATTGGCTCTCTTCAGAGTATACACACTTTTGTGCACCAGTTTCTGACAGACTTTGAGACTTTGGGAGTCACGTGGTTTTTACACACCTTTAGTGATTTTAAAAAAGAGCCTAGCGCTTTTTGAGCAGGCGTTAATGTGAACTGAACTCGGTACGGCTCTCCAGCTCGCATCACAGCTGCTGATTTACGAGCTGAGAGCAGATTCGCTCGACTCACCAGCAGCGTGTAAAGGCTGACTGTGTTGCGTTTGTAACCAATCACTGATCACGATTTCTTCCCAGTGACCAATCAGTGAGCACCACTCTTTGTCCCACCCTCGCACCTCGTCGTTCTTCAGTTTAAACTCTCTTCTTGGAGATATTTACAAGTAATAAAAGCGAGTAACCGTTTCCTTCATGTCCGGCCACCTTTCACGACGACTCACTACTTTTTGTCTGTGCTCTTGATCGAAAGTAAAGTATTTTGCAAATGTGTAAAAGTTTAGTTTGCAGTACCATAACCAAAGATGACATATCTATAAGAAATAAATTATAATGTATTATTCTCTATTCTGATAAAACTCTATTCCTTTCTAATTTATTATATTCTAAGTGAAAAGCTTCCTTCTTCATGTACACTAATTTGTAATTTGATGTGCCAATGATCATGATGAATATGTAAATTAGTCTATGACGTCATCTAGCGACTTGTAGCTATTTTTTTTGAGCGTGCTTTAGTTACTTTCCCCTGAAAAGAGTTGGCAAATCTGGTTTCGGAGGATTAAAAGGAACTTTTGGAGCAAGATTGAAAAAAAAAAAAACTTCATGGCATCAAAGATGGCATTTAAAAGATATTAGAGAGTTTTATTTGAACGTGTTAGCGACGGGTGAAGTGAAATGAGCTCGAACCTCAGAGACTCAGCTGTTTTGCTAAATGAAACACATTGAAACTTGGTCAATACTAAAAGATTCAATGATTCAAACACTGAACTTTTATTTTTTATTTTATTTTTAATTCTGTTTAAACTGTTTACATTGTTTAAACACATATTCCTGTAGCTAGGCTACTAGATTATTTAAAGATTATTTTTTTAAAGTTTATTCAGATCTTATCTGTTTGACATCTTTACCAAATTGTCCCATATAACAATTTAAACTTCATTTTTGTTGTTCCTCCATTAGCATGAATGTAAATATAGTAAAACTAACACCACCGTTTTCTATCACTAACGTGAGGGGGGCGTTACACACAGTTCCCGCCATTCAGTCACGTGTCTCTTCTGGCCAATCACTGCTGAGTTTTTCTAACGCTTGAACGTTGCAACGTTGCTTTTAGCCAATCAGATGACAGCTTCATGAAGGATTCGGGATTCGATGTCAAAAACATTCGATTCATTATTTTTCTTAAAAATAAACTTTAATAAAATCTCTTTCAGACATTTCACAGTACAATGTTCCACATTACATTTGAATATATATTAATAATCAAGAGTTTCTCTTCTCATTTCAGACATTGCTGGTTTGTTTACAGAGTCGTTTCTTGATTAGTGGAGTCGATTCTCTGATTTCAAGCATTTGGAAATGACATTCGGCTCTGAAGCTTTGGAGTCGATTCCTTCACAGTGAAGCTCGTTCAACTCAAAAAGGGAGATTATTATTGCTAGGGCCTGTTATTTAATTAGTTAGAATTATGTATTTGAAGTGGTTTGCTTACAGTATTACCTTTTTTCCACTTCATTTTTATGTATAAAAACGCGTTCTTTAATATTCCTCGTTAAAAACATTAGTTCTGTGAAGCATTAATGAGTAGAAGATGATTAACAAAACAATTCATATGATATCTTGTGTCTCTGAGGTATTATGAAGAGTTCTTGTCTTTCATACAATCAATTATAAAAGTGTTTAATGTCTTTATTTAATATTTTACACGATATCCTTTATGTTGGGGTAGGAAATGAGAAACGAGAGAAGAATCGACTCTTCGAATCGACTCCATTGAGTCACAGCAGAGGTAAACGGAACCTGAGACGAACTTCCGGTGTTTAAATCTTCATTAATATATATATGTATATATAATTTTTTAAATTATATTTTTAAATGTAATTTATGTCAGTGTAATGAATAAGTTTGAAATATTGCCACTGTTAGAAAAAGCGAGTAAATGTGTCCCAGGTTTTTATTTGTAATTGTTTAAACTGCTGTAACGGATCTCAGGTGCAGCTGCAGCACAGAGTGTTTTAGGAAGTCCTTTTTAAAGCCCACAGCTTTCACTAAGTGAGAAAAAGTGAATAAAACACTTTGTCACGATGACAGAATCTGCATCAAGGTAAAATACCTGAAAAATATAATCTATAGAGTGTATTTAATAGTTATAATAACATATTATCTGTGCTTACATACACACAAGAACTCATTTGTGATGATATTTGAATGATTCTGGATGTGTGTGTTTGGATAAACACCTTCCAGGCATGTCATTATTCTTATTATTAATGCTTATTACTAATGTTTAGTTTTTCTCTGTTTATAGTTACATTTAATGTTCTACAAAACGAGTTTGTTCCTGTTGTCACTTATGTTACAGCAGCTATACACACTCGTTCCCTCACCAGCCTCTCTTTATTCTCTCTCTACAAGTTAATAAGAGAAGAAGAAAAAAAAAAACGTAGCTTGTTACGCATGTTACCACAAAGAAGCGTAAACTCCTCCGTCCTGAAGATGTCAGAAAACCTAAAGTTACAGCTTTACCTCTGACACTGGAGACTCCTTCCATACATGTTACATAAACACATTTCTTACAGAAACTTCAGCATATCTCTGTGAATGAGCCGTTGCTATAGAAACAATAACATATTAGAACGAGGACATTAATATAAACCTGCGCTGCTGTCAGAGCTGCTGTTATAGAGAATTAATCAACACCTTCTGACCAATCAGAGTCCAGAATTCAGCATGTTTATGAGTGCTACTGAGGGCGAGTGTGTTTCTGTTTTAAAATCGGGTGTTATGTGCTTTAGGGGAAGTCAGTGAAGGTGTGTTAACATCAGTATTAAAATTCAGGGCAAGCTCTGAGTTCACTTGTGATCCACACATTAACACTTGTGACCTTATTAACTCTTTCTCTCCGCTCAGACCGGATCAGGAGCAACCGAGCAGCACCCTGAATAAACTCTCAGATCAGCCAGACTGGAGAGAAGCCCAGCGTTACGCTGTCGGCCCTCGAACCGTCATCATGCTGCACGCGAATCTGCTGTCACGCAGGAAACAGGAATATAAAGGTCATGAACACAGAGCAGACTGCTGGTACGTGTACCATAAAAAAAAAAAAAACAGAAAACACCTTTATGCTGCTGTGAACAGACTCAAATAAATCAGTTTCCTTTGTACTTTTTCACTGCGGAGGTAGAAATGTTATTTAAACCATTAATCCTGCGTTCATTTTCTACGTACGTGCAAAACACGACGCCACGAGTTCAGCAGCAAGCGACATGTGCAATAAGATTTTCTTAATTCTACTCAAATTAGCTATGAAACTTGTGAAGCGACAAATCCAAATGATCGCCTCAAATGTTTCCTCGGATGTTTCCTACGGCACGTCTGGTCCGACGTTTCTTCAGTTCCTCACTCACAGCTTTCATCCCTAACTGCAGTTACTTCCCACACAAATGGAAGAAAAGCTAATAAACGTGGTTTCATCTTCTCCTCTCATATACGACGTCTCATCAGACGTGTACAGAGACGTTACGGAGAAACATAAAGCTTGGAAGGAAGTAGCAGAGATCGTTGGTGGTGAGAATGAAGCTAGTACAAATGAAGCTAGTACATTTAATTTGCGTTTAATTAGTTAGCTGTAGAAGCTGTGAATAGCTCCTACTGTATCTCATCATAGCTAAAAAAATAAATAAATAAACGCTGGACAGGCCACGCCCACAAGCGACAAACTACCAGAACAGTAAAATATGATTACGTTTTCGGTTTCTGGTTCACATTTTCATTTCCTGATCCAGCTCTGACTCTAATCAAAGTCAGAAATTATATATCTAATGATTAATAATAATAATAATTATAATAATAATAATAATAATAATACAGTTTAAGGTCCTGTTTTTGTTACATTTCTGTGTGAAATTCTCAGGAGTTGCTCTTTAATGTGTTTTTTTTTGTTTTGTTTTGTTTTAAATAAATTTAATGCAGCGTGCCTCGGGACGGTTCAGGAGCATGCGTCCATCACAGGTTCACTTCAGCTCCTCAGAGCGGTGAGGAACATCTCCACAGGGAACAGACTGAAGAAATCGCAGAAGGTGTCTCTCGCTCGTCAGAGAAACGGGTGACGAACACTGAAGAGCAGAGTTTCTCTCCAGGGTGGAGTTACGGTGAAAGTCGTGATGATGACCGGCCCAGAGCACATCTCCTCCTTTTCTCCATCCTCATCCTTCTCCTCCTCACTCTCTTGGTGTTAATCCCCTACATGAAATGCGCCCCGAGGTCCTGGTGCTTTTAGAGATATTTCAGCGTTAATGTGCGCTTTGATCACGAGTGCAATCCTTCATCCTGAATAAATAAAGAATGAAATATTCACACGCGGCGTTTCCCAGCACACTCCTC
>CM040981.1:28407804-28419863 GCA_022985145.1 Pangasius djambal
CACACACACACACACACACACACTCCACTGAGTTTCAGTACATTAGTGTGTTCTGCAGGTTTACATTATTGTTTATTGAGATATAAACCTTATTCCTCATCTTTATACTCTTTATTTATATTTTTATAGTTTTTATATTTTATATCGTTTTCCTTTCCTTGACATTTTTCAACATAATTTACATAAAACCTTTATTTGTGTCCTTTTTATATTTATTTATATATTCAGTTTAATAATTAACATATTATATAAATATAGTTATTATTTTTTATCCTGTTTATGTTATTTGTGTGTCTGTGTACACACATATATACACATTTATTTTATAATTTTATTACATTATATTATTTTACATCATTTTAATTTTTTTTATTTTATTTTTATATCTTTTATTTAGATTTTAGTTTTTTTTTAAACATCTCTGTGACTTTATATTTCGGTTTTAACTGCAGACGCTTGATATTTAATTTGAGGGTTGTGACAATTTATGTATAATTCGTTTTGTATTTTTTATTATTTTTTAATATTATTATTATTATTATTATAAAAGAAATTGACTGACACTAACTGCACTGATTCTGTGAATATGTACGAAACGTTTGCTTTATAAATCTTTTTAATAATAAAGACGCTGTTCTGTTTTTTCCTGTTTGTGTGTTTTCGGTTGTTTCGGTTGTTTATATTCAGTGTTTAAATGTTTAGTGTTTGGTGTTTGTGCCGTTGCATTTAAATGATCCATGTGTTTATTTAGATGTTGTGTTATATTTATTTTATTTGTCTGAGCCCTTGTTGTTTATTAAAGAGAGAGAGAGAGAGAGAGAGAGAGAGAGAGAATTGTATTATTATTGTTATTATTTGTTTTATTTTATTTGAAATAAACGCCACGGTTGTGTTGCTTGTGAAGTGTTGTGATTTTATTTGGAGACTCGGGTGTAGGGTGAACCTCTGTGTATCGATTCGTGTGTTCTTGACGTCAGACGTGTGTGTGTGTGTGTGTGTGTGTGTGTGTGTGTGTGTGTGTGTGTGTGAGAGAGGGTTAATACGGACGCTTTTGCCGTGATGGGAGCGGTTTGGAGCTGCAGTCGTTTCTCACAGCGGGAGTTTATCGAACCGGGAGTCCTGGTGTTCCTGATGGGGATAAAAACAGACGACAGCCGGACACATCACACACCACTACGCCTCACAGGAACAACACGGTCAATACTTTTATTACGCTTTAAACTTTTATATGAACTAATGTTTGCTGATGATATGAAGGTAGTAAAGAATGTGTTTTTCGCTGCTAGATGCCTCGCATGCAGGTTTTATGGACGTGCTCGGTGCTGATTGTAATTTTGTTCACGGAGTCGCACTGCATCCAGAAGGTAAAAGCTTTACTTCTTCATCATTAAAATGAGGATTGTTCTGTTTTGATGTCTCTCGTTGTTTCTCCAGACGACTCTGACTAAAAACTGGGGACCGCAGTCGATGCTGTACCTGAAGGGGAAATGTGAGTGTTCGCTCTTTTACGCAATTAACACGATCGATGCCAATAAGCACTGATTATTCACTGCGCTTCCGAACAACTAGTCAGCTCAAGCACCACTAGAAATAAAAACAACGTACTTTCTTGAAGGTTTTTCACTAGAAGTAACTATTCCCTGTTATTTTTGTCCCAAAGAATATAAAGTACACTTTCTTTACTTGAGTAATGAATTATTATAGACGTGTTTAGTCTGAGATGTAAAGATTTCTTTCTTCTTCTGTACTGCAGCGTTTATCCTCCATTTTAGGAAATAAATGTCACCTGCTTTTATAGGTGACTTCAATTCATTGTCTGGAATAAATCTGTAAACTTTTAAATCTGTAAACTGCTTTTAAATCTTTTCACTTTACAACGCAACAGGACACAGATGTGAAACTCGATGCAGCTGGGAACGAGCGTCAGGGATAAAGGATTATTAAACGGTTGATTATATTCACTGTCCTGTACTCCATTTTGTACATAAATCACCGTAACGAATCCACAGCACTTGTAATATCCGCCCACTCGACTCCTGCCTCTGCTTCTGCTTCTGCTTGGTGTGGTCTTGTTCGTACAGTATTTGAGAAGCAGCGCGTTTAACGGAAACGTCTCACTGATCTCTTCTTCCGCAGATGGTAGGAGATATATTCCAGACAGCGATGCTGATTTTTATAAATCAGCTCTGAAAAGCTTGTACGCAGTAATCAGAGGTATGAACCATGCGGTCCATCAGCAGAACTGAATAATTATATAATGTTTTTACACTTTATTTTCTTTACATTATAACAATAGTATTTAATGCGTTAACGTTAACAAATCGTAAACTTTAGCATCAAGTGATTAAACATATTAAAGGATGGTTGTTGAAATGTTAAAGAAATTCACCTGCATTAACTGTTTATTTTATTCCTGACTAAAATAAATTCACATAAATTACAGAAATTAAACGACTGCATTATCCTGAATGTAAATATTCAATATTTATACTAATATAGTATATTTAGATTAATATATTTATACCTGATCTCCAGCTGTAAATATTATAATTTCACTTTTCAGTCTCAGTTCTGAATTTTTCCAGTTAACAAACATTTTTATTAAATAAAAAGTGGTGTTATTTTGGGCTTCATTTACTTAATGATGATTAATTATTTGCTTTTCAAACATCAGTTAATACATTATCAATATGTGAACATGTGCTTTACGAATTCACTGTATCATGTAGAAACTGTGATTATTCCATATTTATTGTTTTTTATTATTATTATTATTATTATTGTTATTATTATTGTTCAGGAAGGATTTCTCATCAAAATTCTTTTGAAAATGTAGAATATTATCCAGCGAAAACCTTTAAGTAACTTTTAATTTCCAAAAACTTTTTTTTTTCTTTGATTTAGATTTTGAAAAGATGAAGTCAGTGCAAGCTGGAAGAGCGACGCGGCTTTTCACGGCTGAGAATCTTCTGATCCGTTACACAGAGTAGAGTCGCTTTATGCAGCTTTAAATGTTCATAAGTTGTAAAAATGTTTCAAAACTTCCAGCCTTTAACTTTTTTTATTCCAGTTTGATTCATCAAACGTCCAGTAAATGTGATAGATGTAATAGATGCTGATGTAACTGTAGATGATGATGATGATGATTATTATTATTATTATTATTATTATTATTGTAAAATTTTCTACACTGCTTGTCCTCCTCATGCTGTGTATTCCTGTAATGTAAATACTCGATAAAGGTAACTTCCACTCGAGACACTCTGTTGTCTCTTTTCACTTTTTCTTGTAGGACGTTTTAACAGGGATGAGAGTTTCATTAATAAATCAGATTGAGAAATTTTGGTCATAACACAAACACAGAACACAAACATCACCGGAAAACTTATATCTATAATCCAAACACAAAGATAGAATCCAGAGTCGTTCGATATCAGTCCGGATTTTACGTCAATATTGTCGTGAGGAAAGTTCCTCGAGCTCAGAGTCGGCTTACGCAGCCTCTTAACTGGATTCTTCTTCAGCAGAAGCGTCTGAGATTTAACGCTAAGGAGATCCAAGGAGATGAAATCGCGGTGTGTGTAGGAGATTTTATTACACTTACAATTCACTAAAGATAACACCAGTGTTTGTGTTGTGATGATGTGATGATGTGATGCGCTGCGCTGTAAAGAAGACGTGCTCGCGGTGTGAAGGATAAGCTGACCAAGCACTCATCTGCTACGCTTACAGAGAAACTTTAACGTCATTCATCACTTTATCCACAAAATATTCCCTCCTAAAGATAAAGACGCGTCTCCTCCGATGAAAAAGCCTTTCTCAGCTGATGATATTATTAATTAATTAACAGCGTGATATTTATATATTTACTTTTATACATAATATTTATAATAGTGTGTTTGAGTGTATTTACAAACAAAAGATAAATTTCAGCGTGACGTATTGTGGTTACATCAAACTGTCAGACTGTGTAACTGAGCCACGCCTCCTTCAGATAAGCTCCGCCCCCGCATGCGTAACTCTTATGTAACTTCTGAATACTGACGTGTGTAATTTCGGGATTAAATCCTGAATGGGTGCTGAACGCTGAATACGTCAGGTCCAGCGACAGACAGTCGTACACGTTGGGTCACGTGAAGAAAAGTTGTTTTCGTTCTAAAAGCGTGTACAAACGTTTTCCCGAAAAAAGTTTTATATTTAGATTTTAAATAAGATCTCTGACAGGAGGAACACACCAGCTAAACCCTCACGGGCTTTATGTCAGAGCGACAGGACCGAGGCGTGTGTGAGGCGAGCCGAGTCGGATTTCACACTGCAAGCGAGCCACCCGCTGTGTGTTGAGTGTGTGACGGCGTCGCTGGACGTCTGATTTAGAGTGTGTGTTCAGAAGATCAACAGAGAAGCAGTTTCACGCTGAGGACCGGCCGCGTGAACGCGCAGCGTGACGTGGATTCATACCCTGACTCCTGGCCTGCTGTGTGACGGTATGATAAACTCATCAAACCAACACTGTGATTATTATTAACTATAACGTTTCAGATGTTCAGACGTGTTCGATTAGAACCCGGTCCAGCAGCTCCATCGTCTCAGAACGTGTGTGGAACCACACCAACACCGTGAGCGTTACAGAGGACTAGAGCTGAGTGTGTGCTGGGTCGGGGTTTTAATAATCACACATACAGCTCAATCAGTATAGTACTGAATGTGTTGAAGTGCTTACTTACCTTATAGTGCTGAATTTTTCTCTTACAGTGTTAGTTAATTCAAATTAATTTAGACTACTGAATTAACATCTACAGTGTCAAATGAAGCTATAGTACTGAATTAACACCTACACTATTAAATTAACTTATAGTACTGAATTAACACCTACAGTGTACATAATGAACACCACAATGTTGAATTAACTTATAGTACTGAATTAACTTATAGTACTGAATTAACACCTACGGTGTCAAATGAACTTATAGTACTGAATTAACACCTACAGTGTACATAATGAACACCACAATGTTGAATTAACTTATAGTACTGAATTAACACCTACAGTGTACATAATGAACACCACAATGTTGAATTAACTTATAGTACTGAATTAACACCTACAGTGTACATAATGAACACCACAATGTTGAATTAACTTATAGTACTGAATTAACACCTACGGTGTCAAATGAACTTATAGTACTGAATTAACTTATAGTACTGAATTAACACCTACAGTGTACATAATGAACATCACAATGTTGAATTAACTTATAGTACTGATTTTGTCCTTTACATTGTTGAATTAATTTACAGTACTGAATTAACATTTGGTGTTGAGTAACATTTGTAGTACTGAATTAACACCTACAGTATTTAATTACCTTACAGACTGTTTTTTCCCTAAATTAAATAAAGAATGTAATTAATTTAGAGTACTGAATTTAACACCTATAGCATTGAATTTCCTTATAGTACTGAACCAACTTCTACAGTTTTGAATTACTTTATAGTACTGAATTTTTACCTTACAATATTTAATTAACTTATAAATTAGTGCTAAATTAACACCTGCCGTTTTGAATTAACTCATAGTCCTGAATCAACACAAGCAGTTCTGAATGAACTAATAGTACTGAATTAACTTCTACAGTGTTGAATTACATTTGTAGTACTGAATTAATGCCTACAGTGTTAATTTACCATATAGTACTGCATTTTTCTCTTACAGTGTTGAATTAACTTATAGTTCTGAATTAACACCTACAGTGTTGAATTATTTTATAGTCCTGAATCAACACAGGCAGTTCTGAATTAACTAATAGTACTGAATTAACTTCTACAGTGTTGAATTAACTCATAGTCCTGAATCAACACCTCCAAGTGTTTACTTACCATATGGTTCTGAATTGACAGTAATATACTGAATTTACTAATAGTGCCTATAGTGCTGAATTAACATCTACAGGTTTGAATTTCCTTATAGTACTGAATTTTTACCTTATAATGTTCAATTAACTTATAGTACTGAATTAACACCTGCAGTTTTGAATTAACTAATAGTATTGAATTAACTTCTACAGTGTTGAATTACATTTATAGTACTGAATTAATGCCTACATTGTTAATTTACCATATAGTACTGGGTTAACATCTACAGGTTTGAATTAGCTTATAGTACTGAATTAACAGTTACAGTGTTGACTTACCTTAAAGTACTGAAATAACACCTAACGTGCTGTTATAGTACATTGTAACAGTGCAAGTTAAGTGTTGTAATACTGAATACTGTTCTGAATAAACCTGTTGAATTTACATACAGTACTGAATTAGCAGATACAGTACTGAATTAACAGCTACAGTGTTGACATAATAAAAGTGTTTATAGATTTGAAATAATCATACAATTTCAGAGACACATTGCAATATTGTGAATTTCCATATTTCAGGCTTTTGTTGACATTCTTCTGGCGCAGAAATTGGCTCCACCCCCACCTTCACGAGAGCATAGGTATTTGGCCCCGCCCCTTTTCCATAAAAGGAAGCTCAGGGTGCATAGTAAATTTCTGAAAAGCGAGGTCTTGTGAATGTTTTTATCACAGTTATAATTCATGTCTTAACTTTATAAACTGCTCCTTTAACACGGTGTTGGATTCAGCTGTTGAGTCTCAACAACACGAAGTGTGTCACAGAGTCGAGTCCTTCCTGACGCAAATAAACACTACAAGAGTAGTTTAAACACTGTGAGTGTTAGTGCAGCTCTGCTGTGTGTTTATCAGTGCAGGAAGTCAGTAGGACGTGGAGCCGGAGCGTTCGGGGCGGATCTGCACGCTCGAATAATAAATAGCACTTGGCAGGTGAACAGCAGAGTCACAGGATCAGAGTCCAGCAGTGTTGAGCTGAACACCGCAGAAGCAGCAGCACAAGCAGCAGCCACACGTTCTCCACCGCTCGGATCAGCAGAGGCAATCATGCTGGCTTTGAGTCGCTCCTCGGGTTTATTCAGAGCTGCTCTGAGACAGCACTTAACACCGAGAGCCAATATATCAGCCAAACCGGCTAAACATGTCGTGAGCACAGGGGTGAGTACTGAAACTCAAAAAACACACTCATAAAAATAGCAGCAGTTACCAAAAAAGCACTGTGTTACATACCATCATGTGTCTGTAATCCGTTTAGTGTTAATGTGAGAAGGTAATGAGATTAAGAAGAACGCCATCGGAGGTGTGTCAGCTCTCACGTACCACTGCTATGATCAGATGGCATGCTTCTTAAATTAGACATGACATATATTTATATCTTTATATATTTATTTATCAGGTTTGCACTGAACTAAAGTCATATATTGATCTAGTTAGTGTCATTGTTTTCTCTGTGCATGGACATTACCCTGCTGGAGCTTCTGAAGTTTTGAAACCAGGCCAAAATGTTTGACCTTGTAGACAAATAAAGTCATACAGACTCCACTGAACTATATAACAAGTGAGTCTGGAAAATGTCACATGATAAAGAGCTTAAAATAGAAAGGATATTCTTATATTAATCATCAGAACGGTTTAAAAGATAGACACTATCAAAAACACAGGCCTGTAATAATATTCACAACTATGACACATCATGAACATTACAGAATGTCTGCTCTCTGGAAAGGTTCAGCTTTATCCAATCTGCTTAAAGCATTCAAACTGTATATGTGTGGAAATGTTTCATATTTTACTTTAAAAGCTGATAATAACGTACGTAAATACTGAGTGTTTCTATGCAGCCTTAATAATCTGAGAATAATCCTCGATCGTAATCAAACTCCTGAAAACCTTTCATATAAAGTGCATTTGATATGTCTATCGACTCAAAAGAGCTTTAATATTCTGCTAAAATATATATAAATATATAAATATATATATATTAGACGTATTTTTAGCTTTCACTCCCAAACACATTCACACTCAGAAGCGCAACTATCACATGGTGCAACGGCTGAGGAATCAAAATGGCTGTTATGCTACATGACTATCATACTACATAATATATACTACTTTATTTATTTACATTTTTTGTTTATTTGATTATTTATTTATTCAATAAAGACAATACACATTAATCAACATCTGTATTTTCATATTAATGATGGGTAGGTTGATGCTTAAGGAAGTTTTTTTGAAAACAGTGAACTTTTTATATTAGAGAATATTCGAATATTACTAAAGGTTTCGCAGTTTTAAAAATAATAATAATAATTTGATGTGATGCTATTACTGACAGGACTCGCAGGATGTTTCCGTTGCTATGGTGACGCTGACGTAGGAAAAGTTAAGGATGTGTAGATTTTTAATTTTTTTTATTTTTAAGAATTTACGCTGAGTACATGATGAGCGTATAAAGCATCCGTGTGTGAGGGAGTGACAAAAGATAGAATGTAAAGTAAGAAATGTGTTAAGAGAATGAAATCCCGCGCTGTAAACACATTCACATAATATTTCTACAAATTCAGTTTAAATTCGGTTTAAGAATGATTTCGTTTCTCGGTACATAAATTGTGTCGACATAAATTCACAATTACACGTTTTTGCTCTAATTTTTTGGTTTTTTTTGTATAACTACAATGCAAAGGATGATGCACAGTTTCTGTGCAAAAAAAATCATAATAATAATAAAAACTTAACAATTTAAATGTAAATTTTATTATATTTGTTATTATTAGGGGTCTCAAGCACCGCATGTGCTGGAACGCTATTGTAATTATTTGGATTTTTTATTCTTTTTTTTTTAATGACTGTTTTTCTGCCTTAAAACGAATCCAAACCGTAAGTCCTACAGACGTGAAGCTTGGTCAGTAAGTACGCAGGCAAGCGAGATCACGTGAGCCCGATCAGTCTGATGGTGGCGCTAGAGCACACCTTTACGGTTTGGACCGTGAATCCTACAAAAAAAATTCTTCTGGTCACTGATTCTTTGAGTTCTCCTAAACAAAAAAGCCTCAAGAACCATTTATAGCTCCACCCACTTCGATTTGTTTTGCATAATATATCTGAGAACTAGTCCCAGGATTTTTGGCCAATCGTCACAAGCTTCTCAGTAATGATCAGAAACATGTTGGCATTTATAAACAACATGGCCGCCACTTGTCAATCACTACTAACGAGGTGGAGCCTTATTTACACAAACAGTCGTGAGTAACTCACGAGCGCCTCCATGGATTCGCACAAAGCTTGAAAGGCGTATACAGAAGGAGAAGTTTGGGGCGTGGCCATACACAGGGAGGCGGAGCTAAGCTCAGATAACTGTTTCTCAGGAACCGTAAATCCGAAGGAGTTGAAACTTTGATGTGGTGCATCTATGTGCTAATCTGTACGTGGATTGTTAATGATGACCTCATGAATTAAAAAACATGGCCACCATCAGCCAATCAGCTTTCAGCAGGCATCTGACAGGGTTAACATGAAAGGCAGGTTCAGATAGTGACCCACTAGTAAACTGATGCAGTCACTTCCCCTTAAAGTGAAGTGAAATTAACATAAAGCTTGTTTATTTGTGATAAATGTTAATTAAATATAATCCGTCAGATAACGTTAAGGGTTCAAGCTAAAATTTCTATCACACGAATTGAAACTTGAAAATTGAAATTGAAAATTGTATATGAAGAAATTTAGTAGTTTGCTATACTGAGGCAGGAATTATAAGAATATTTCTATTTTTATTACGTTATAGTTTTATATCGGTATTTTTCTTTCTTTTCCAGATCTACTCGTTTTTATTTGCGCAAGCTGGCACGGAAATTTCCATCAGGAAATGTTGATCTATTTTATCTTAATGATGAAGAAAATTTCTACCTAAACTCTGAATAAACCCGTAAAATGTCTGATTTTGTAACGCGTTGGTTGATTTATACGCTAATAATCAGCTCATTTTATCACTGCAAAGATTTACATCTTAGTGGAAAGACCTTGAATATAGTGAAATGTATGTAGTATTTCTTATCCTGAGATTAAAATAAATGAAATATAATATAATATAATATAATATAATATTCCTAGACATTGTTAATCATTTCAAGCTTTGAATTTTCTTGTTTTATTGGCAGATAATGTCGCTCATTTTTAGTTTATTTCTAGAAATTAACCAAATTACCTGCCAATAAAATAAGAAGCTTGAAAGAAATGTGCAGAAACAGTTTTAATAATGTTATATTTAATTTAATGTAATCTTATAACAGGAAATATAAGATCAGTTGGACTATACTCGAGGGATTCCTGTTGCTAAGATGTGATTGGACTCTATAGTGCACTGGTCTCTAATCAGCGCTCATGCCGTCCTCAGGAGCAGGCGATTGCCATGTTGGCCATGTTCGTGACCATCCTCGTGCCCTCAGGGTGGGTCCTCGCCCATCTGGAAGACTACAAGAAGCGGCCATGAGCTCCTGAACACACCGTCACTCTGCTCCTCTGCTGCCTCCTCACAGAAACCTGTCATATTTCTCATTAATAAACCAACAAACAAACTAACAAAGAGTGTGTTTACAACCTGTAATTATTTACTTTTACTTTATGTAGTTATTTGTGGTGTGTTTTTTTAAAAAATAAAACCAAGAGTTGCCGATATAATGTACTATTAAAATGATTTAAGGCACATGATCGGACCTTAACGACCACTTAATTAGTTTTCGGAGGTAAAGCTTTAACGCTACACTTCGTGCACCTGCTCAGGTAATAAATACACACTAAAGGTGCACGAACACAGCCTTAATGGTTCCACTCGAAGCTAAGGTTCTGTTTAGTTCCCTTTTTCTGTGAGGGTCTATTCTGGATTCTTAAGAAATCTTTATGGAATAATATAAAATAGTTTGAGTTGCTTTCACGCTAACAGGACATAAGTCACTTGTAGTTTGTCATTTGTGGGTGTGGCCTATCCAGCGTTTTTTTTTCCCAGTCATGATGAAAAACAATGGTAGCTACATATATACACTATATACAGTACATCTTTTATAGCGAAGAAGTTAAACACAAATTAAATATTCAGTGTGAAAATTGTGTGCGTGATCGACGTGTTACACACTCGGCTTCGTACTAGCTTCGTTCTCAGGTTAGATTAGATTAGATTAGATTAGCAAAGCGAGCGAACTGCACAAGCTACACACACTCACCAGAGACACCAGCGTTCTCTGCTACGTCCTTCCCTGCTTTATTTTTCTTCCTAACGTCTCTGTACTCTCACTAAACCAGAGGTCGTATACGACAGGAGAAGAAAAAAAACAGACTTAAAAGTTTTTTGTTAATTTCTTGTGAAAACTGCAGGCAGGAACTAAAGTCGTGAGCAGAGAACTGAAGAAACATCGGACCGCACGTGCCGCAGGATTGGTCCGAGGAATCATTAGGCTTTACCTAATTTGCATAGAATTGAGAAAATCAAGTCAAATGTCGCTGTCGGTGAAATCACATAATCACATAAGCCCCGCCCCTCCTGTAAAAAGAGCCAATCGCTTTGTTGGTTAAGACATGAACACTAAACACCTAGCCTATCAGAGTGTGACGATGATGCAGATACACAGATACAGAAGATAGACTGAACGTTATTTACACCAATTTTGTCAGATTTTAACACTGATTTCAAATCTGTGATTTAAACATCGGTTTATTGATCCGTTTCTGGTTTATGATCCTGCTCTTGTAGGACTGATAATAAGCCGAGATGGCCACCGAGTGCACGACGTTTTCCAGCAGCACGTCGTTTAAAAATCGAAACTAACCGTTAGTGCACAAAGGTTTTAACTGACGCTGGAGTTGTTCCTGAAAAACCAGCTGGCGTGTGGTTCCTCCACACACAAAAGCTGGCTGATGTTTAACTTCCTCCAAATACACACGATGTGAACTTCCTGCTTCCTGCTGCGCAGAGTTCATGATCAGTTCACCTTCACGCCGTTACAGAGACGACATGAAACTAACCGCAACAGGTCTGTGTGCATGAACAGAAACAGCACAAACACCACAACTACGTGAAAATGTCTTTATTCAAACACAGGAAGCCACATGCTAACATGCAAACATGCATTACAGGAAATAAAGTGTGTGTGTGTGTGT
>CM040981.1:28497023-28509840 GCA_022985145.1 Pangasius djambal
CCTTTAAACAGTGGAGATCTGAGAGCTTTTTTTTTTTTTTTTTACGATATTTGTTCTAGTTTTTATCCAAAATTAAAGCAATAATACAGAATAAAAATTTAAAAAAATTATTTAAGCAAAAATGAGAATCCAGTAAAAATTCTATGGCTGATTTATTTATTTACAATTTATTCATTATTAATTTTTTTAATCATATCAAATTAAAAAGAAAATATTAAACAGTAAAAATTCTATGGCTGATGTTTTTATTTAGAATTTGATCATTGTTAATTAATATGAATTATTTTTTTATTTTTATAATTAAAAATAAAAATTAAAAATAATTATCACCTTTGGTCTTTTTAAAGTGCTCTCGTTTAGGAAATAAATTGGGAATACAGTATATGATTCTGGGTTTTTTTGGTATTATTTAAAAACATCATGCTTATTGTTTGTTGTTGTTGTTGTTGTTGTTGTTATTGTTGTTGTTTTCCCTCAGGGAGGACTTTCCGCCGCTCCGGCTCGAGCCGTCTCAGCCGTGAAAAACATGAACCTCCCGGAAATCCCTCGTAACATCAACATCGGAGACATCAACATCAAAGTGCCGAGTCTGTCTCCGTTCTGAGACGATCGGAATTCTCTCCGTCCTCGACACGGGAATAACGTTTTCCATAAATACTGTTTTCTTTTTTTCTGAGACTGAATTTAATTTACATTTAGGGGCCAAAACATTCCGAATCCATGAGCAGTTTTATTTCCTCACTTATTAAACACTAACGAAGCAAAAGACCGCGAGATTCAGGATTTAATGCCGATAAAAAAAACTTTGTCAGTAACTCGTTAGCATCGTTTTGTTACAAATTTTATTAGAAGTTTATTTTGTGATTATTTGCGTAGCAAATGTAGGAAATTCTAATAAAACGAAGAAGACGTCTGAGTTTAATCTGTTTATCAGTCGCCAAACGTCGCTCGTTAATAACGCGCTTTATTTATACTGAGATGATTTTGTCCGTATTTAAATGTTACACTTTTTTTGTCCTGATGTTGATTTTTTTGTAGTTTGTCATTTGCTTTTTTTGTGCTATTAAAATTCAGAACTCTGTAGTCCTAATTTCTTTCTCAATTTTTTTAATCGTTGTTTATTTGGAGGGAAGAAACAAAAAAATCCAACAATAATTACAAATAACCGAATCCCTGAAAAAATCCGATTAATGTTGTATCTGTGTTGTGTTTATAAAGAAATGCGCCGTCTTTAAAAACATTTATTTCACGTTATTTCCACGTGTTACTTTATTTTTATTATAGTTGTTGAATGCGTCTCATATTTATTTATTTTTTCACTTTTATTCAGTTATGAACGCAATCCTCACTGTCGCTTAACGACGCTCCGCTACGGGATTTGAAAACAAATGTCGTTCCTTTAGCGTTACTCGTCACACGTTACTGCAGCAGATCCCAGTAAACTCTGGGTAACGTGATCGTGTGTGTCTCCATGTCAGATTATACGATGAAGACGCTCTAAAGATAGACCTTCAAAGCGAATTACTTTTCACACTCTGCTCACGTACATCGCCGTTATCGTGTCTGTAGCCGTGCCGTGGGTCTGCCGTCGTCCTATTGGTGGATTTTAGACGAGCGTAGCAGCAGCGCTCACACACTGAGACTTTAATCACTGATTTCTCGTTGGCCGTCTTTGGTCGCTGAATTGCATCAGGTTATGAGCTCTAACAGCTTCGATCTCAACTCGTGACCAGAGAATCCTTTTAAAATGTGCGATTTTCACCTGCAGCAACTGAATCAGGCAAAACATCTCCCAGTGTAAAGCCTCCGTAAAGCTCGTAACTCCAAATTCCCGACCTGTGACTAGCAAAGCGCAAGGAAGACGACGCTGTAACCTGGAATTCCTACCAGGGAAGTGATGTCATAATGGCGCAAAATGGCCGCTGACACCGTCGCCAGTAAATAAAGCAAAACTTCTCCACTTTTAAAGGAGATTATTTGTCTTCTTTTCTCTTAAATACAGACACGAGGTGGTTAAACCTGTAAAATTCACTGTACAGATCTGTGTTTTGAGAAAGTAAGATTTAACCTTATCGCAAACTTTAAACTGATTTTGCTAACAGAAGATAAGCGTGTGTGGATTTATCCGAGATCAGAAACGACGTCGTAAACAGGAGCGTTCCAGCCTCTCGAGCGGAATTCACGTTCACGTCCAGGTCACGTTTCACTGGAATAGAAACCGCTTTAAGAAAAACATCTGGACACATCCTGGACTTTTTAATCATTCATTTCTTCTCCAGCATAAAGTGATTTAACGTGAACAAAACTAAACACTGAAACTCTACTGAACATCTGAATGTTTGAATGGTTTGAATCATTTTAATGGTTAAATTGTATTTAATTTTATTCATTTATTATAACAGTAATCAAACGCTACTTCAGCTTTATTCTCAGTAAAACTGCTCCTTCGTGCCCTTGTTGTACCCTCAGCGTTTACAATCTCACTGACATCTTTAAAGATAAGAAGCTCTTAAAGGTCACGAGTTATCAGATAAACATGTGCAGCGTCTCTTGTGACATCCCTCGTAAACGGATTTATGCGAGATGTTTTCTTTGGTCACTCGGCTTTGAAACGAGGACATGGAGCACTTTAGTGCAAATCCCAGGTGTGTTGAGAAACACAATCCAATATCATTATTTAAATATAAATGTCTCCTCTCTCAACTTGTATGTAATAAAAGTTAGAAAATGTATTCTTCAATTTAAAAAATAATGTTTGTTTAAAAAAAAATAGGCTTTTTCTCATATCCTGTGCATAAAGATTAAAATTACTGGCATCCCTGAACAATTTAATAAACTATTTAAACTAAAGAAAAAAAAATCAGTTTGTTTTTTGGTCGTTTTTGATTCTAAAACTGCGAAACTTTCATCACCATGACAACAACACTAATTACTGGCTAAGATCTGTGGTGTTAATTAACACTATTTTTAATTCATGACCACTAATACACATTAATAATAGTGCATTAATAAAGTTATTCATTAATAATAATCTGGAGCTTCTCAGCTAAGTGACATGGAGTGAGAACTCTGAGAACCTGAGCTGGAGTTCTGCGTGGGTTCTGCCAGAACCTTCCCCTGATGCACGTTGTGTGGACGGTGTTGAAAAATTGGAAGAGATGATGACGAGGTGATGGATGGAGAAATGTACAGGAAGTTCATTATGAAGTAGGCGGAGCTTCAGGCATCTTTTTTTTCCATAATTCAGTTATTTAAAAGCTCCATTTATTATTAGTGAAAGAGTTTTGACTCTGTAGCTTGGCATGATGGGTAACTGAGTACCGGGAGCTTAAAAAGAGCCCTCAAAAGAGCCAAGTGCTGGTACTGCGTACCGCTGGTGTGAAATGAGAGAAATGAAAATAAAATGGAAATCGCACAATAAACGTTTAATTTTATTCTTGAATTTTTTTTTTTTTTTTTTTAAAGAAATTCTATTAGATCAAATCTCGAACCTTTAGATGTAGAACCTGACAATAGAGCGTCTCTCCATCAGAAATCAATCCAAATTAGAACCTTTTAGAATAACAAAACCCCTCAGCGATACAGAGAACCCCGTACACACAGCATGTGAGCCCTCGTTTCGGTTCTGCCCTGAGACCCGGCGCCACAGCGAGCTTCGTTTTCAGCAACAGAACTGACAGCCGAGGCTGAGCTCAGAGTTATAACCCTCTAAAACTTTCAGCTCTGTAACTAAGCTGTAAAATTAAATCACAAGATGTTTTGATTTGATAGGAATGTTTTCAGGTAAGAGGTTTGATAAGACTGGTCACATGACCAGAGTCATTCAAGGCTTCACCTGCGAAAGAAAAGGTTCCGCGTTGGATTTAAATAAATACATAAATATAAATAAATAAATACATCACAAAACCTGTTAGAATACAGACACGTAAGTCATAAACCACTCAGTGAGTTACTTTCACCAGCCCAAAGTTTATTTTCTGATAACAGCAAGTGTTTATTCCTCATATACCACAGCAATTTTCCCACAATTACCATTTTCAATCGTACTTTTTATCTGTTTATAGTTACATTAGCGCAAGTCAGTTCCTGTTGTCGCTTACGTTATAGCAGCTATAAACACTCGTTCCCTCGCCAGCGTCTCTTTATTCTCTCTCTTCAGGTTAATAGGAGAAAAATAATCGCAGCTTGTTCCGCACGTTACTGAGAAACGTAGCAAGAGAAGCGTAAACTCCTCTGTCCTGAAGACGTCAGAAAACTTACAGTTACAGCGTCACCTCTGAATGTTACAGAGCGCTGACACTGGAGACTCCTTCCATCAGTGTTACACAAACATCTCTTTACTTTAAGAAAACTTCACCAGAAGCGTCCGCTGTACACGTCCCTGTGAATGAGCCGTTGCTATAGAAACGATAACGTATCAGAACGAGAGCATTAATATAAACCTGCGCTACAGTCAGAGCTGCTGTTATAGAGAACTAATCAACACCTTCTGACCAATCAGAGCGCAGAACTCAGCAGCAGCGTGGGATAAAACCACAACTAATATTTTGGTGAATATGTTTAAAGGGTTTATTAGAAGATAAGACTACGTTTAAATCATTCTAACACACGGCTCAGCGTAAATATATAATCAGCTGCTGATAGATTTCCGAATTATAGACATTTACACTTCATTTTAACACACTGTTGATTTGAATTCAACAAAATTAAAAGTTATATGAGGTAAATAATCAATTCTGTGCTCTTATTATAATTCGTATCAATATTATTTTTTTAAAAATTGAATCAAAATGTGTGTTTTTTTAAACAGTACTTTCCAAATCATGGACTGATTTTCATTCCTCCATAACTGAGAGCAAGAATAACGTTTGCAGAACATTAATTTTTTTTTAAAAAACCTACAGCTTGTACCGTGAGACGTAATACGTAACATTTATAGCATGTAGTGACATTTTTACATTTCAGAACTGACTGAAATCCACCGTTAAACATCAGTGATGCTCTGGGAACTGGTGGTCATTAATTCCACAAAATACAAGTATGTTTTATATTTTAGCCTGGTTGCCTCTGCCAGGAGGTTACAAATCAGCTGTAATGTCAATGGACCATCAAGACGACAACTCGAAACATAACTCATTCCTGAGTTGCTTTACACTGAGCTAATAAATAGTTTAACATTAAGATTTATTTCACTTGATTTGTCACCTTCGGGCTCCTCAAACAATTCTTTACTTTACTTTACTTTATTTATAAAGCACAATTAAACACAACAACAGTTGACCGATGTGCTGTACAAAGATAAAAATAATCAATATAACAAACATGAAGTTGAAATATCCAACATGCCTCAGCTACCAATTTACGTATAGTTAAAAACCAGAGATAGGAAATGTGTTTTAAATGTGAGTTTTGTAAAGAGATAAAGTGGACGCTGCTCTGACATGCAGAAGATCAGCTTTAATTCTTGATATAAGTTCATTGGCAACGAATCGACACGGGGCAGGATATTACTGCATGAATCATTAACGTCGTTTACAAGGTAGAGCAGAATAAACCCTATGTTTTAGCGAAAGGCAGCACTTTATTTCACGCTCTCGGTTTACTGGAAAGTTCACCCGTCATTACTTTCACTGTGACGTAACGCCTCTTTTTTCAGCCTGCCGATGCAAATAGATAAGATCAAGGAGGCTAGATAAAGCTATAACAGCTACAACAAACAGAGGGGGTTTTATTGAACGTTTTAGACAATTATTCATTTAATTGGATGGCACATGAAGTACCGTAAAAGCTGATAATACATCAGGAGATGTTTCACGAACTTTGCACGACACATTGTCAGAGTTTTTCTGTGAAATGAAAGTTCTTTAAGTTGTAGAAGAACTCCAACACTGTGCCATGTATGAACTCTAAACTTAAAAAAAAAAAATACAAATTGTATTAATTTCTTTGCCATTTCTGATCCTTGACTTTCTTGATCAGGCATCACAAAAAACAAAGAACTCTTTCAGCTAGAGCTAAGAGGAAATATCCGTAAAACCAGAACACGTCCTCCTCGTTTCGAAAACCTCTGGATGTCTTCTGAACACGTTATTAACCGAATGGCTCAAGCGTGCTAAGCTTCTTCCTGTGAGTTTCACCTACCAGAAATCATGGAACCTTGGAATCTGGAGGAATTTCTGCCTGCCTTTTTTGGGATAATAATAATAATAATAATAATAATAATAATAATAATAATAATAATAATAATGTCATCTTAACTGGGGTTAAAATCTGAAAGTGCTTTACATAAAATAAAAAAAATACAAATTAAACAAAGAACAAAACAAGGTCAGAGAAGTTAAAATATAAAAAAAAATTTTAAATAGAAAAGATTAAAAGCAAATCAAGGAGTCACAAAGTACAAAGATTATTAAAAGACAACATCAATAAAACAATCTACAGGCATTAAGTGAAAAACACGGTAACTAACAGCATTTTGATGACGGGTGATGAATAATCCCGTTAAACACGTCACTGATAAACCCTGATTAAACAACGTTTATAGAAGTTCCTGATATCATGTGAAACACAATTCCTGTGTTTAGGGGCAGCATAAAAACATCCACACCGAAAAAATGGATCAAACCTTCAATTAAACAAAAAAAAAATGGTCAAGTTGTTGCAGGTATTTTTTTGTTTTTCTCACCCGAAAATGTTTTTATATATATGTCGTAAGACATTTTTTTCATTTAAGAAAAAGCTAAAAAATTAAGCTGGAATGTTTTTACAGTGTTTTTAACTTCGATCGAAGGATAATTGTTGTGTGTGTGCCACTGGCTGAACGGTGATTACTCCTGGGAAGAGAAAGTGCTTGAGATGTTACACTGCTTCAGAAGATCTCCAGCACCGAACCATTTAGAACCTTATACATCATCAGCAAAACTGTGTAGTCGAAAAGAAATGAATATGGAGCCATAAACTGAAATTGGAGAGATGTGATCGGACTTTCTTTTGATTAGATTCATCTGCACTTAATAGCCAGTTTATTAGGTCCATGCCGGTCTGTAGTCCACCTGTTGCTCTGTGCAAAGTGTTGGATTTGTGCTCTTTCAGCTACAGGAGCATTAGTGAGGTCAGGCGCTGGTGTTGGGATGTCGAGGAGGTCTGGGGTGCAGTCGGTGTTCAGTGGGGTTGAGGTCAGGGCTCTGTGCAGGACACTCGAGTTCTTCCACTCCAACCTTCACACACCATGTCTTCAGAATCAGAAGCACTTTAGTTTGTAATGCTACAGTATACAAAGACGTTCTATACACAAGTGTGCATCCGCCTTGTGGTGACAGTTTGGGGAAGAACCGCATATGGGTGTGATGGTAAGGTGTCCTCATACTTTTGGCCATATAGTATGTGTAATTTCTATACAAGTAACAGCTACAATCTTTTCTAGGATCTTAGAGATAAAGGAGAGGTTTGATATTAGAAGGTGCACTGAGATCAAGTTTTTAAAGCCCACACAGTGTGAATCATGACAGTTTATATTTGCATTTATTCTAATTTCCACCAAGTTACCAGTGTCAAAGACTGCCTCAACTTTATCTTTAAAAATCAAGCTTTCACAACCCTGAGTTGCAAGGTTTGGTACATCAGTGAAAGGTTTACAACTTTAACTCCTTAACATAAATGGACTATGGCCTGAGGCAGGTAACAGAACCAGACCAGGGCCTAAGACAAGCAATAGATCTTTGCCAGGGACTGAAACAGATAAGAGAACTGGACTAATGGCCTGAAACAGGTACCAGAATTGGACCAGGGCCTGAAACATGTAACAGATCACCAGATCAGAGCCTGAGGGAGGTAACAGAAATGGACCAGGGCTTGAGAAAAGTACTGAAAGGACTAGGACATGAGACAATTAACAGAAATGGATCAGGGTTTGATATAAGTAACAGAACTGGACTATGGCCTGAGGCAGGTAGCAGAAATGGACCAGGGCTTGAGACAGGAAACAGAACCAGACAAAGGCCTAAGTGGTGACAGAAAAAGACCAAGCCCTGAGACAGGAAACAGAACCGGACTATGTCCTGAGAGATGTAAGAGAATTAGACAAGGACCTGACACAAGTACCAGAACCATGTCAAAGCCAGAGACAGGTAGCCGAATCAGATCAGGGCCTGCGGTAACAGAACTGGGCCTTTTGAAGTATTTAATGTCAACCTCAAATAAGTTTTGAAATATTTCACATAGAATTATACAATTTCACGTACGCCTAAAGCAGAGAGGTTTTTTTCAGAAATCCAGTGGCCCTCTTTTTCAGCTGACTCCTCAAATCCATGTTAATACTTCATAGTGTAACTCTTCATCCTTGTCCAAACGGCCTGGTGTGACTCTGCCAGATGCCCTCTGAACCTGTGGCATTGGTGGTTACTGCGTGTTAATAGATGATTTATTAAATCTGATGGGAGGAGGAACCTCTGAATAAGAAGGAGTGCAGACATTCACTCCACTTGCTCCCACTGTCAGTTTCCAGCACGTCTGTTCATCATGGGTAAAGGGTTCTTTATCAGTAAAACGGTCGGGATCGTCGGGATCGTGTTGGGCGCTGGAGCTGTGGCCACCATCATTGCCCTCTCTGTCGTTTACTCTCAAGAAAAATCCAAAAACAAAGAAGTAGAGGTAAAACCCACTGAAGCAACAACAACAACAACAACAACAACAATCCAGTCAACCACATCAGCCTCCAACGAAGTGTGGGATAAATATCGTCTCCCTGATACTCTTACCCCAGAGTCTTACGATGTCACATTATGGCCGCGTCTCAAACCGGACGCCACCGGCCTCTACATCTTCACGGGAAACTCCACCGTGGTGTTCAAGTGTGTGAAGGAGACGGATCTGATCCTGATTCACTCCAACAAGCTGAACCTGACGGCTGATGCCACGCTGAGCACGCTCAATGGCTCTCCTGCGCCGTCCATCACGTCCACGCAAACCGTCAGCAGCACCCAGTATCTCGTCTTTCACTTGAGTGAGAAATTAAAAGCAGGAGAGTGGTACAAACTCCACACCGAGTTCGTCGGGGAACTCGCCAATGATCTGGGAGGATTCTACAGGAGCGAGTACGAAGTAAATGGAGTTAAGCAGTAAGTTTTTTTCCTCGTATAAAGCTAAGTTTGGGAGATGTGAGAAGAAGTTTTGTCTGGATGATTCTTATAAGTCTTCCACATAAAATGCTTGCTTCATTCCTTTCATCTTGTCTCGTTGTCTTTTTTTTTTTTGGAATTAGTTAGTGAAAAAGTAGCAAGTTAATGTTTTAAAGTTTTGCATTGCTGCTGCTTAAGCTTTTCCTTCCACTAGTTTGAAACTGTTTTATTATTTATTTAACTTTTTAAAAAACTAGTGAAGAAGAAGTTTTAGGCTTTTTAATGCACACTCCTCCAGAGATAATTCGAGGTACCTTTCTGTTTATTGCAGTCACTGCTAGTTTTATACTTTTTGCTGTTTTCTGTATTTTGAGGTAATTATAAATGGTTATATATGTTTTTAGCGTGGTGGCCACGACACAGATGCAGCCTACAGATGCCCGGAAAGCGTTCCCTTGTTTTGATGAACCTGCAATGAAAGCTGTTTTTAATATCACTCTGCTGCATGACCCCGAAACCATCGCACTTTCCAATGGCAAGGAAATTGGTACGGCATTTAACGATATTTTATTATTTGTAACTCACTAAATGTGCTTGGTAAAAGTCAGAAATAGTGAGTGTTAATATGTACGTATGTATGGATGTATATACTCTTTCCACTGAAACTGCATATTAATAATGTTAAATGATGTAAGTAAAATGCAGTCAAACTGGTTTCATGATTACAGTCTGCATATTTGAAGGTTAAAGTTATGATTAAGGGCAGGATTAACTTTAGTACCTTTTATTATTACTGTTCATATAAAATATATATCATTACATGTCTTTAGAATTTGTCCAATCTTCCAGCGTGACCAGGATGTACATGATCAGAAGATGTGAAAATAATTGTTCACTTGTTCATGTTTTTTCGCCTTTTTTTCAGAGTCAGTTAAAGTCATTGAAGGCGGTGAGACGCTCAATAAAACACGATTTGAATCTACCGAGAGAATGTCAACATACTTGCTGGCGTTTATTGTCAGTGATTTTGAAGCGATTGAGGAAATGGAAGGCGAAGTTTTGGTAATTGAATTTTTCTGTACACTATTTCGGTTTATTTTACGCATTACAGTTGCATTGCGCTGAATCAGCAGGAATTCTGTTTCTCTTTTTTGCTGCACAGATTCGTATTTTTGCCCGTAAGGAGGCCATCAATGCAGGTCACGGACAATACGCATTGAACATCACGGGCAAGATCCTGAAGTTCTTTGAAAAGTATTATAATGTCCCTTACCCACTTTCCAAATCAGGTGAGAGATTAACACAGACTGCTGATCCATGAAGAGGCTGCTGTATCATTTTAACGCTGAATCCTCTTAAAGACAGAGGAGTTTAAGCAACATAGATACATTTATGTTTACTAATTTTATGTTTAGAGTTAAATTAATCCCCAGTTTATCTTTTATATTGCTCAAAAGCGTATTAGCATCCCAGTCTTACAACAAGCGAAGTAACAATATCAGATTCTTCACCAGTGATATAATGTGTCGCATTCTTTTAACCTGTGATTTTATTGTCTATAACAAATCCCCAGAATGAAATAAATGACGATGTTGAAATGATTTGTGCAGATCAGATAGCTCTGCCGGACTTCAACGCTGGTGCGATGGAGAATTGGGGTTTGATCACGTACAGAGAAACAGCTCTGCTCTACGACAGTGAAGTGTCCTCTAACGGGAATAAAGAGCGAGTCGCCAGCATCATCGCTCACGAACTCGCCCACATGGTACACACTGCGCTGTCTGAAATGATTCTCCACTTTTAACCACTCCTCCTGTTTACTTTACAATTCATAGCAACAAAATTATAATAAAAACAGCTTAAAAGCACTAAACTAGATTTTGTTCCTCGTAATGATGGTCTACAGAAACAGTACAGATGCAAATCGTCCCAAAAGTCTTAAAAAAAAGATTCCACATGAACGCCACACTCTTTTAGTGCCGTTTACACAAAACTCTTTATGCGTTTTGCCTGTTCGTTTACACGACAGCGGCGTTTTGGGGACTGAAAACGCATATTTTTGAAAACGGGTTTCAAAGTGCAAGTTAGCCGCCGTTATCGTCTCCATGTAAACACCCAATACGGGGATCTTTGAAAGCGGTGACGTCATGCGCGTGCGTGGTGCGTGTTCGGTATGCAGACATGCGCAGTACGTGTCTACTGTAAAGGCAAGCGCACATGTAATACAGCGTTTTTGGCCGTTATCGCGGATGTGTGTAAACACGAATCGTTTTGAAAACGCTGTCATGTATACGTGAAACTTTTTGAAAACGCAAGAGAAAAACCTTTCCGTTTTTTACTACATCGTTGTCGTGTAAACGCAGCCTTAGACAAGATTCGATGTATCATAATGTGGTGGGATCTGTGAAAGATGGCTTAGCGGTTGACGCAAAGAGTAATTAAAGAGTAATTAAAGAGTAATTAAAGAGTAATTAAAGTGTAATTAAAGAGTAATTAAAGTGTAATTAAAGAGTAATTAAAGAGTAATTAAAGAGTAATTAAAGAGTAATTAAAGAGTAATTCTATTCAGTTACATTCATCACCACATTTGATAGAAATGTCGCGTTAACTGTCATTAACTGTCCATATAATAAAAAATGTAACATCCACAGTGTCGCTCGCTACAGCATTAGCGACTGTTCAGCTGTTCATTGGATTTGATTATTTAAACTGTGAATGTGTCACATGTCTGATTTCTCACACTGAAAAAGAAACAGGTGCTGAGACTGATTAGAGGGTGTGGTCAGGGCGTGGCGAGGGCGTGGTCAGGGCAGAGCTGCAGCGGGAGGAAACTGGATCTGTGATAATATATATTTTTCAGTTTTGTTAGATGCAGTGAGTAAGATGACTGCATAATAATTTAAACATTTTCATTTTTTTAAAGGAACATTTATTATAATATATAATTTTGTTGGACCCGAAAAAAGAAGTTTGGAATTTTTTTTTTTTTTGCAAAGTTATGAGATTTTCTTTTCCTCGCTCTCTCAGTGGTTTGGGAATCTGGTGACTATCAAATGGTGGAACGATCTCTGGCTGAACGAAGGTTTCGCCTCCTACGTTGAATATCTCGGAGCCGACAATGCTGAACCTGAATGGAATATTGTAAGTCATTCATGATAATTAATAAACAAATTAATTAATTAAGCTGATTTTTATTTTTTAAATTTCCAAATCAGGACCAGGAGTCTGTATGCAATACCAGGACCTGCTATTATTTTATCAGTCCAGTACTGTGTTCTGATTGGTTGATAATATATAACACGCAGAAGAACACTTCATGGCGCGCTCTACTTTACGTTTTTAATGACGCCTTCTTTCCCCCATCAGAAAGACCTGATCGTACTGTACGACGTGCACAGAGTTTTCGCCGTGGACGCTCTGGCCTCCTCCCACCCGCTGTCCTCTAAAGAAGATGAAGTCCTGAGACCAGAGCAGATCAGCGAGGTGTTCGACGCCATCTCCTACAGCAAGGTAACGCACCAACCCTGCCTAAAACTCCACCCCTTATTCTAACCCCACCCCTTATTCTAACCCCACCCCTTAACTTAACTCCACTCTTCAACCTAACCCTGTTCCTCAACCTAACCTTAACCCCACCCCTCAGTATAACCCCACCCCTTATTCTAACCCCACCCCTTTATCTAACCCCACCCCTTATTCTA
>CM040981.1:28509940-28527715 GCA_022985145.1 Pangasius djambal
TGTGTGTGTGTGTGTGTGTGTGTGTGTGTACATGATTTCTGCCTCTAGGGGGCGTCGGTGTTGAGGATGCTCTCGGATTTCCTGACTGAATCTGTTTTTGTGAAAGGCCTCACTGTAGGTTCCAGCTTTTCTTCTTTTCTTTTCTTTTCTTTTTTTCTTATTTTTTTAGATAAAATTAGGCTTTATATTAAACACAAGCAAAAAAGTCTTAAAGGTTGACTTTACAATTATTCTAATTTCTGTTAGCACAGTTTATCTTAGCTACCAGTGATAGTTAACAGGCTATGTAACACGTTATTAGATCACGTTATACGTTCTGCATAATCTACGTCTAATAATAAACGCAGCGAATCAGCGTTAATGTATCGGGTGGATAAAACGATCTTTGTTGCTCCTTGACTTTTGAATTAAAATTTTGAGTGCTGGTCTGCGCTTTTACTTTCATTTTCAGTTTCTCCTCATGATCATAAGCATCAAAAGATCAGGTAAACTTCAGCCATGACGGCCATTTTGTCACAAAAAGCAGCTAAGCTGTTGCTGACGAAGGAAGTGGCTGCTAGCTAGCTAGACATAAACAACAAAATGTAGAAATGAACGCAAATAATTATAGTTTATTTACAATATTTACAAATTACACCCACAGCAGCTCGGAGCGATTCCCACTGGCACTGATACGCTTAAGCCTGAGGTGTCAGTTATGTTCGTTACTGTTTCAGTGATTGGCAGCTGGTTATGATGTTCCGCCTCTTTTGGGCCAATCATCATTAGGAGAAGCCGTGTGTCCAGAGATGGAACAAATGAAGAACCTCGCTCTCATTAACTCCCAGTGTGGGAAATTTAACACAAAATGACGCGTTAAAAGCCTGTTGTCCAGTGAGCGTTAATCTTTCACCTGTGCTATGCAACTATTTTACCTGCTGGATTAGCATCTATCATACAACATCTAACAAGTGGATATGTTACACCCAGGCTAATTGCAAAGACACATAGTATAACAAATACAGCTAGGAATTACAAAACAACAAGCTACACACAGCTGCGAACAATGTTTAGGGGCGGAGCCAAATCAGTAGGCGAGGAAAGCAGGAAGTGTTTATGACAAATTTCTTCTTCTTCCCAGAGCTACCTCAATCACTTCGAGTTTGAAAACACGGTGTACACAGACCTTTGGGATCATCTCCAACAGGTGAGATCCTCCACCCTGCAGTAGGAATTTTGTAACGGTTGCATGCTGTTAGAGTAAAATAATCAACTAAATCAACTAAAAATATCAGGATGATGTTAAAAAAATGTTAGAAAATGTTCTAGAAAATTAATCAATACCTTGTGACCAATCAGAATCCGGAAGTCCAGAGCGCTTTGGTGTAAAATGAGATACACTCGTAGGAAAAAGGGTTCTTTAAGAGTTCATTAGATCATGAAGGGTTCTTATCTTTCTGATACGGAAGCACTCTGTGTGCAGAGGAGGAACCAGGAAGCTTATTTTGGAGTATTTTGTAATGAACTGTGTGGTGTGTGGGGTTTGACCTCTTTCAGGCTGTAGACACCGCTGAAACGGTGCTCCCTGCGAACATTAGTGACATCATGGACCGCTGGGTTCTTCAGATGGGTTTCCCAGTGGTGACGATTGACACAGCGACAGGAACGCTAACTCAAAGTCACTTCCTCCTGGATCCCGAGTCTGTCATTGACCGACCGTCTCCATTCAAGTAGGCCAGAGTTCAAACACGTCAATATTTCATTTAAAAAAAATAACAAATGCACAATTTACCCAGATGTGTGATTTAGCCCTGAATTTATATATGGAACATGCGATTGTTATTTTTCTTGTAGCTATGAGTGGATTGTGCCTATTCAGTGGATGAAAAATGGATCTCAGCAGAGCATCTTCTGGATGATGAACAAAAGCAGTAAGCATCGGAGCCAGGTTAAGGATAAAAATACGCTGCGTAACACTGAAAAAAGATGCAGTCGTCCTGTAAATGTGACAAAAAAATCTGTGATTTTTAGAATAAATTATTAGAATTACTTAAAGGTTTTGTACTAAATGAATTCATGTAAATATGTGGCTAAAACCCAAAGTATATATTTAACTTACTTTACCGGGTTAAACTGGGAAAAAAGGAGTAATGTTTACTGGAACTGATTGGACTCTTGCGCATGTGCAAATCAACGACTTCGGACCAGAACAGGACCACGAGGTTGCTCCAGTCTCATTCTGTTTCCATCAAATATATTTAGTGGCAAAGTTAAAATGAAAATAGAAACATAAATTTGAAATGAATACAGTAGTATAAAGTAGTATATTAGTATAAAGCATACTAATGTGGAGGCGTGGTTTTTAACTCGAGTCGCATACAGCTGCAGTCATAAGTTTCCCTGAAGAATCTGCAAAATGTTAATAATTTAAAAAAATAACAGGATCATAAAAATTGCATGTTGTTTTTATTCAGTTCTGCCCTGAATAAGTGATTTCACACAGCAGATGTTTGCATCTCATCCACAAGACACAATAATAACTGAATTTACACACAGGAACCAGTTCAGAAGCCTCCACACGCTCGATTATTAACACTGTGTGTGTTTCCTGATGATCAGCGGCTGCTTTTATGTTTTGTGAAAGTTGTCCATGAGGCTCTTGTTCATCCTGAGCAGTTAAACTGCACACTGTTCTTCAGTAAAATCCTCCAGGTCCTGCACCTTCTCTGCTTCTCCAGCATCTTCTGCGTATTTGACTCCTTTCCAGCAGCAGCTCTATGATGCTGAGATCCGACTCTTCACACTGAGGACAGCTGAGGGACTCGAACACGACTATTACAGAAGCTGCAGACGTTCACTGATGCTCAAGAAGAGCCGGGGGGGTGTAAACTTTTGAACAGGATGATTGGTGTAAATCGTTATTATTTTGTCTTCTTGGAAATGTGTAAATATCTCATGCAGCTTCTGAAGGGCAGTACTAAATGAAAAAAATAAGATCTTTAAACAAAGTGTAACGTGTGGAGTCGTGACAACGGAGTTGGGGATCCAAACGCAAGGCTTTATTTACACACGCGGTCAACAGGCAGGTCGAGCTCCAGCAAACAGAACAATCCCAGGCAGAGGCGAAAGAGTAATCCAGAACACAGGCACCGGTCAGGGCAGACAATCAAAAACAAGGAAAACAGTCCAAGGGTCAAAACACACGGAACCAGGGGATGGCTATACACTAATCAGCCACCTAGGAGCAGGTGTGAGCAACTTTTATACAGGACACATGACAAAACCAACCAATGAGAACGACACATGAAACCAAGGAACCAATCAGAACATGACGCACAAACAAGGGTAGCACATGACAAGATCACATGAGGGGCAAGGAACGCATGGGAAATGGAGTCCAGAAGACAGGGGCAAGAGTCCGGGGTGGAGCGCCCTCTAGTGGAGTTCGTGGGCACGGCATCTGCTGATCGTAACACAAAGTAATAACAATTTATGCATCTGTACGTGTTTGCGGAACTTTAAACTGATTTACTTCTGAGAGCTGCGGATGAGTTGTTTTCAATATTTCTTATTCTTCTCGAGTCATGACCTCAGACCGAGCGTGTCTCAGCAGCGTTTTCGTACGTGCTACTTAATTAATGAGTAACATTAATTTTAATCTATTTTGGCAAAACTAGCATCTGACTTTCATTTATAAGGAAGTGAATTTACATTTGTTTTGGTTTTGAGAGAGACGTTAACGGTTTAATGTTTAATTTAATGTTTAATAATTAACAGAATAAGCCTACTAGATTTTCCAGAATCTATTCCTTGGCAACCACGCCCCCTTTTAACCACGCCCCCTTTTAACCACACCCCCTTTCAGGCCCACTCCCTCTCACCCAAGTGTAGTAAACTCTCCTATTCACTATTCACATAAATGTGGTTCAGTTTGTGTAAGAACACAGTGAGGAAATTCGATCTAAACTCCACCACACTTGGTGCTCAGCTACTTAAAGGAACACTTATGAACTGGACGTAAAGTTTTGCTCTCGAGTCTTCATTATTAACCTTATTTAGCGATCTGCTGGCTGTAACTACAAACCTGACATGACACCGTGGGTCAGTGAAAGCCCAGTGTGTGTTTGTGTTTATTCTGCTTCCCATGTTGGAGTAAAATGAGTATCTTAGCGTACAATCATCTTGCTGTGCTACACAATCAGGACATCTTTGGAGCTTATGGTGCACTGCTTCTAGAAAATGTGGATTTCTATAGATTTTCAATGGATTTCTATGGAGTTAAGTTTCATTCACATGCGAAAGAAAAAGGCTGATGATTTGATTTGTGTAAAATATCCTCTTTTTAGCTGAAAACAATGAGATGAAAATTTCTGGTTCTGATTGGCTGGTGGCCAACCTCAACGTGTCGGGATACTACAGAGTGAACTACGACATGAGGAACTGGAACACCCTGCTGCAATTACTCCAGACGTCTCATGAGGTACCATCAACAGCATAAAACAATCAGAATAAGTCCTGAACACACACTCAACGTCCTCTAGACTGAACACCAACAAACACTGTGGGAATTTCTAGAATGTTCTCATCTATTATTACCAGTTTAAACCTTGGTGTTTACTGGAGTATGCTGATGGAGCATATAAATGTTTGCTGGTAAATGAGGTGTTTATTTATTGTTTGATGAAAATGTTGGTGTGTGATTGTGAATTTTGGTGTTTGTTTGTGCCTGTGTTGGTGTTTGAATGATGTTGTTGTCTTTCAAGAAAGAAGTTTATGGATGCCGCAGGTTTTTTAGGTATTTTTGTGATGTTTGCTGGTGTTTGTTGGTGTTTGAGAATGTTGGTGTGTGTGTGTGTGTGTTATGGAGAATTTCGATGTTTGCTGGTGTGTGTGTGATGGGGAACTTTGGTGTTTGTCGGTGTGTGTGATGGGGAACTTTGGTGTTTGTTGGTGTGTGTGATGGGGAACTTTGGTGTCTGTTGGTGTGTGTGATGGGGAACTTTGGTGTTTGTTGGTGTGTGTGATGGGGAACTTTGGTGTTTGTCGGTGCCTATTGGTGTTTTCTGGATATTGTTGTTTTTGGAAGAAAGTTGCGAATGTTTCAGGGATTTTTTGGTATTTACTGGATGTTGGTATTGGTTGGTACTGAAGAATTTTGGTGTTTGATGAAGAATGGTGGTATTTGGTTGGAGAATATTGGGGTTTTAATTGGTATGTAATGGTATTTGGCTATTGATATTTAGTTGGATTATTATATAATATTGGTGTTTGAGTGTGTGATGCAGAATCATGGTGTATGTTGCGGAATAGCAATATTCAGTGGAGTATCTTGGTCGTATTTCTGTATTTATTGGGGTTTGGTACGAAATGGTGCTGGTGTTTGAAACATAATGTTGGTGTTTATGGGAGAATCTTAAGTCGCCAACTTAACAGGATTATTTTTTGCTCTCTGCTGTTCTTCCTTGGAGCTAAAATTAAAGAATTTTAAAGACTGAAATAACAATCTCAGTGATACTTAATAAATTGTTCCTTTTGTCCCAGATGATTTCCGTGATTAACCGAGCCCAGATCATAGACGACGCTTTTAATCTTGCAAGGTGAGTATTGAAAGGCTGCATACAAGAATACATCATTTAAACACAATTTGAATCCTTTAGCGCACTCCTCTATGTGTTATTCATTACCATGCCTATTGCCATCAATCAGCCAATCAGAATACACGCTCCTGCACTGATACTGGTACAGAAGGATGTCATTTGCATATTTAAATGTCATTAACAGGGCGAGAATTATTCAAACCACGCTGGCTCTGAATACTACAGTGTATTTATCAAAGGAGAGAGACTACATCCCCTGGAAATCAGCACTGGACAATCTGGACTATTTCTACCTCATGTTTGATCGTATGGAGATTTACGGCCTCCTGCAGGTCAGTTTACACATACGGTAGAAAAAATATGTACTTTATAATACATAAAGTGTGTGTGTGTGTGTGTGTGTGTGTGTGTGTGTGCGTGTGTGTGTGTGTGTGTGTGTGTGCGCGTGCTGTTATGGTAAAATATGGGGTGAAGTGGTGGTGTGATGAAGTGTCCTATAACGGCTCATCTGTAAGTGTTTTATTTCTATAATTTTCCAACGACTACAGTTTTCAGTTTTATTTAAGAATGACACTGTGGAGGAAACGAGTGAGTTCCTGTTGTCGCTTACGTTACAGCAGCTATAAACAGTCGTTCCCTCACCAGCCTCTCTTTATTCTCTCTCTTCACGTTAATAAGACAAAAAAAAACAAATCTGTTCCGCATGTTACCGAGAAACCGCAAAGAAGCGTAAACTCCTCTGTCCTGAAGAAAAGTTACAGCTTTACCTCTGACTGTCACAAAGCACTGACACTGGAGACTCCTTCCATACATGTTCAATACATTTCAATTACAGAAAACGTCACTATTCAACAATTTTTTTTTAATCCGTTTATGTGGAGAGTCTGCTGTGATTGAGCTGTTACTATAGAAACGATAACGTATTAGAACGAGAGCATTAATATAAACCTGTGATTTTCAGCTGCTGTTATAGAGAACTAATCAACACCTTCTGACCAATCACAATCCAGAACTCAGCAGCGCTGTGGCACAACACACACTAACAGGCTCCTCCCCCAGCACATCTGATTCTTAGTGATGCACTTTTCTGGTCACAAGCTTCAGGATCCTGAACGTTATTTAAGTGTTTTGTCTAAAGAAGTTGAATGGCTAGACGAATAAATGTGATACTTTCGTCATTTACCCATGAGCTCCGAAGTGTGTGGTCGGCCGTTTGATATGTCATTTGATTTGATGTATAAACGTTGAGATGGGGGTGGAGTTATCGTGAGGGGCGGAGTTTGCTTCCATTCAAATGTTGTGCTGTTGAGGTGATCATGTGACGTCTGTGTTCTTCAGGCTTACACGAGGCAACAAGTGGAGCCACTTTTCCTGCACTTTAAAACCATCACTAGCAACTTCACAGAGGTCCCCGTTGGTCACATGGATCAGTAAGTCTCCCGTGAATGTTACCGTAATATAATTATAATAGAATTCTTTATTTTATAAACTATATGCTTATATGAATTTAGTTTTTAATCTTAGCTCTGTGTCAAAAATACATCATAGTTTCAGCCATTTGCCTATTTTTAGGTTTATTAAATTTTTAGCTGATGCAAAACTACATTAATTTTTGTCCCTAAAAAATATTTTTTGTCTATTTATAAATTTTATTGTATTTATTGAATTCTAAATCAAGCACCAAATCTGCAGCTCCATCAGGGGTCCATTTAATAAAAATTATTTACATGTTTTATTGCATAACATTAAATAAATTCATCCTAATGAGTGGGTGTTTCCAGGTGTTATATTATATTTTGTTATATTGCCGATATATCACAATTGTTGACTTTTTTAGTTATTGTTTCATTTCGGGTGTGTGTGTTAGCTGTGTTGTATTGTGTCCTGTTGCTCAGGTGTGTGTGTGTGTGTGTGTGTGTGTGTGTGTGTGTTTTACAGGTATAACGAGGTGAACGCTCTTCGCATGGCCTGCAGCTCTGGAGTGGAGGAATGCGACGCTCTTGTTCAGAAGTGGTTTGAAGATTGGATGATTAACCCAAGCATCAACCCGTGAGTCTTATTATTATTATTATTAAAATTATTATACATTTTTTTTTATCTTTGTTTGTTTTATTTGTCTCTGACATAGACACAGGTAAATACACAGGAAAACAACCAAACAATAATGGAGAATATTAATATAGCGGATAAAATTTGGGTTCACTTTCACTCATCGTTCTACACAATCAATTAATCAGTAAAATGCTTTTATTATTTTTTATTATGAATCTAAAATGTACCCGTTTATTTGTTCATGTTTTTTTCATGTTTTGTTCATGTTTGTATGCATCAGATTGGAGTTTATGTGTGAATCTTTTCCTCACGCTCTCTCCTTCAGGATTCACCCTAACCTGAGGTCGACTGTGTACTGCCAAGCCATGGCTACAGGGGGCGCCACAGAGTGGGACTTCGCCTGGTCCATGTTCCAGAACGCCACCATCGCCATCGAGGCCGATAAACTGAGAGCCGCCATGGCGTGCAGTACCACACCCTGGATCCTCAACCGGTAATGAAAAAAAAAATAAAACAATATCAGACACTGAACATTCCCAAGAGCGACTTTAAACCTGTTATTTAAAAACGTAAAGAATACGGCACAACCGCGACTCCGCTGGAGGAGACCGTCCATCTGAAGTCAGAGTGCAGGTAAAGACGGGATTAGTCAGAAAAACAACCAAGAGGACAGGGCTGAAATGATACTACCACCACCGTGCTTCACCGTGTCTAGCGCTTTCTAACACTGGATTTAAATACTCATGCAACACACTGTGTATCTGTCTGTCTGTATATCTGCGGGATTTTTAAGTTATGTGTCTGCTGTAGGTATCTGAAATACACACTGGATCCGTCAAAGATCCGTAAACAGGACGCGACGTCTACAATCATCTACGTGGCGAATAACGTGGTGGGTCAGCCGCTAGCCTGGGACTTCATTAGAGCTAACTGGGAGTACATCTACAGAGAGTGAGTGTCTCTGCAACAAAATACACAAACCAGTAAATAAAACAGAGAAATACATAAACACCTGGACGGAAACGACGTGCGTTTTCTTCTGCAGGTACGGCGGGGGATCGTTCTCCTTCGCTAATTTAATCAACGGCGTCACCAAACGCTTCTCTACTGAGTTTGAACTCAAACAGGTAAACACACACACACACACACACACACACACACACAATAAATAAATAATGTAAATAGTAGTAATTAATAACATAAATAAACACTGCTTACTGTTACCACCCCGAGGTGGATTATTTTTCTCTAACAGCACGTCCCCAAGTCCACAATCACTGGTTTTTATTTATTTATTTAATTACATTTAAAGTCAGTTCCTGTTGTCGCTTACGTTATAGCAGCTATAAACACTCGTTCCCCCGCCAGCGTCTCTTTATTCTCTCTCTTCAAATTAATAACAGAAAAAATAATCGCAGCTTGTTCCGCACGTTACTGAGAAACCGCAAAGAAGCGTAAACTCCTCTGTCCTGAAGACGTCAGAAACCTTACAGTTACAGCGTCACCTCTGACTGTTACAGAGCGCTGACACTGGAGACTCCTTCCATACACGTTACATAAACACATTTCTCCTACAGAAAACTTCACCATATCAACGTTTTAATCAGTTTACGTGGAGCGTTCGCTGTACGAGTCCCTGTGAATGAGCTGTTGCTATAGAAACGATAACGTATCAGAGTGAGTGCATTAATATAAACCTGCGCTACTGTCAGAGCTGCTGTTATAGAGAACTAATCAACACCTTCTGAATAACCCATAATATCTCTCTCTCTCTCTCTCTCTCTCTCTCTCTCTCTCTCTCTCTCTCTCTCTCTCTCTCCCTCTCTCTCTCTCCCTCTCTCTCTCTCTCTCTCTCTCCCTCTCTCTCTCCCTCTCCCTCTCTCTCGTCTGTTTGATGTTGCTGTAGTTGGAGCAGTTCAGGAATGATAATGAACACATCGGATTCGGTTCTGGTTCCATGGCCATCGACCAGTCCATCGAGAGGACGAAGGCCAACATCAAGTGGCTCACACAGAACAAGGACGAGGTGGAGGCGTGGCTCAGGGCAGCGATTATATAATAAACACACACACACACACACACACACACACACACACACACACACACTCTCACGCACACACTCACACAAGCTTACACACGCTCACGCTCACACACACACACTCTCAAACACACAATCACACTCTCTCACACACACACAATCATGCTCACACACTCCCACACACACACACACACACAATCACGCACACACACACTCACACAAGCTTACACATACTCACGCTCACACACACACACACACACACACAGGTGAATGAGACAAACTGATTTATTTATTTGTCACATGCTGAAGTCTTTTTTTATCCAGTGATCATCTTCATCACTAATAACGTAAACATTTTATTTTAATTTTAAATAATTGCTTTTGTGTTAAATGACTGACGCATTGAAATCTTCCATCTCTGTTAAGCTGTGGAATCAAATAAACCAATTATTTTTCTTTTCACAAGTATTTGTGTATTTATTTGCCATAATCACAGGATTTACATACAAAAAATGTATTTTATATTATTTATATTTTATTTTTTAAAATTTTATATTTTATACTTTCTCATGGAATTGATGTTAGTTCTGGGATTGTCGTGGGAATTCCACGCAGCTTCATGGAGCCTCCAAAGAGATGCCATGATATTATTAAAAAATGAATAAATTCAATATGAATTAATTAATTTATTATTTATTGTAACCAGGCCTGTGGGTCTGCTGTGTTTATCTCACAGAGCTCAGAGATGATCTTAGTCATATTTAAGAAAGAGAAGAAGAAGCAGAAGAAAGGGAGGCGTCCTAGCGCACGCGAGGTTTATAGGATTATTACTATTAATAATAATAATTAATAAATTAATCAATAAATTATATCAGCAGGCTTAAATATAGTGATATATTTCAATACAACACGTGATATTTTTGTTTTTCGTTTTTCACACTTTATTATTATATTATTATTAAACTTTTGGCTGAAGCACTAAGCAGCTTTGATGGCTTTTGGGAATTATGGGATTTTGGGAATTATGGGATTTTGGGAATTATGGGAAAAAAGACTTTTAGGGTTCATTCCCTTTTTATTTTGAAAAAAAAAATGCAAATGAGAACACTGCAATACAAAACTTTAAAACAGTAAACATTTAAAAAAAAAAAAAAAAAAGCTCCGTCATATTTTTGCTTGTTTTTCATCTTTTCAGATTGATTTAGTGATGAAAATGAATCAGTGACCCTGAGTGAGTCAGACGCGTGTCAGTGATTATCGTCTGTGCTACAGATCAGTGTGTAAAGTGTGTTAAAAAAAATCAATGTACAATTCCACCTTAAAAAAATAAAGTAGTGTGCGCAGGAAAAACACAGCATTTAAGATGTTAACTTGTTTATATTTCACCGTATTTTACGTCTCTGGTTGAATTATAGAGAACGCTGTTTACACATCAGGCTCAGACTCGTCACAGCCGCATGGGCTTTTCTTAATAATGTTAATTAACGAATTCCTAAAACATCAAATATTTTCAAAACTACACTTTCCGACTCTGACATTCTACAAGTTTGTAGAAACGTGTAATCTCCCACAAAAGTGTGTCTGTTCGATGTCACACCCGTAACACTGATAAACGGTGGCGGATTTAAAATGTCTGCGTCCTCCAGAAGCTAAATGACAACAAATGAATCCTAAGCTTGTCTCTGTGGCTCTGAGCGTAAATGTCACGTCTGTAACGTCACTCCAGTATGTGATTAGTTATTTAATCCCGTAGGACAGAAACTACCCAGTGTTTTTCACACAGATCGTTTTGTTTTTTTACATTAAATTAAACATTATTTTCTCCGGAGGAACGTTTCCGAGGTTGCGCTCAGTACCGAGAAATTACACGTAAGTGAAATTATAAATAATGTGTTTAAATCTTACTTTGAGTCCAAGTATCCATCTGAAACATGCACGCAAGAGGAAGTCAAAAGAGATGCTGCTTTAAAATGAACTGGAAAAGTATTTAAAGATGTATAAAGTAAAGTTTGAGCTGCTGAAATGAAGTTATCATCATATGAAAAGTAACTTTGGTCTAAAATTGTTATAAAATGATTTTAGTTCTAAAGCAACTGCAGCATTTTGCCTGAGAACATCATTCAATCATTCAGTCTGTACGTTTGCAATATTGATCATTAGCTGGCACGTGACCTGCTGCCTAGCTGAAGCCGGCATTAGCCAAAAAAATGTAAACTTAGTTAAATGCAGCCAGTTAATTTTGGCAAATTAGTGAAACTCAGCAACACCTCACTACAGTTTTACAAATTCGACAGAGATCACGTCTTCCAGAGGAGCAACGGAGACACGTCGGTTTATACGAGACTTTGTTTACTCCAGCTTATTGAAATATCTTACTGAGGTAGGGCCAGGACGCTCATCCTCAACTTCCACACACACACACACACACACACACACACACACACACACACACACAGCGACAGCGCTAACCACACCGTGTAGCATGCAGTAGCTGCTCAATCATAGAGGCAGTGATGCAGAGCCCCAACGCTGTCAGCTGAGGAAAAGCTGAAACAGATGCAAGTGCAGTTTGACGTTTTATTGAAGAAACTGAAAAAAAAATTCAAAACAGTGTCCAAAAACTTAATCCGAAAGGTCAGGCAGAGGTCAGGCAGAGGTCAGGCAGAGGTCAGGCAATCAGCAAACATCAACACTGAGGCAAAATCCAAAATCACAAACGAGAGGCAAACGACGTCAGAACCAGAATAACAGTACAGGAGAAACCACGGCTTGAGATGAGCACTGAGCACGGAGCACTGAGCACGGAGCACGGAGCACGGAGCACGGAGCACTGAGCACGGAGCACGGAGCACGGAGCACTGAGCACTGAGCACGGAGCACGGAGCACGGAGCACTGAGCACGGAGCACTGAGCACGGAGCACGGAGCACTGAGCACGGAGCACGGAGCACTGAGCACTGAGCACGGAGCACGGAGCACTGAGCACGGAGCACTGAGCGTTAGTCTGCAGCGAGTGATTGTTCGAGAGGTCTTTATGAAGGATGTGGTGTTGTGTACAGGTGTGTGTGATTACTGATCAGTGGAAGTTCAGGGAAGTGTAGTCTTGGGCGGCCATGTTTGCAGGCCGTGGTGTGTTCTGGGAAACGTGCTTGGTGCTGGACGCGGGGGTTAACCTGCTTCAACTAACATTAATCTTCACAACATCCTCATTCACAACTTCACACATTTTAAATTCAGTTGAAATTCTAACTCTTTTGAGTCACCAACAGTTAAAGAAGGTTGTTATATGACAGATATATCACAAGCCGAGGTTCTGTCGACTGCTCGTGTTGTGCATTCGCGGGGCAGAGCGCTCGCTGCCCCTCTGAGCCTCCACTGAGTTATTACTACACCTAGTGGTCAAAAGTGGGAACTGCAACGAGCGGTAACAGAGCTCCGTATGGGCAGAATTATCCCTGCCCCATGCTCGCACTATGAACATTTTCACTGGAGGAGGAACAGAGAGAACAGTAAACGACAGGGTTGCCAGATTGGATGAGTATAAAATACTCTGCTGCTGCCAAGTTCTTATTACATTTGATCTGAATGAAATGTAATACATTTTTGTAGAAAGTGCAGACAGTGTGTCTATAACACACAGAATTATTTCTGTTGTAAGATATATTGCAAGAGATTAGGAGAGAAAAAGGGGGATTAAGGAGTGAATAATGTCCTCATATCAGAAATACGTGTCATTCCTGGTTAATGATATAATGATAAGACAGTCGAACAAACGTACGTCTAAACCCACGTAAAACAAGCTGCTAGCGTAAGACAAGATTCCACGTCATTTTGTTTGAGGTTATGTGTTTATTAATGTCGATCTGCAACACCAACATCTACAATCATGAGCTGCTGAGAAGCCTGAGCAGGAGAAGGTCACTGCATTGGCGCTCTAATGATTGGACACTAAACTGAAATGATTGGACGCTAGTCTGAGCCGGTGTGATGGACGTGTCACTGGCTGGATGAGAGAAGAAACTTTGAGACTTTGAAGGAGCAAACCGTTTATTTTTCTTGGAAGTGTTACTAAATAAGAGTCCAAGTCTTCAATTTCAATAACATTCAAGTATAAATGCGCCAAATTATTACGTAACTATAGTAACAAAGTACAGTTGCTGAAGTGTTGTCCACCCCCTGGTGGCCGGCGTCTGTAATGACGCCTGAGACAGACTCCGGGCAGCTTCCCATCTCCGAGCAGGAATACGGCGTGTGCAGCACAGCTCCAATTCCCGCTTTACATCTAGGGCAGTACAACATTTATTTCTTTTTAAAGTAGTTTTATGAACAAACCAATATTTATTTTCTATTTAAAACGTGTGCCAAGAAAAAATAAATAAATAAAACGAATAAAAAGCTCTTTTCTGAGAACAGTTTTCCTGATTTCGTTTTCAACACGTGAGAATAAACGCTGCTTTAAATTCCTCCGTAATTGACACAGCGTAATATCTAACGTGTCGGACTGTGTTCTCACACTCGGGACTAGCTGAGAGTTACGGCTGTGCAAACACACAGTAAAGTGTAATAAATCATGTTTATTATGCGGGACTGATATAGCAGTGTGTCATTCCCACAGACGCTAACGCACGCTAGGAGACGAGCGACAGAGACGTTAAACCTCCAGACGCTGTTCAGTCGAGCGCGTGAGTTTAGAATCATTGTAAAATGGCGAAATGTCACTTCAGTGCCATGTGCATCATCTGCACCGTGGTGTCCGTCGTATCCGTGTCCATCCTCGTCGGCCTGTGGACGTTCCAGTTTCTTTCGTTTGCTGACCGAACCAGATCTCAGACCGGACTGCCGGACAGCCGCCGTCTCCCGGAATGTCCGCTTCCCGTTTCTTACAATGTCACATTATGGCCGCGTCTCAAACCGGACGCCACCGGCCTCTACATCTTCACGGGAAACTCCACCGTGGTGTTCAAGTGTGTGAAGGAGACGGATCTGATCCTGATTCACGCCAACAAGCTGAACCTGACGGCTGATGCCACGCTGAGCACGCTCAATGGCTCTCCTGCGCCGTCCATCACGTCCACGCAAACCGTCAGCAGCACCCAGTATCTCGTCTTTCACTTGAGTGAGAAATTAAAAGCAGGAGAGTGGTACAAACTCCACACCGAGTTCGTCGGGGAACTCGCCAATGATCTGGGAGGATTCTACAGGAGCGAGTACGAAGTAAATGGAGTTAAGCAGTAAGTTTTTTCACTTCAGAAAAGTCGTATAACGTTGCGATTCGGAGACGTGTGACACGTTTATGGTTTTTATCGTTCATTTTGGCTGTTTCATCCGGACAAATCTTACCATTTTTATAGCAGCACCGTTTATTTCTGCCTCATAAACTGTTTACTTTTTCACATTTGGACGTCTGGATTATTGGTCGATTATTATGACGCTTTGTACTGACGCTGACCTGCCGAGCTCAAGGTCGTGGGAATCGTTTCTGTTTGCTCTGTGTGTGTGTGTGTGTGTGTGTGTTTGTGTGTGTGTGTGTGTGTGTGTGTGTGTGTGTGTGTGTGTCAGCACTTCAGCAGCGTCAGTGTGAACGTTCAGATATAAACACTGCTCCAAACAAAAGTTCCATAAAGGTTTAACAATCGTTTTGTCTTTGACAGTCAAATCCGCCTCACACACACGTGTGGAATTTTCCCGTGTTTCGACGAGCCGAAGACGAAAACTGTTTTCCACATCACGCTCGTGCAGGAGCGAGGAACCTCCACCTTCTCCAGCGCGGAGGAAATCGGTATATAACACACTGTACAGCACTGTACTGCGCACGGAGTCATCAAATACCGCAGGTTCACGATCACACAACATCAAACACACACCGTCATACACTTACACACACCGTCACACACACCGTCACACACTTACACACACCGTCACACACTTACACACACCGTCACACACCTACACACACCGTCACACACCATCCAACATTCACAATCACACACCAGAATTCTCCGGCTTTCTCTACACCACCAGCACTCCACATCCAACACTAACGTTCAGCATCAAACACCAGCGCGCATGGAGGATATCTGCTAACTTCTGGACTGTGTGTTTTATCTCCTCTCTTGTGTTTGTAGAGAAATTACACACCAGCGCTGACGGCACCGATGTTACGCTGAGCAGATTCGAGTGGACGGGGATGATGTCATCAGATCAGCTGACTCTCATCATCACAAACCATCAACCAACAAACACCAAGCGAAAGCGTAAATTTAGTCCGATGTAGACTTCGGAGAGATGAGAGTGAGATTAGGATAAATATCCGACTTTTAATCATTTTAAATTGAAAGTAAAAAAATTAGGCACATTAAGAAGACGCAACACTACACAAAAAACGTACACTTTCAGTTCTTACTAGCGTTTGATATCTGATGAACTTTATGAATTATCGTCTTTACTCTTTACTGTTTATCTTCGCAGTGACTTTTTTTATCGTTTATGTTCAAGTTCTTGTCATTTTCAAGGTCTCTAAAGGAGCAGGTTGGAATGACGTCATTTTCACCCTCGGTGTGTGTAAAAAAGTGGGAAAAAACACAAGTCTCCATGTTTATCGTGCGTTAGCAGCGAGCTAGTCAGCTAACTGTGCTGAGTGCTGAATATTTACCTCAGAACAGGGAGCTGTAGAGTCAGTGCTATAGATTTAATTAGCGAACACGTCTGTATGTTAATGAGCTAAAGCTAACGTGTGTATATACAGTGCATTAGCGCTGATCACAGTAACACTAAACACTCACCATAAGACACTGTAGTGTTCGTTACTGAATCATTAATATAATCATCTATACAATAACTATAATTAACATGAACTAGCGTAATAAACTCGTGGAGATTGTTGTAAGGGTTTTCTATTATTTTAAACATCAAAATATTTTTTTAAAAAGTTCTGTAACATTTTATGCCTAAAATGTCTTTTTACCTAAAATGTTTTCAGCAGTAAGTTTTATATCCCATTTTACCTGCTAAATACCTTCATCTGAAGCTGTGTGTCATTTCTGACTAATAAAACCCTCCAAACTAAATAAATAAATCTGGAAGTTTTATTGTAATTTATGCCAAACGATGGAACCTGATGCAAATCCACCAACATGTTTAACTGCAGACATCAGAACTGCAGGTGCCAAATAATCAGACACAGTCATCATCTTATCATCTCATTATTTATTAAAACATTTAATGAAACTTTGGGCTTTAAAGTTTTGTACAGAAAATATCATTTGTGTGGATTATTTTAGCAACATGAGCTGTTAGTGGTGAGGGAGTGGAGGGTGGAGGGGTGGAGGGGTGGATGGCGGAGGGTGGAGGGGTGGATGGCTGGATGGGTGGATGGAGGTTAAGCTTCATTTAGGTATCAATTTTATCATAAATATTTTCCTTAAATCAGATTTAACTGAGATTCAAAACATTCAGCTGGATCCACACACACAATCCGCTAATCACGAGGTAAACACTCTGCTCCAGCGGGGACGCTTTTACCCGTAGGGGGCGCTGCGCCTGCCAGGAGGTGGATGGTCCAGTCTCACGGTCAGTCAGGAGACATCTGACAGGCTTTGAACTTTGTGAAACCTTCAGCTGGGTCGCATTAGTGCTCAGGAACTTTCTCTGCACTCTGGGCTCCAGGGTTTCGGGGCTCCAGGGTGGAGCGACGTCGTAATAAATACACGAGTGTAATGACATCGTACACACGGAACATTTATTATTCACACACACACACACACACACACACACACCTGAGCAGTCGTGTGTTACCTGTCTCAGGTGTGCTGTGGAAGCTCTAATCTCTAAAGCCTGTTATCACACTTCACTTCCTTCTGATTGGCTGTTCAGAGGGAGGCGGTGCTTTGTTCTGATTTGCTCTTGGTTACAAGGCTGCTGCCCGTTTCTGATTGGGTGTCGAGGATCAGGATGCGAGGGAGTGGCCTGCTTTGCTCCGTTTTGATTGGCTCTCGGCTACAGGCCCCGCCCGTTTGTTTCGATGGTGAGGGAAGGTGGGCATGAGCTCCGGCTCGCACGCTGCAGACACACACGACATACATGTGAGACACACACACACACACACACACAC
>CM040981.1:28668193-28680405 GCA_022985145.1 Pangasius djambal
CTCATATTCAGTACACTCCCTCATGTACACACGTGTGTTTTAAAGATTACGCTGTAAACATCTCACAGGTTTCCACATGTAAAAGAATGAAGTCCACATGTTGCTGTTGTTTATTGTCATGATAACGACAGTCGTGTTGTTAATTATGTCTGTTGTCATGGTTACGTTACACGCTAACACAGGATCAGGCGAACTGATTCAGAGCTGTAAGTTAAAATCTAGTTTTTCTACTTTAAAGGGATTAGGAATTAATGCCCAGCTGTCAGCCAATCAGAAACAAGTATTTCTCTTCCGGGGTGTTTAATAATATCGTTATTGTATTTCTGTACAGCGTTTGTTCCGCGCAGTGTTTAGTGAGTGATGTGATGTTTATGGGGTTTGTGACAGGAGAAAGACCTGCGCGTGAATCACGAGGCCTCGTTTGCGGTGCAGCGAAACGGAGCGAGGGGCGTGATCGACGTCAAGGTGCACAGTCCATCAGGCGTGGTGGAGGAGTGTTACGTCACTGACGTGGACGCTGGTGAGTCTCTCTCACACACACACACACACACACACACACACACACACACACACACACACACACACACAGACTAACATCCAACCAATCAGGACGACAGGGCGGTTCTAATCGCCTATCAGTCACATGGCCTGTTAATTCAGAAAGCTCCGCCTCCTACACTAGCATTCGGCCGCTGACGTTTAATCCAGCTTCAATTTATTAATTTTTATTTTGTAATTATTTATTTCTATCACACAGCGCTCTAATCATCTCATAGCTCAAACACAGAATTACAGTCGAACCCCAATTCTTTATGTTCCAGATAAATCAACGATCTGCTTCATCCCACGGGAGAACGGCGTGCACTCCATCGACGTGAAGTTTAACGGCAGCCATATTCCCGGCAGCCCCTTTAACGTGCGAGTGGGAGACACGGGACACACCGGAGATCCCGGTCTGGTGTCGGCTTACGGAGCGGGACTGCAGGCCGGCTGCACAGGTACAGAACACACCTCACCGCTCTCCACCAATCAGAAACCAGCGGCATTACAGCAGCGAATCATCCGCACCGTCACCCTTCCTTTAGTCTTTCATGCTGATTAGCCAGGAGATCAATGATAGCAAGCTAACTAGAGCCCCTTCCTGAAGTCCATGTGTGGCGTCACTCGTAAGCAGTGAGCGAATATTCACCGAGTGTGAATATTTAAACGCCGAGGGATTATTAATTTAATTCTGATGGTGATTATCTGCGCAAGCCTTACTGGGTCTGATGCTATTTAACTGCAACCAGATGGAATGTATTTCAGTGTCAGTGGTTTGTTATCGAAGCTCCTCCCCTTCGTTATCTAACGAGCTCGGGTTCTCTCAGGTGTTCCTGCGGAGTTTGTGGTGAACACCAGTAACGCCGGATTCGGCGCTCTGTCCGTCATCATCGACGGCCCCTCCAAGGTGAAAATGGACTGTTCCGAGTGTGTGGAAGGTTACAAGATCACATACACACCCATGGCACCCGGGAACTACCTGATCTCCATCAAATACGGAGGACCACAACACATCGTGGGCAGTCCCTTTAAAGCCCGAGTCACAGGTACCACACACACACACACACACTAATACACACACACACACACACATACACACACTAATAATGTGTGTGAGTGTGTGTATTAGTGTGTCCAGCAGGAAAATGTTTATATTTCTGTTTTCTGTATCTGTTATTGAGTGTAATATTTTGGAATTTTAGTGAGAATCTGAGAACATCGAATTTTTGACCCAAAAAAACACAAATTCGGGTGAAATATTCGATGTTCTCAGATTTTCACCGAAGTCACGGCGTGCGTCAGGGAGCTCGAGACTAACACAGGGGTGCACTTAGTTTCGCCCCGACACACTCCAGAGCCGAGTGCTTTAGTGTGTGAAAAAAAAAAAACCTGCAGCTTGTTCCGCACGTTACTGAGAAACCGCAAAGAAGCGTAAACTCCTCTGTCCTGAAGACGTCAGAAAACTTACAGTTACAGCGTGACCTCTGACTGTTACAGAGCGCTGACACTGGAGACTCCTTCCATCACTGTTACACAAACAGCTCCTTACAAAATATCAATGATTATTTTAATCTGTTTATCAGCGGAGCGTTCGCTGTACACGTCCCTGTGAATGAGCCGTTACTATAGAAACGATAACGTATCAGAACATTAATATAAACCTGTGACATGCAGCTGCACTAGAAAGAAGGAAAGAAAGAAAGATCACGCGGAAAAACTGGGAAGAAAGAAGGAATGAAAGAGTTACAGAATATGAGAGAGGGATAGAGAGAAGGAAAAGAAGAAGAAAGCGGGAAAGAGGGAGAGAAGTGGAGTCCTACAGTGTGCACCTGCGCTAACATTTTAATGTAGAAATAAAAAATAAACTTTAAGAAAAAATGTTTTCAGAAAAAAAAATGATGATAGTAATAATAATAATCTAAAATAAAATTAGCTAGCAATAATAATAATAATAATAATAATAATAATAATAATAATAATGAGTTCAGTGGGAGCCGCTGTGCGTCACACTGCAGTAATACAGGTGTGTGATTGGCTGCGAGGAACAGACTGTAAAGCAGAACTGAATGATAATCGTGTGTGTGTGTGTGTGTGTGTGTGTGTGTGTGTGTGTGTGTGTGTTGCAGGTGTGCGTCTCTCAGGAGGACACAGTCTTCACGAGACGTCCTCGGTGCTGGTGGAGTCGGTGAGTCAGAGCTCGAGGGCGTCGGCGTTCAGCTCCAAACCCAGCGTGTCTCTGCCCTCCGACGCCAGCAGGGTGGTGTGTCAGGGGGCGGGGCTTTGCAGAGCCTTCATCAACACGCAGAACATGTTCACTGTCGACTGCAGCAAAGCAGGTAACACACACACACACACGCGCGCGCACACATACACACACACACACACACACACACACACACACACACAGAGGTCTTGCTGCACATGTGCCATGTGTTATGTGTTACTTTTTAATGTGGATACTCTTCAATACAAACCTCAGAAGCTCCGCCTCCTGGTAGGCGGGACAGAATTCAGAATGATAACTCGATGGAAAGGGGAACGGGGGGCGGAGCTTCAGAATGATAATTCGATCTAAATGTTAATCTAAATAAATCATATTTTCAGACACGCCATGCTAACACCCTTAACCTGCCCATGACCCGCCCCCAACTCCACCCCCTTTTAATTTCACACGATCACAAACGTCATCAGAAATTGCATGTTATTATTATTATTATTATTATTATTACAAAAATGGGATTATTTTCTTTCTTTCTGGGTGCGTGCGTGCGTGTGTGTGCGTGTGTGTGTGTGTGCGTGTGTGTGTGTGTGCAGGTACGAACATGCTCATGGTGGGGGTTCACGGTCCGAGGACGCCGTGTGAAGACGTCTACGTGAAGCACCTGGGCAACAAACTGTACAACGTGACGTACACGGTGAAGGAGAAGGGGAACTACATCGTCATCGTGAAATGGGGCGACGAATCCGTGCCGGGAAGTCCCTTCCACATCACCGTGCCCTGAGCCGTAGTGCCCTAGATTACAGTGCCCTAGATTATAGTGCCCTAGATTACAGTGCCCTAGATTATAGTGCCCTAGATTATAGTGCCCTAGATCCTAAACCACCACCGCTGGTTCCAAGTGCACTTTATTAAAGAAAAAAAATAAACAAAACAAAAAAAAATGCTGAATACTTTTACTCAACTTCCTAGCTGCTGAAATCTGGGCTGTGTTCCAATACTGCTTGTAATGCACCCTTGTCCACTTCCCCTTGTTACGCCTGTCTTTAGTGCTGACTCGAGAGCACACTCGCTGCGATCATTTCATTATTTACAAAGAGCAGAAGAAACTGTAAAAAAGGTGCACGTCCAGAATCACATCATGTTCACTATGTAGTGCACTATTTTGCCAAAGCATAGCTGAAAAGTGTAGCTCAAAAATCCCACAATGCACTGCAGCAGGTCCGCGTCCAATAGGTAACGTCATTAAGTGTGACTTCGGCTGTGTTCCAAATCAAGTTTTAAGAACATTCCTGAACTGCAACAGTTTAAACTTCCACAATGTAGCCCAGATTACCCATAATGCACTTTGCCTGTTATAGGGATTAGTGATGTGCATACCACAGACGCGAAGTTGATTATTTTCCTGTAACAGCATGTCGTGAGTAACACGTTGGAGGCTCAGATCTCGGCTCTGCAGTGTGACGGACAGAAACGTGGCAAAGGACCGCTGTGTTTTTTTGGGTGAAAAATTCTCACACGTCGCTTACGTTACAGCAGCTATAAACACTCGTTCCCCCGCCAGCCGCTCTTTATTCTCTCTCTTCACGTTAATAAGACAAAAAAATAATTATTTATTAATCTATTTATCATCACCGGAGCGTCCCTGTGAATGAGCCGTTGCTATAGAAACGATAACGTATTAGAACGAGTGCATTAATATAAACCTGCGCTACTGTCAGAGCCGCTGTTATAGAGAACTAATCAACACCTTCTGACCAATCAGAGCGCAGAACTCAGCCGCAGCGTGGTGCAATAATAAAAATAAATAATAAATAAATAATGACCCGCCGTGAATCAGATGATCCTCCGTGATTAAAGAATAAAACATAAACGTTTAATTAAAGTTTGGGAATCAAACTGCGGTATTTATTGTCACTCCTGCAGTGCATTGTGGGTAAACTGGGGACTTAAACAGCACCTACAGCGTATAGAAGCACAGCAGTGACACACACTTCTGAGTGTTTAGGGGAAGTGCGTGACTGCAGTATTGGAACACAGCCGCTCCGGTTTGTTTCCTGTTTCAGCCATAAACACACATCAGATTAATAAAATTATTTGTTTTTAAGTGTGAAAGATGTGACGCATTAAACAGCAATACTCCGCGTGTGTGTGTGTGTGTGTTTGTTATATTAACCAAACAGTTACAGGTTTAATAAAGATCAGAGTTTGTGAATTTGTGTTGTTTTTATTCTTCTCCATGAACCTGAGCATTAAACTGTAGCTGAAGGTGTCATTAGTGGCGCCGCAGCGCCACCGTGTGGTGAAGATCCGCTTTACAGCCGCGACGCTGAACACTTCAGGAGCTGCATCATGACATCAACCATCAGTTTTTAGGTCTAAAATACGGAATGTTGACAAAAATTTTAGCAAATATAATTTCTAAACAAATAGAAATTGCACAACTTATAGAAATGCTGCACGATGCAAGAAGTAGAAAATCTGGCACGAAAACATTCTACTTTAATTTTTTACATTTAATTTTATGTAGAAAGTTAATGATTAATAAAGAATAAAGAGAAATAATCCGGAGAGCTGCAGAAGTTTACGGTGATTTACACAAACGCTCTGAATGATACTAAAAATATTGTAAATATAAACAATAAATAAATGTTTTAAGTATAAAGAGCTTTAAACTGACGGCCCATGAGAGAGAAAAGCGTTAAATCCTGACGTCAATTCACTGATATTTTATATTTCTTCACTTTTCTCACCTCTTCGTGTTTCACACCTGAAAAAGGTTTTCAGAATGTTTGAGGGAAAAAAAGAGAAATTTACAGAAACTGAATTTTTTCCTCCTTAAAAGCTTCCGGACTCTTCAGCATCCCGCAGACTGAACTCTCCACGTCCCTGAGTGTTTTATTCCTCTTATACTGCAGCAACTTACCAACTATTACATTAAAAAAAATTAAACAATGTTACATTTTTATCTATTTATAGTTACATTTAACGTTTATTAAAACAAGTTGGTTCCTGTTCTCATGTTATAGCAGCTTATAAACAACCTTTCATTGTGTTTATTCTCCCTCATTATAGTCCCTTTATAAACACTTAGGCCACGCCCCTTTGCTGGTTTATCTGTGCGTGTGTGTGTGTGTCTCCAGCAGGAAAATGTTTACATTTCTGTATCTGTAATTGAGTGTAATATGACGTGTAATTTTTAGTGAGAATCTGAGTCGAATTTTTCACCCAAAAAAACACAAAGGTTCCTTACAACTTTTTTGGGTGAAAAATTCGATGTTCTCAGATTCTCACTAAAGTCACGGCGTGCGTCAGGAAACTCGAGACTAACACAGGGGTGCACTTAGTTTCGCCCCGACACACTCCAGAGCCGAGATCTGAGCGCTTTAGTGTGTGAACTGCACACGTCGCTTACGTTACAGCAGCTATAAACACTCGTTCCCTCGCCAGCGTCTCTTTATTCTCTCTCTCGTAGTTAATAAGAGAAAAAAACACGCAGCTTGTTCCGCATGTTACTGAGAAACCGCAAAGAAGCGTAAACTCCTCTGTCCTGAAGACGTCAGAAACCTTACAGTTACAGCGTCACCTCTGACTGTTACAGAGCGCTGACACTGGAGACTCCTTCCATCACTGTTACATAAATGCACCTTTACAGAAAACTTCATCTGAACACTCGTTACACTTTTTAATTAATACACGTTTCCACCATATTCAAGTCTCTGTGAATGCGCTGTTGCTATAGAAACGATGAAGTACTGGAACGAGCGCATTAATATAAACCTGCGCTACTGTCAGCGCCGCATTTAATTACAGCGAGAAATAATCTAGAGAGCTGCAGTAGTTTACGTTATTTTACCACTTCGGTGATTTAGTTTCTTTAATATAAAATCATTTCCAGGCAGAGGGAAGTGTTCAGCTGCGTGAATGTAAAGTGATGAACTGAGTGCGGATCCTGAAGCACTCGCTGGAGAACAGCAGCAGCTGCGCGACTGAATAAAGTGGATGTGGATTCAGCGACGCTGCGAGAAATAAACATTCACCAAGCGCTAAATCCGACCTGCTCAGCAGGAAGCAAAGCTACAGCCGCGTTTCCCTGAAGTCAAAAAAGTTAAAGGTTTACAGAAATAAATAAAATGACGCAAAGCCTAAAAACCAGTCGATGAAATTTACTGTTTTTTTTGTTTTGTTTCGGCTCGTAAACGAATTAAATGTTTTGTGAAAATTACAAACAGGAAATAAATAAAACAGCTTCCTGTTCCACACTCACTATAAATCACAATAAAATAATCACAGCACAAAGGAGTTTCTTTTAATAAAGTTTATTTTGCAAAAAACGCAAACGCGTTATGCGGTGAGCACACAGGCTCCGCCCACTCCTTTGATCTTTTCCTCCGCCCGCCGGCTGAAGAATTTGGCCTTGACGATGACGGGCTGTTTGGGGAGTTTACCTTTACCCAGCACCTTAAAGTAGCCCTGAAACACACACACACACACACACACACACACACACACACACACACACACACGTTAATCAGGAGAAAACCCCACAGCTCCGGGATCATAATCACTACACATTAAAAACTGTTTAATAAAATAATTCTAAAACTGTTGAGCAAAAACTTTTCACTGATTTTGTTCACTCGCAAACCTGAACTCTGTGTGAAGCTCCGCCCACTTCACAATCACGTGTGTGAACTTGTGTTAAACATGCATTAACTGTACGTTGCGTGTAGTGTGTGTGTGTGTGTTGAAACTAATGTTTGGGTGTTTTTCTTCCTCGGCACGTGGCTCGGCGTTATTCTCCAGCCGTCTGATGCAACAGTTTATGAAACAAAACAGTGAAATTACCTGCAAGTCTCTCAGTGAGAACACACACAGAGACGGAATGAAACGTCACATTTCCCTCGTACATGGATGAAGATATATTTTACACACACACGAGGCTGCGTCTCGCTCCTCTCTCATCCAGCGACTTTAATCGCTCCTGTAGATTTCCAGAGTTTCGGTGGAATCTTCTCATCGTGATCAAAAGCATTTTATGAAGTAACTTAAAAACTATTAAAGCTTTCTGCATCTGCTTTCTGCCTTAAACAGCGCAGTGACTCTCAGCTAATCGTTTAACTGAACTGACTCGAGTCGCTGAACTCAAACTTCAAAACTAAGACGCAAATTTTATCTGGTTTTTAAACCATCAGTAGAACCATCACTGCAGTTCAGTTCTCAAACACACGGGATTTTCTGTCGTTTTCCTCACACACACTCACACACTCACACACTCACACACTCACACACTCACACACTCACTCACACACTCACACACACACTCACACACACACTCACACACACACTCACACACACACTCACACTCACACACACACTCACACACACACTCACACACACACTCACACACACACTCACACACACACTCACACACACACACTCACACACGGGCTGCTGAAAGTAAACACCTTCATTAAGCTACATCAGACTCAGAGCCTCGCCACTTCGCAGCCTCTACGTTCAGCTCTTCATTAGTTTTAAAGCTGAGTATCGCAGGATGTTTCTGTCTGTGAGGAAAACACGGAGCTTCTCAGTAAAATAAACTCACTGGACTGAAACAGTTCACTGGAATAATGAGTTTCGTGCGAGTGAGCAGAGTAAAGTCTGGATTATACCGGTTTTTAATCGGTGTGTATTCAAGATGGCCGCCGCACGCATCCTCACGGTCCTAATGAACTTTATAACTCGCCTCTTGCTTTCTAGATTAGTAAATACTTTACCGTAAATCAGAGTTTTAGATTTGAGACGCAGCTCATGACACCAATCACGAAGATGATGGAACATTTTAAAGAGAATCGGAGCTCATCAGTGTGTAACGTCGCTGTGCAAGAAATCGCCAAACTCCGTACAGTTCACCTGGAAATCAGACAGCGATGACGTGGACGCCGCATTTAATCCCCCAGATGTACAGGTGAGTGTGTGAACATCACCACTCGCATAGCAGCTGCTTCTACACACACACACAGCTTAAACCTGATTGGACAATCAAATGACTTTAGTGTGAAAGTGGGCGGGGCTTGGTCATGTGGTAAACGCTACAAGTCCAGATTGTGAGACTGGTGTCGCTTTAACAGCGGAATATTTAACCTTTAATACGTTCTGATTCTATATTTATCCAAGTTGATGAGCGTAAACGTGTTTTAATTCACACACAACTGGACCTATTCAAGAACACGTGTGTGTGTCTGTGTGTGTGTAGTCAGAGGACTGGATAACAGACTGCACCTTTAACACACACACACACACTTTAATCACTCTGCTGTACCGTTACACTGATTTACATTGCTCTCTCTCACACACACACACACACACACACCAGCGTGAGCGCAGCAGCGTGTACTCACAGCACGGACGACGTCGATGATGGGGGCGGGGCCTTCAGGTTTCTGGGCGTGGTTCAGTCGGGTCTGCTCGCTCACCAGCGTCCACAGCTTGTCCAGGTTGATGGTGGGGCAGTAGATGGTGTTCCTCTTCAGGTGGTAATGCCTCATACCCACCTTCCCAAAGTACCCCGGGTGGCTGAAACACCACACACAGGGTCAGAACACAACACACACCCCACACCCATCTCACACACACACACACACACCAACCCGGGGTTATATCATCCACCCCGGCGCTGTAATGGTTCGGTCCTGAACCAATCAGTGTTCACTTACTATTTATCGAAGTTGATGCGGTGGTGGTGCATGCCACCGGCGTTACCGCGACCTCCGGGGTGTTTCCTGTGCTTACCTACACACACACACGGTCATGAATAACTCTACACACACGTATATGCATTAACAGTGTTAATAAAGATTAAACACTCACCCACACGGCCATGTCCGTGGCTCACGTGCCCACGGAGCTTCCTGGTCTTAGAGTTCCTAGTAGGCTGAAATAAATAAATAAATGAATTAATGAGCTGTTACTCTACGAAGCGGCACAATGACGTCATCAACAGGCGACCAAGACCTAATTCACTCCGCGATTAAACCTCACGCAGCCCGTTTGCTACAGTCTGATATCTGAGCCTCAGCCACTCTAAAGTCTGATGCAGAAATAAATCCATCCTGAAGCACGTGCTGAAAATAAAATCACAAAGTTACACATTTATCAGAAACACGGCCGCTTTAGCTTTAAACGCTTCACTCTTCAGCACTAACCCGAGCCTAAACCCCGACTGATGAACGCGTTAAAGCTCCATGTGTTGGTTAGTTAAACTGAGTTTTAACTGTTTATAAAACTCTCTCCCGCAGCCGCTACACGCCACAAGACCGAGCCGCAGAGTCCGCGCAAAATTCACCGAGTTTCTCTTTAAATCCGACTAATACCGCCAGGACACAAACACACACAAGATAAATATCAGTATATCAAAGCTTTATGTGTGTTTTCTGTTCATTAAACACAGGATTGAAACAGATTTTCCTCATGAAGCCGCTGTGAGAAGATCAGAACAGAACCTACCATCTTGGAGGAGAACGTAAAGAGGGAGCGGAAACTGAACTCTCGCGAGTTAATACGAGATTTCGGTCTGTTTCAGCCGCGCGGTCACAGCGCCGCCTGCCGGGCCGGAGGAGTCCGACATGCGCGCGCACACACACACACACACACACACACACACACACTTCTTTATTTCGTTTTAGTGTTTTTTAGTTAATCTTATATTTATATCACGTGTTTTTAAACACTTTATACATTAATCACAGACATTAATCATTTTCTGTTAGAGGAAATGTAAGTAGTTTCTCTAATTATTTTAGAGTAAAATTTAAAGTTTTGAATTATGATTTCTGGAGTAATGTTTATTTTAAGCAACAATTTCTGCTCATCGTCTTAAAGGGTTCCAATTCTGTAGCAGAGAAATCTTGTTTATATATATATGCGTGTGTGTGTGTGTGTGTGTGTGTTTATATATCATCATTATAAACATATACACAGCTGAACAAATATATATTGTTATATATTTTATATTATATACCTGATCGTAAAGGATTAAATATTAAAGTTTTGAGTTGTATTAAAATCCTGATCCCCCCCAACACACACACACACACACACACACACACACACAGTTTTCCTTCTTTTGTACATAGTTTCGGATATAAAACATAAACACACACTATAGAGCTTTTTTTTTTATCTATCTGGTACATAAAACTTTAGAATTTATAACCTTTATTAATAAATATTTAGGATGCTGACAGTAATCGCGTTATTTTATCTTTCTGCTTTCTGGGAAGTTACTTCCGGGATCCGCAATGACGTAGTGACGCTCCGCGTGTTCCTATTGGCTGAGGCCGAGTCCGCTGGAGGTGATGGAGAGAGATGCGGCGTTCCAGCGATTCTGCGGTTTTTGTGGAAAATAGAGAATAAAAACGGAAAGAACTTCATCATGTCCATGAGCGCGTTTCAGAAGGTGACTGTGGTGTCGTGTGTGTGTGTGTGTGTCGCTCTGCTGCTCCCAAAACTGCTTTTATCCGGAGGAGGAGGAGGAGGAGGAGGAGGAGGAGGAAGGAGAGATCCGGCCAGAGCTGAGGGTAAAATCATCTATCTATCTCTCTATCTATCTATCTATCTATCTATCTATTATAAAATATAAATACACTGATACAGTAATGCAGTGTGTGTTCAGATATTTACTGTATTGTGTACAAATATTCTATGAGAATAGTGAACATTAAAGATTAAAGAGTAAATGTGTAAATAATAATAAATAATAAATAAATAAATAATAACAGAAATGAAATAGTAAACAGTAAATAGTGAAGATTAAACAGTACTACTGAAGAGTTTAGAGAAACCCTTTAAGCTGTAATGTTCTGATATTTATTATTATTATTATTATTATTATTATTATTATTATTATTAAGATGGTTTGGACATGTTCAGAGGAGGGAGAGTGAGTATATTGGTAGGAGAATGTTGGACATGGAGCTGCCAGGCAGGAGGCGGAGAGGAAGCCAAAGAGGAGGTATATGGAGGTAATAAATGAGGATATGAAGCTAGTGGGTGCAAGTGTTGAGGATGCAGAAGATAGGGATAGGTGGAGAGTGATGATTCGCTGTGGAGACCCCTGAAGGGAAAAGCCGAAAGAAGAAGATTTATTATTATTATTATTATTATTATTATTATTATGTTACTCTAGCTTATCATCGTCACTCTTCATCTACAAAACTCTTTATGTCTGTTGTTTGTTAATTTTCTCTTCTGTCCATCTTTAGTGTGTGTGCGTGTGTGTGTGTGTGTGTGTGTGTGTGAGTGTGAGTGTGTGTGTGAGTGTGTGTGTGTTTGCTACCTCTGGTGTTGCTCTGCTGATGGGTCTTGGTATGATGCTGTTTTTTTTGCTTGTTGTTGTGTAATAAAACACCTGCATCCATCTCCACACACACACACACACACACACACACAC
>CM040981.1:28695547-28706203 GCA_022985145.1 Pangasius djambal
TTCTTTCTTTCTTTCTTTCTTTCTTTCTTTCTCTCTTTCTCTCTCCCTCTCCATCACTTTATGAGCTCAGTAATGTCTTCAGGAAACAGAAGTGTGTTTGTGGGTTTGTTTCATTTATTTGAGTTTTAGTTTCCCGGGAATCAGCACCTGGACGCTGTGAAGTGAAAACGAGACACTGAAAGTCCAGAAATAACTTTCTCCTAGACTACATGCTCGCTCCTCGAACTCCCCTCGCTCCCCTCGCTCCCTACTTCTAGGGAATGAAAGTAAACATGGTGTGTCCGGGTGAGAAATCAGGTTTCATGCTGCTGCTGCGGCGTCTGGCGGCTTGGCCGTGTTTTTTCTCCGTCCACATCTGGTTTCCACTCCTCCGGTTCTTCATGCGGTTTCAGCTGTTTTTCTGTCAGACTTTAAAAACGTCCACGTCCCCGTCGCAGCGTCGGCAGTTTTGCCCGGAGGTCTACAGTTACGCAGTGCCGTAACCGGGCCATGTGAAATTACACGCCTGACCACAACGCCGTGAAAAAGTGCAGCGCAGCCTCGCAGACACAAATAGACGAGTTTCAGTGTGAATCTGGCCCCAAGCCCAGCCGAGCTCCAGAGGAGAACCTTAAAGTCTTTATAGACTCGCTGCGGCTCAGTGCGGCTCACACACACACACACACACACACACACTCTTCATCCTGTGAGGAACGACAGACACAGACACATACATTATCAGACAACAGACGCAGACACACTCAGAAAACTCACACACACACACACACACACACACACACACACACACACACAGCAGTGAGGATGGAACCCCGCAGGACTTCAGCAAAGCGTTCAGTAAGTCTTCACCTTTTCATTCATTCAGTTTTAACTTCACAGCTTTGTGACAGTCAAAGTGCCTGTGTGTGTGAGTGTGTGTGTGTGTGTGTGTGTGTGTGTGTGTGTGTAGTGTGTGTTCTTAGGTCCAGCATACACAATATGTTGAAGTGTGTTGAGTTTGAAAGTGTGTTCAGAGCCAATGTGAGTGAAACTGTCGATATCAGTGATATGAATGATGGGGAATTTACACTCCGTTGTTTTTGCTGTGGAGTTTTATAACTTCATACAGATTTTAAAGTGTGAAACTTTAACGCAACGTTGGAGAAATTAATTTCACACAGACAGCTGATGATGTCATAACGAGGTGACCTCAGTTCAGCTCACATCACCCTCGACGTCACACGACACGTAATGACCATCATCCATTCCACATCACGCACATTCTGTACGACCAGCATGGCCACAAACTGTATTATTATTATTACACCACACCGCTGCTGAGTTCTGCGCTCTGATTGGTCAGAAGGTGTTGATTAGTTCTCTATAACAGCAGCTCTGACAGTAGCGCAGGTTTATATTAATGCTCTCGTTCTGATACGTTATCGTTTCTATAGCAACAGCTCATTCACAGGGACGTGTACAGCGGACGCTCCACTGATAATAAACAGATTTAAAAACGTGTAATCATTGAATTAAGATGTTTGTGTAACAGTGATGGAAGGAGTCTCCAGTGTCAGCGCTCTGTAACAGTCAGAGGTGAAGCTGTAACTGTAAGTTTTCTGACGTCTTCAGGACAGAGGAGTTTACGCTTCTTTGCGGTTTCTCAGTAACATGCGGAACAAGCTACGATTATTTTCAAGAGAGAGAATAAAGAGACGCTGGTGAGGGAACGACTGTTTATAGCTGCTCTAACGTAAGCGACAACAGGAACTGACTCATTTCATTGAACATTAAATGTAAGTATGACGTCGTTGTTTATAAATAAACAGCTGTAAAAGTACGTGTTATGGTCCATCAGCATCAGTGTCGTATGAACACTTTGATAATCAGGACATCAGCGTAGATCAGTTTGTGCTCCATTTAGACACGTGACAGAATCGAAGCGTAAACAGTTTAGCGTCATGTGACGTCTCGAGATTTACGTGTTCGTAACGCGGCGGCTGCGAAGTGAAACATGCGTTAAAGTGCAAGTTGATAAATAACCTTTACACTCTGATCACACCTCCACTAGAGTTTTCTCTTTTCTTCTATTTTTCCTTTCTTTTGTTCTTTTGTTCTTTTTTAAATTCTATTTTCTTTCTTTTTTTGTCTCGTCTGACGTATCATTTACTTTTTCTTTTTTATTTATTTGTTTATTTGTATTTTGTTCAATCCCTTTTTTAAATTTCTCTTTTTTCTTTTTAACCCCTTTTTCATTCTTACTCTACTTTCTTTCTACTTTTCTCATGACTTCTTTTTTCTTTCTTTCTTTACTTTCTTCCCTCTTTGTTTAAGTTTTTTCTTCATACGTTTCTTTTAGACCCTTCTTTAGGTTTCTTTCTTTCTTTCTTTCTTTCTTTCTTTCTCTTTCTTTCTTTTTTCACTTTTACCCTTTTCTCCATCTTTTTTTTTACTTTCCATTCATTCATTTGTTCTCTCTTTTTCTTCCTTTTCCGTCCCCCGCTCCTCTCCTCTCATTAGTAAAGGATGGGAGGAGATTTTTAAATGAAATTAGAAATAAAAATAAAGTTCAGTTTGATGTTTAAAAGCTCTTTAGCTGGGTGTGTTCATGTTAGCGGCAGACTGTCAGACTAGCGCTGTTGCTAATCACAGAGCAGAGAGACAGAGCTTCACCACTAATGACAGCCCCACACACACACACACACACACACACACACACACACACACACACACACAGCTGTGGGTATACAGTTACGCTGCACAGAACCTCTTTGTTTTCCGCAGTCGGGTCTTGAGCGCTCGAGCGTTGCGCTGCTCGCCGTCCTGCTCGCCGTGCTGATGTCACTGCGTTCGGTTTCGCCGCTAAAATCCCCCACATGCTCACACAGTACCACAGCCATAAACAGCCATTAAAACACTGCATAATTGTCTAAAACAATGCTAGCTAGATTTACTCTGAAGTCAACAAACAGATATAGCTAGCTAGCTAATAGCTCTATTAAATAAAATTATTAAATATAACTAGATGGATAGCATTTGACTGACAGGCTGTTAGCTGTTAGAACTAGCTAAACATGCTAAAGCATTAGCTAGCTCTGTAGTTAGCTACTTTTACTCTATAAAATAATTTTTTTAATAAAATACGATGTCAAATACGTCATCAATATAAATATCACCTACAGAAAGTCTCCTCAGTGGAGTCATACGGAGGCTGAAAGGCTTCTCAGTCTTACTGTAAATGAAGCTAACTTCATGCTAACTAGCCATTAAGTCTTTCAGCTGCGGAAATGAGAAAGAACCATCAGGAAAATCAACATTTACCTCAGATGTGCTGATAAAGTACGAAAAAGACTCCGTAACTGTAATTACACTGTAATTACACTGTAATTACACTTAGCAACTGCTAGCACAATTTTCTTGGGTTAGCTAACGCTTGATGAAAAGCCTCCTGAGGATCTGAAAGAAGATGAGGTTTTGGACTTCTCGCTGTATTTTAACTTTAGCTAGCTAACAGAGCGCATGTTACTGACAGAGTGAAGACAGAGTGAAGACACAGTGGGAATGGAGGCGATTTGCCTCAGACATGTCGGTAAATTACTGAGAAAAAACAGCAGTTGATTAAAATCACATTCTAAAAGCACTGAACTCTGACGGAGCTACAGCAAGTTTCACCGCTGTGAGAAATACACGCGGGAATGCTAACTATACGCTATCATAGCTAACTGGAAACTAGCATTTAAGCTAGCTCGTGTGTGTGTGTAGGGTGTGTGTGTGTGTGTGTGTGTGTGTGTGTGTGTGTGTGTAGGGTGTGTGTGTGTGTGTGTGTGTGTGTGTGTGTAGGGTGTGTGTGTGTCTGCTGCTGAAAATAAGAGTCTATGTTCATGATGATGTCACAGTGTAATGAAGTGTCAGAGTAAGTGGTGGTTGTGGGGAGCAGTAACAACTTAATCATACACGCACACACACACAGACCCTACACATACACACACACACACACACAAAATGCACACACACACACACACACACACACACAGGTATGCTGAGGTAGCAGTTTTATTTCCCTCTGCGCACTGTTCAGCTCCACTTAGCTTCGATTTCCCCTGAATAACACCACAAGAATTCCACGTCTGAAGAGCTGCCTTTGTTTTCACCATGTGTGGGTTCAGGTTAATACACACACACACACACACACACCCTACACACACACACTCACACACACACACACACACACACACACACACGCAGTGTGACTATACAGAGTCAGTGCTGTATGTTCTAACAGAGCAGTGGGATTGTTGGAGGTTTTGAGTTGTTTATTTGATTTCGTTTATAAATTAACTCGTAGCTAATGTTGTATTTGTGTTTGTAGATGATCAACTCGCTCACATAGCACAAGTTATGTAGCATTAACTTATGAATTAGCCTTAACTCGTTAGCGGTGTTACAGTGAACAGTGGGTCAGTGAATAAATGAATGAATTAATAAATCTGTGAATAAGTGAATCATTTAGTAAACAAGTGACTCAGTAATTGAATCAGTGAATGAGCAGTTCAGCTAGTGAGTCAGTAATCAACTGATTCATGCTGTTTATGCATCATTAACCCACTCACTGATTCACTCCTTCACTCTTTCACTAATTCAGTCCCAGGTTTTTCTCTGATTAAATGTTTAGTGTTTGTGTTGTGTTTTTTTCTAAACTGTAATGTTGTGTGTGTCGTGTTCTCCATAAACACAACTCTTTTGTCTCTGTGTATTTCAACTTATAAATAAAGCTCTAAGGTGGAAAAAGCCGAGCAGTAAAGTCAGTCAGACGATTATTATTCGTGTGAGAGGCGGTGCGGTCGGCGGAGTCGAGTGTGTGTGTGTGTGTGTGTGTGTGTGTGTGAGAGAGAGAGAGACTCATTTATTATTGAAAACTCTTTGAGGAAAGTGTATCATTTCAGCTCAGTGTGCGTGAGACACTACAGCAAGACAAGAGGCAACACACACACACACACACACACACACACACACACACACACACACACACATATCTTCGTCCAGCGTGGAGCTCCATAAATTCCAGCAGCTCGGTAAGAACAAAGCTGTGTGTGTAATATTCTGTGTGATGTGTGTGAACATAACTGCCAGTGAGAAACATGGTGTGTGTGTGTGTGTGTGTGTGTGTGTGTGTGTGTGTGTGTAGTGATGGACACTTGTTGCACTAACCTGTCCTATAATACACCATGGTACAGAGTGGGCGGGGCTTATAGCAGATAGCAATAAACTGTTAATGAGCCAGACATTAACATAAACACATGTAGCACACACTGTTAGCTAAATTAACATGCTAACATGAGCTAGCAGTGAACATTATCGTTTACATCATTTACAAGTGCAAAACCTTTTCAAACTGCCTGCACACTTTACATAATTACACTGCTGTTTGTGATGTGAGGTAGTGAACTCAGGTAAATGTTTAAACATTTAAATCTGAGTGAATAATTTAGCTGGAATTAACCTGAATCGTGTTCCAGTCAGCTACATTCAGGTTAAATAAAACGTTATGGTACATTCTACATGTCTGCTCTCTGAGATCAACTGATGAATCCAGATTTTGCATTTAATTCAATTCAGTTTCATTTGTATGGCGCTTTTAACAATGAACATTGACACAAAGCAGCTTTTTGATAAAATAAATACATTCAGGATATAAATTTAAAATGTATAAATTTATCCCTAATGAGCGAGTCAGAGGTGACGGTGGTGAGGAAAAACTCCCTGAGACGATATGAGGAAGAAACCTCGAGAGGAACCAGAGTCAGGGAGCCGATTTAATTTGGCCAATCAGAACAGGGCAGATTTGAACATCATCCGACTTCTAATTCACATCAATACGTAACACAGTGGAGCTCCTCGTCTTCTTTAGATCTTATGTAACAGATCATTAGCAGTTTGTTACCATAAATCAAGGAAAAAGTACAATATGGCGTCCCACAAGGTTCTGTTTTAGACCCGCTGTTATTCTCCCTTTATATCCAGAGGCTTGGACACAAAGTACACAAACACACTAATTTCACTTCTACACTGATGATTGACTACACACTCTTCACACTTCTGGGTGAAACGTGACAGTAACGGCACTGTTCTTGCATAAACGTGTTGCTCCACCTCACGTATTTTAATTTCAGTACCATTTTGTTGTTTCTTTACGCAGTGACGCATTTTATCATACGAACCTAACAAAACACTGTCGATTTCTCACTTTCCAATGTGCCCACATGTAAATGTTAATGAGTTTTACGAAGGTTAGTTTGATTAAAAAATGAAATAAAAGTAAAAAGTAAAACCTCTCTGTGATGTTAGTGAGTGAGGATTGTTGAGTTTATACTGTAGAGATCTGCTCGAGTGTAAAACACAGCGAATGATCTCATCCTCCACGCTGGAGATGCTGGAGCTGTGATCATGTGTCCATCAGGAGCCAGTCTCACAATGGGGTTGAAAAGAAGCTGTGTAACTATACCCTCTTCAGTCATCCGAGCTCAATAAACACACACACACACACACACACACACACACACACACACACACTCAGAGTAGAGTTCAGCACTCAGTGAGGATTTAATACTGAAATTCAGTATTTAGTCCTCAGACGTAACTACAGACTTAAGCGCTTGTGATGTTATATCTGATAACATGTAATTTTGGTTCTGGTTCTGTGTGTTGCTGACGGGACAGTTTAGAGAAGGGCCCCAGTTGTTTTGTGAGTGTGTGTGTGTGAGTGTGTGTGTGTGTGTGTGTGTGTGTGTGTGTGCTTAAAGTTATTTCTAATAAAGTAGCTGAAATCATGCTGAAGTTCTCTGTTGTGTTGTTTAAAGGAAAACAGCGATATTCAGAAGCTTTGCTCGATTCTGATTTTCAACTTAGATGCATTTTTCTTGTGTACGTTGCTTTAAAAAACAAACAATGTAAACATGTGTTTTTGACAGAAACTTCAAAGCACATCTGTAAGGCACTCTGATAAGGCAGCTGCTAAATGCTGTAAATGTGAGTGTAAAATACACGTAAGCAGCTGCGTAACCCGACTCTGAACACGAGGAACTTTCCCCACGTAAATACTGCCACAGCTTTGGAAGTAAAACTGTACGTTATATTTGGGTTTATAAAGATAACTGAGGGATTGTTGTCAGGTTTAATGATCCTGTTCTACTATAGCGAGCTGGTTTGTGATTATTAACTCACTAGCTCTACGACACCGATAAGCGACGCATTAACGCCGAGGCTCACTTTCTGTTCACTGTGCGTCCTGCCTGCTGCTGTTTGTGTTCAATATCCATAATCACTGTTTACAGAACTTCATACATTTGCACTTTAAATCTCTCATCTGGATAAGAAACTGTTACGTGTCACTGTCACAGCTAAAATAACCTCAGTCCTCTGTTTACAGAACTTACAGTTAATGTATGTGTTAATGTGTACAGTGTGTGTTAATGAAAAAAGTGTGTTAATGTATACGGTGTGCGTTAGTGTATATAGTGTGTGTTAGTGTGTGTTAATGTATAAGGTGTGCGTTAGTGTATATAGTGTGTGTTAGTGTGTGTTAATGTATAAGGTGTGCGTTAGTGTATATAGTGTGTGTTAGTGTGTGTTAATGTATAAGGTGTGCGTTAGTGTATATAGTGTGTGTTAGTGTGTGTTAATGTATAAGGTGTGCATTAGTGTATATAGTGTGTGTTAGTGTGTGTTAATGTATAAGGTGTGCGTTAGTGTATATAGTGTGTGTTAGTGTGTGTTAATGTATACTGTGTGCGTTAGTGTATATAGTGTGTGTTAGTGTATACGGCGTGTGTTAGTGTATATAGTGTGTGTTAGTGTATATAGTTTGTGTTAGTGTGTGTTAGTGTATATAGTGTGTGTTAGTGTATATAGTTTGTGTTAGTGTGTGTTAGTGTATATAGTGTGTGTTAGTGTGTGTTAGTGTATATAGTGTGTGTTAATGTATACGGTGTGTGTTAGTGTATATAGTGTATATAGTGTGTGTTAGTGTATACGGTGTGTGTTAGTGTATATAGTGTATATAGTGTGTGTTAATGTATACGGTGTGCGTTAGTGTATATAGTGTGTGTTAGTGTATATAGTGTATATAGTGTGTGTTAGTGTATATAGTGTATATAGTGTGTGTTAGTGTGTGTTAGTGTATATAGTGTGTGTTAGTGTGTGTTAGTGTATATAGTGTATATAGTGTGTGTTAATGTATACGGTGTGCGTTAGTGTATATAGTGTGTGTTAGTGTATATAGTGTATATAGTGTGTGTTAGTGTGTGTTAGTGTATATAGTGTGTATTAGAAATTAGTACGAGAACTATGAGTTTGTTTTGTACTTTAGAACACACACACACACACACACACACACACACACACACACACACACACACACACACACACACACACACACACACACACACACACTAAGGCTTAGAGAGAAAATTAAGGATTGATTTGACTGAGTGACTGCAGGCTCCTTCTGTGTGTGTATATGTGTGTGTGTGTGTGTGTGTGTGTGTGTGTGTGTGTGTCAGCTGTCAAAACACTCCTCCTGACAGCTCAAACACACCCAGGAGTGGGCGGAAAGGGGATAAATAAATCAGTGCTGCTTTAACACACACACACACACACACACACAGTGCTCCACTGGTAGACATGTTTCTACAGCAGGAACTTTTTCAGGAACTCAGGAAGTTCAGTGGCAGTTCCTCTAGAGGAAGCAGGACTGATGTCACTTCCTGTTGAGAGTCTTTAAGGAGGGGGTTCCTGTGTCTGAGATGAAAAGGGATCTGGTTCTTGTTTATATAAAGTGGGAACGGATCCACAGTTCTCTCTCTTGGTTTCTGTTTAAATCCCACGTTCTCCTGCAGTAAAGCTGATAAACTCTGATTAACACTCTAACACAATTATTTATTAAACACTTCAGATTATTCTGTAACGAGCGTTATAACACCAGCACAGATTCAACATCAATCTGAGTGTTTAAACTGAGCCTTTAAACACAGGATTATTCTGAGTGTTTAATCTGTGTGTTTAATCTGAGTGTTTAATCTGAGTGTTTAATCTGAGTGTTTAATCTGAGTGTTTAATCTGTGTGTTTAATCTGTGTGTTTAATCTGAGTGTTTAATCTGAGTGTTTAAACTGAGCATTTAATCTAAGCGTTTAAACACAGGATTATTCTGAGTGTTTAATCTGAGTGTTTAATCTGTGTGTTTAATCTGTGTGTTTAATCTGTGTGTTTAATAATTCTCTCCATCTCAAATCTCCTTCTATTCGATTCTATTATTTGCTTGATTTTATATAATCTCTGATACGTTTTATACTTTATTCTAATTTTTTATTCTACATGAATCACTTTATTTTACATATCAATGAAAAAATAATTTGATGTTAAATATTTATATGTGCTGTAAAACGTCTTTGGTCAGTGTAGAAATGATGGCAGAGTGTAAATTGTGTGGACGGCGTGTGATTACTGGAGCAGGAGGTGGGGTTAAAGCGGGACGTGGTGGACTTCAGCGTTATCTGAGGAATGTGCTGCTTTAAGAGCCACATGTTGGGGAAAGTTTAAAGCGGGATTATGGGAAACAGATTTTATAAAGAGCTTCATATGGAAGTGTGTGAGCGCTCTATTTCATGATTTCTGCTCGGCTCAGTTCTCACAGGAGTTCTCGTCATCACACTGCTGATGAGGGTTTTGTTTCCTGTGTGCAGGAACAAGCAGATCATCAACACACACACACACACACACACACACACAGTTGTAGTAATCAGCACGCTAAAATTGCCGCTGTGTTCATTAGTTCTGAAAATATATTTATTCCTGTGCTGATGATCAGATGTTCAGTAAATCTCACCCTTCAGTACTCACACAACGTGTTTCTGATGGAAATTTCCAAATTCACTATAAGGCTTGAAGAACATGACCTGGAATCAGAACATTGTGATAATATTGTAAACTGTGCTAAAATTTCATGCAGTGTTATGGTGATGTGGTCGTGTAATAGCAGCGCACTGTTAGCTGGATTAGCATTTAATAATGAATGAAATAAAAATACACGTGAGGTGGTACGCTCAGACTGCCGGAGCCTTCTGTACGTGATGTGAACCTTCCCGTTATTATTATTGTTGGCCAACATCAGCATGCTTTTAATGTTCCCTATTTTTCCTTGTGGGTATTTTTGGCTTGAGAAAGTCGTGCCTGTGTTTTGGCAGAGTGAAATGCCGCAGTATTTTTAGGTTTATTAAAATGCTCCTGTAACCGTCAGCTCAACGTTATTCCTCAGACTGTGCTGAACTTTATGTTCCCTTTATTCAGGAAACATTTCTCTAGCATTATATTAACGTGATTAACACACTGAAGTGGAACATTAAATAACCCCTCTGTCTTCATTTGCTGTAATAATCACACCTGATCACTGATTCATACGTTCCCTATATGGGCATTATTTCCTGTGCTTGTTAACTATACTACTGCTTCCAATGGTTCATTTTCACATCCTCACTTTGTTTTGTTACTTTCTGCAATTAAATGGTGCCTAGTTCCTCTCTATCGCCTCCATTATTCCTCCCTAATTCCTATTTTCACCCCTAGGCGTGTGTGAGGAGGTGTGTGTAGGGGAGGTGTGTGTGTGTGTAGGGGAGGTGTGTGTGTG
>CM040981.1:28732337-28742594 GCA_022985145.1 Pangasius djambal
GCTCCTGGGATACACCTAACAACTGCCGCTGGAGTCCCTAAAGGCCTAGCTAGTTTCACATGCCTAACGATAGAATCGCCTATAACCAGAGTACCTCCGGTTGTCTCAGTGGGCGTATCACTGAGGAGGGAAAACCGGTTGGAAACAGGGAGCGCAGTGGGGCGCTCCGGTGGGCTAGCCTGGGCCTTGGCGTGAGCCGTGGCTTTGGCTGAGCGACTATGCCGCCGAATCGTCACCCATTCGCCCCGCTGTGAGGGCTCTGGCGCCGGAGTCCGTGGTTTGCTAACTGCCCTAGCAGCATCCAGACTATCCGCTACAGGTAAGCTAGGTTGCTTAACATTACACTCATTAGCCCTAACTAAAGTCTGGATCCGAGTCTCTAATGCTAAAACTCTCTCCGTCAGTGTTCTAACTAGCATACATCTATCGCAAATAAAGTTATCGCTAACGACGGAGGGAGACTGGCTAAACATAGCGCACTCAGCGCACTGAGTAAGCTGGCTAGACATACTCACGTACCGTATTAGTGGTGGAGTTGTAGATGAAAAAAAGTTTGGCGTTCTGGGATTCTGGGAATTGATGGTTCCGAAGGTGAAGACAAGACTTAGTCGGAGATTTGTTGATATTGTAGACGGTGTGGATGGCCTCCGCTCGGCAAGAAACTCCCGGCAAAACAATTCGAAAACAGGAAGTCAAATATATATAGCAAAATATATATATAGTCATAGTCGTAGTAAGTAAAACATGTTTAAATTTTAAATTTATAACAATTAATAATAAAGGTAAACAAAACATATGCATATGTGTATATATTATACAAAAAATGCATATGTGTATATATTATATATATTAGCAGACTAATCAATAGACTAAAGGCACAATAAGTTTGAGTGCAAGAGTCACTGGTTGTGAACAAATGTAAGAGACAAATTTTTAGTTGAGTTTTAAAGGGAGATGGAGAGATTTCCACAGTTTAGGGGCAGCGACTCTGAAAGCCCTGTCTCCTACAGTGCAGTGGCGAAAGGACGGAACAGCAAGCAGGTGAGTGTCAGAGGATCTAAGCGTACGTGCAGGTGTGTATGGCAGAAGGAGGTTAGATAAGTAAGTGGGGCCGAGACCGTGCAGAGACTTAAAGACCAGAAGAAATAGCTTGTGCTGTATATGTGAAGGAGCCAGTGTAAGTTTTGGAGTATGGGTGTGGTGTGCTCACATGGTGTTGTGTGGGTGAGAACCCTAGCAGCTGAGTTTTGTACATACTGTAGTTTGTTAATACCCTGCACTGGGCGTTTGTAAAGTACAGCATTGCAGTAGTCGAGCCTGGAAGTAAGGAAAGCATGGATGACCATGTCTGCTGAAGAGGGGGAGAGGAAGGGACAAAGCCTGGCAATGTACCTAAGGTGAAAGAAAGCTGTCTTAGTAATGTTTTTAAAGTGTGGTTGATGTGAGAGTGTATGGAGTCTAACATGACACCAAGGCTTCGAATGTCAGGAGATATAATCAGTATGATCTCAGATTTATCACTGTTAAACCTCAGAAAGTTAGAATTCATGCAAGTCTTTAGGTCCTTCAGACAATCCACTAGTGCTGCAGGAGGCCGTGTGTGAGAGGGGTCGGTAAATCTGTAAATCTGAGTATCGTCAGCATAGCAGTGAAACTGCAGGCCATGTCACTGGATGATATTACCAAGAGGAAGAGTATATATGATACATCACAGTGAACCAAGGTCTGAGCCTTGAGGAACACCATGAGAGAGGTGAGACAAGTCAGACCTGAACCTGTCAATTAAAACAAATTGTTGTCTGTCAGAGAGATATGATCTAAACCCTTGCTTTACGGTACCAGTAAGGCCAACCTTTTTTTTTCAAGTCAAACTTTTTTTGTGTTTTCAACCTTTTTTGTGCAGAATTATGTTATGACATACTGTGTCAAAAACAGCAGTGAGGTAAATATTTTCTATTTTGTCATTAAAAAGGTCATAAATTTACAACAGAGCTCTGAAGGAAGGAAACTGACAGAGGAAAACTTAAAAAGGTGGTTTGTTGATGGTTGTGAAGAGAGTTCTAGGGCTCTTCTGACCACCTCTGATGACAGTGCAGTAGTAGTCCATCTTTGCTTTCTGAAGTGCTTCTTTGTGACGTGATCTCTGTAGACAAGTTCACTGTCAGACGTGTCCTCCTGCCGAGGCTTTCCAGCTGGCTACCTGCTGCTTTCATACAGCGAAGCTCAGGAATGAACCAGGGAGAAGGACGAGTAAACTGCTCAAGCATATTATTCAGGGCTGAAGTACACATGTTTTATATGTTTCTGAAAGTGATATTGTGGTGTTTTAGGTGTTTGTGTGCTAGATCAGAAATAGGTGGGTCAAAAGCACAGCCTTGTGATTGGATATAGCAAAATCCATGTAACTCAGGTTCAGAGATGTGGTACCTTATGAACACACAATATCCAATGTGTGACCTTTAGTGTGAGTTGGGAAATTTGCATGCTGAGTAAAATCAAAAGACTACAGGACATTCAGAAAATCCTCAGTTAGAACACAGTTACCTGTATCGAGATGAATATTAAAGTCTCCTGAAAGCAAGGGTTTAGGCCCTCTGACATTCAAAGCAAGACAGTCAAAGCAAGACATTCAAAGCAAGGTAGTCTTTGAGGCAGGACACTGAAGACTTCTTTGGCACGGGGATGATGATGGTGGCCTTGAAGCATGTCGGAATGACAGTGATGCTCAGGGAGGTGTCGAAGATGTCTGTGAAAACATCAGCCAGCTGGTCTGCACATCCTCTGAGCACCCTGCCATGAATGTTGTCTGGTCCAGCAGCCTTCCGCGGGTTAACTCTGTGTAGAGTCTTCCTCACATCAGCCGTGGTTAGACACAGCCCCTGGTCATTGGGAGGAAGGGTGGTCTTCCTCGCTGTCACATCATTCTGCGCCTCAAACTGAGCGTAGAAGTCATTCAGCGCACTTGGAAGGGAGGCATCACTGTCACAGGCAGGCGATGTAGTTGGTGATGGCCTGGATGCCCTGCCACATGCGCCGTGTGTCTCTGCTGGTCTTGAAGTGGCTGTGGATTCTCTGAGCGTGCATGCACTTTGCCTCTCTGATGGCCCGGGACAGTTTGGCCCTCGCTGTTCTTAGGGCCGCCTTGTCGCCTGCTCTGAAGGCAGAGTCTCTGGTCCTCAGTAGTGCACGCACCTCTGCAGTCATCCACAGCTTCTGGTTGGAGCGTGTGGTGATGATTTTGGAGATGGTGATGTCATCAATGCACTTGCTGACATAGTTGGTCACTGATGGGGCAGTCGTGGCCTAATGGCTAGAGAGTCGGCCTTGCAACCCAAAGGTGACCCTTGAGCAAGGCACCGATCCCCCAACTGCTCCCCGGGCGCCGCAGAAAAAAGGCTGTTCACGGTGTGTGTGTGTGTTCACTTCTGTGTGTGTGCACTTGGATGGGTTAAATGCAGAGCACAAATTCCGAGTATGGGTCACCATACTTGGCCACACTTCACTTCACTTCACTGATGTCGTGTATTGCTCCTGCTGGCCAGGTTTTCACCTTCTTTGGAACTGGTTTGGAGCATCTGATGAGCGGTCTATATGCTGGGATTAGCATAACAGAGATGTTTGAATGCTGTTCATAGACTTCAGTTCAGCATTCAACACAATTATTCCTCATCAACTGATTGGTAAGCTGCTGGGCCTGAACACCTCCCTCTGCAACTGGATCCTGGACCTCCTGACTGGGAGACCTCAGTCAGTCTGGATCGGAAACAGCATCTCCGGCACCACCATCTCTCTGGAGCCCCCTAGGGCTGTGTGCTCAGTCCAATGCTGTTCGCTCAGCTGACTGATGACTGTGTAGCAACACATCATCAGCAAGAACGATGAGGCAGCATACAGAGAGGAGGTGCAGAGCCTAAACTCTAAATGTAGACAAAACTAAAGAGATGGTTGTTGACTTCAGAAGAGCACAGAACGAACACTCTCCGCTGAACATCGGCGGCTCCTCTGTGGAGATCGTCAAGAGCACCAAATTTCTTGGTGTTCACCTAGCAGAGAACCTCACCTGGTCGTTCAACACCAGTTCCATAACTAAGAAAGCCCAGAAGCACCTGTACTTTCTGAGAAGACTGAGGAAAGCCCATCTCCCACCCCCCATCCTCACCATGTTCTACAGAGGGGCTATCGAGAGCATCTTGTGCAGCTGCATCACTGCCTGGTTTGGGAATTGCACCGTCTCGGATCACAAGACCCTGCAGCAGATAGTGAGGACAGCTGAGAAGATCATCGGGGTCTCTCTTCCCTCCATCACAGACACTTACATTTCATGCTGCATCCACGAAGCATGACTTGACTTGAAGACATTCAGATGATGTTACATGGATAGTCGGTACAGATTTGACCTTATAACAAGAGCAAAACAAAACAGCAAGCCCACCACCATTGACCAGTAGTGCGTGGTTTATCCAAATGCTGATATTGTGGGGGTATGGCTTGGTTTAAAGCAATAAAGTCATTAGGCTGTTTCCAGGTTTCAGCCAGATAGATAAAATCAATATTGTGATCCAAGATTACACCTTATTAGTCACTGAGCGGATATTTAACAAGGCAAACTTGCTGTTTGCAGAGTTAGGCAGATGTGTCATGTATTGATGCGACCAATCAGAGTCTGCTTTTGGTAGCTGTTTTAATAAACTATAATCCACACCATGCTGTAGATACAGTGATGATGATCGAGCTTCCAAATGCAGGGAATTCTACCTGTTTCCGATGTGTGGTTGATGTGTTTTTAGTGAGAGCCATGGAGCAGATAGTGCTTGAAGCATGCTATTCCCAGAATTGTGAAAAGTTTGTAAACATCCGATGAACAGCGCACTTTGCAGTTCAGATGGAGAAGTTAAGCAGCAGTGTAGAATGTGGCCATAACACTACAGGAATACGCTAGAAACCAAACATTTTGATCCCAAACTTGCTGCTTTATCCAGTCACTTTCCAGCAAGAAACAAAGGTAAGAGGCAGACTGAGTAACCTGAAATGCCCTGAGTAACCTGAAATTTACAGACTCAACCAGATAGATACTCTGTTATCCAGCTACCTTGATGACACCATGAGTAGAATTCGACACTGGAAAGAGGTAGAACCCCCTTACCTAAGACAGAACAGTACCACAGCAACACAACAAGGAATGTTCACCCACATCATACACTTTTAACTAAACTCACTGAAGACTGAAAACTAGCCGTTTATGTAGTATTTGTATGTTTTGGTAGCCTTAAAATCTTCCTGAAATGGAAAATAATGCTAATGCCTAAGAAAATCTTTTGCAAATTTTTAAAAGATGCTCTGTACTTTGGTTAAATATTAACAGCAAAATATTAAATCTTATTAATGTTTGTTTGTGTTCATAATGTGTTCATAAACACAAGTTACATCAGAGAAAGATTAACGCTAAAATTCCTTTATGTTGAGTAACCTTTTACACACACACACACCTACCTGTAGACAGAAGGCTGTCGGAGCAGAACATCGTCCAGCGCAACACCCTTCAGGAACTCATAGCAGATGCCGTTTTGGAAGCTGCAGTAGAGTCTTGGGCCGCAGCCATGTGAATGCAACAACATTAGCGTCTCCACCTCTTTCTTATGGTCAATAAAAAGCTCAGTCATTCGTCCGTACACTCTCACCAACACCACGGCAGAGTCCGAGCTCACCGAGCAGCCCAGAAGCTGATTAGTGATGCCCTCTGTAAACACCTGCTTACACACAATCACACACGATTAGACACAAACCATCACACGTTATTACACACACCATCAGACACCATTACACACTATTACACACACCATCAGACACCATTACACACCATTACACACCATTCACCATTAAACCATCACATACCATTACATGCACCACACACCATCATACACTATTAAATGCCATCACTCACCATTAAACCATCACCCAACATTGTACACAAATGACAAATGAAAAATGTACAAATGACACACCATCACACTCCATTACACACCATTAAACCATCAGACACCATTAAACACACTTTTACCCACCACACACACTATTACACACACCATTATCTACCATCATACACCTGCACAATTCATCTGAGCTTAGACCTTGTTGTGGTGAAGGGGTTTACATATCAGGGCTGTCTCTCTGGGTGCTTAATGCTCCCAGTATAGTCATTCTTGGTGAACAGACCTGAGCATCAATGTGATCCTAAACACCCTCATGTAAGGTACAAAATACTAAGTGTACCCTGCCTGGATTAGGATTAGCAGGACCCTCCCCTGGAGCCAGCCAGGGGATGTTATCTGCAGGTGAAATGCTTGGTGACCGGTTCACCCATGTAATCCTGGTCGGAATCAGGCTTGGTGACTTGGAGGCCTGTTGTGGACCCAGCATCTGCAAGATGAAGTTTGGGGGTCAGGTGCAATACCAATCAGGCAGTAGACATGTGGTGGACAGACTTAGACATATTATGCCCTTGTAATGGATAATGATTTTGGGACCATGGACTGTCATTTCACTGGCAGGGAAAGTGCCTGACTCAGTTTGTGAGATTGAAAGGTCTGTACTAGATATAGTCAGCCTTACATACACACACAAAGGGCTCTGGTACCAGATCTTCTTTGATCTGGATTGGTTGATCTCTTCCTGCTCTAGAGTTCCCACAGGAGCCATGTGGGAATACTCACAGTTGGAATTTTTCCTAATTGTGGACAGAAGGATATCGTTGCCTGTCATATTTAACTCTAGGATGTGCTGGTTGACAACAGTTGAGGGAAGTTGTCAAGCTGAAGAAGGAGTCCTTCCAAGTAATGCTTATTAAAGGCTCTCTTGATTCATTTAAGAGGTATAGGAGAGTTGGGGGAGCTGTGGCAAAAGCTGTTGCAGAAGTGGAAAATTTTGGTCATGGGAGGAGTTTAGAGAGGCCCCAAAGATGTTCTAGGAAACTGTTCAATGCCTCAGGAAGGGAAGATGGGACCATACAAAAGCTCTGCAGAGAATTGTTGACACAGTGGGTTCCACCCAGGATGTGGAGCAATGCACCAGCTCTTTATTCTTGCACAGCTTTGTGAGGGGTCATGGGAGTACGCTAATCCCATCTACATGTGTTTTGTGGATTTGGAAATGGCCTCCACATTTCTTATGTGAGATATTGCAGGATTAAGCAGACAATTAATGAACCTGCTAGCCAATCAGAAAAAATATTTTCTGTGGTTAGCTTTAAACCACAACTAGAATAATAAATAACAATTTACCATGATAAACAATTATTGTTAGATTTGTACTGTTTACTGATTAGCTAGTGAATGTTAATTGCTTCTTTCCTTTAAAGACATATCAGATATTTTGCTTTGCTCCTTCACAGTTATCCACTTTAATGTGTAGTTTAGTCCCAGTGGTATTAAAAGGTTTGTGTGTGTAAAAACACATGCAAACTTAAAACACCCATAAAAATTGTACAAGCTGAGTTACTAACAATCTCTATAAAAGGATTGTGCCTTTCTCCTGAGCAAAATAACACATCTGTATTGTAGCTAGCTAGCTAGCTAGCTTTAGAAGTACAGGGAACATCACAAGCAAGATGAGTTGCTTGCAATTGCAAGGTTCATGCAAGATGAGTAATATTGCACATGCTCTTTTAAGCTTTTAACATCAACTGCTTTCTTACATGGTGTAGTCATATTCAGGTCAATTACTGCTCTTGTCCATCTTTTGGATTCTCTGAAGATTCGCCTCACTCAGTTATTTGCATTATAAATAAATAGACAATAAATAAACTTGCTGAGTTTAAATCTAAATAGGTATTATGTAGAACATTCATACTCAGCATTGTGCTAATTTGCTAGCTAACCTTTAGCTGGATATCCTCAGCTCTCCACTGTGGTCTCAGGGTTTTGAGCAGCTCAATGATGCCGGTGTGAGGCGAAAGCTCATCCAAACACACCTCAAGGTGCAAAGGTTCATCTGTCTGGTCATTTGAGAGAAGATCCATTCCTCCTTCTGTTCAGTCAGAAAGTGTTTACTGGAAAGTGTTTTGTAACTGAGATCTTCAGGTGGACATATACCATGTCCTTGATCTCTAAACCTCTAAACATATAAGAAGTGACTCAGCAGGACTGGGACAGGGGGTGTTTGTCAAAGTGCAATGTCCGTTTGGGCATCTTGGAACTTGTTTGTAGGAGTTATATATTAACTCTGAGTTGAGAAAAAGGTAAAATATTCATTCAGATCAGACAATTTTATTCACAGCCTGGATCCAAAGCCCTAACTGAGCACACAGATGTGCTGAATAATAATAATAATAATAATAATAATAATAATAATAATAATAATAATAATGTGCAAATAGTGCCCCCCCAGTGGATCTCTGGTTCTTGCCAAGGTACATAGAACCATAAAGAGACATGAACATACTTAGCATGTTTTGTGATGATAGCTCAGTACTATTTCTTCAAAATGCCAGTTGAAAGCAGATCGATGCAGCACACTAAATTTCAGCTCAATTAGACTTTTGGCTCCTGAGAAACAGCTATTTGAACTTAACTCCCACCCCTATGAATAGGAATAATGTGCCCAGTGGCCAATTTAAGTGAGACTGCATCAGCTACTAGAAGGTTCTGAAGCTACTGTTCAATGGCTTAATGGGAACTTTGTCAAATGCCTGCTAAAACCTGATTGGCTGATAGTGACCATGTTTTTTCAGTAATTAGGTCATCATAAAAAAAAACACTCACAGATTAGCACATAGATTCATCCTACCAAATTTCAGCTTAATTAGCCTTACGGTTCCTGAGAGACAGCTATTTAGACTTAAACTCCGCCCCTATGTATGGCCACACCCCAACCTTTGCAGATGTCCTCAGAACCTTGTACTGAATAAGTATTTCCAGTTTGATTCAATTCCATATGAACAGTTATGAATTACAGCTATTTGTGTAAACCAGCTCCGCCTCCTTAGAATTGAGTGACTTGTGGTAGCCATATTGTTTATAAATATCAACATGTTTTTAATAATTATTTTGGTTCACACTCTCTCAAGTAGTTTGACATCAATATTGTGAAAATTGGCCAAACATCCTAGGACTGGATCGCATAAGTAGGTTTTGCATATTATTTTAATTAATTAGGTCACCATAAAAAAAAACACTTACAGATTAGCATATAGCTGAACCACACCAGATTTCAGATTGATCGGACTCGCCATGTTTAGTAATGAAAAATACCAGATTTCATAATGAAAGATACAGCAGATATAAAAAGTTTACTCACCCCTGATAAAATGGCAGGTTTTTGTGATGAAAAAAAAAAAAGATAAATAAATAAATCATGTCAGAACTTTTTCCACTCTTTTTCCAAATTACAACGTATAAAAATTAAGTGAAAAATAAACAGAACCATTTTAGGGAGAAATAGAAAAAAAAGTTACAACAACCTGGTTGCATAAGTAAACACACCCTTTTATAATTGGGGGTGTGGCTGTGTTCAGAATGAACCAATCACATTCAAGCTCATGTTCAAGAGTAATTATCATACAGCTGTCATCAATTAATTTATTCTGATTAACCCCAAATAAAGACCAGCTGGTTCTGTAGAAGTTTCTTCACATCTTTTTGGTGAAGACCGCTGAAGCCATGTTCCTCAAAGAGCTTACAAAGCATGTACAGGATCTCACAGGTATCGATCAGGAGAAAGGTACAAAAAATTTCCAAAACATTAGATGTACCAATTCAATTTGTATAGCACTTTTAACAATGTACATTGTCTCAAAGCAGCTATACAGAAATAAATACATTCAGGATATAAATTTAAATTTAATTAATTTATCCATAAAGAGCAAATCAGAGGTGACGGTGGTGAGGAAAAACCCCTGAGACGATACGAGGAAGAAACCTTGAGTGGAACCAGACTGAAAAAGGAACCCATCCTCATCTGTGTGACATGGAGAGTGTGATTATAAATCATTCCCTCTATAACTGTGTACTACATGGACAAATAGTGCAGTTGTGTAACCAGGAAATTCATTACAGTTTACACGTGAAGTCTGTTTTGTTGAAGTTATCAACTGTTCACTGATGGAGACTTTAGTGCAAAACTGTTCGTGGGAATCGCAGTCCTAAAGCTATCATAGCAAGTCCAAAGCCATCTTCATGGCAGGTCCGGAGAGCAGAAGGGGTCAGGATCACTGGCATCTCAGGAATATCATGTGTAGCTTGACAGAGAAAGAGAGAGAGAGAG